>OY829546.1:10656934-10994993 GCA_963691705.1 Viola odorata
TGCTCCTCTATCTTGAGTGCTGGGAATTCCTCCTCTATCCATTTGAATCTTTCACTTGAGGTCGTTAAACCTTGTTCCAAGTGACCTTGCTCCGCTACCAATTGATAAAACAATAACCGGCCTAGAGGGGGGGGGGGTGAATAGGCACTTTAAAAATCTGCACACAAGAGAAGAGTAGAATAGCAAACACAAGATGTATAGTGGTTCCAATTCACAACCGAATTGTACTCCACTACCTAAGAGTCCTCCTCTTAGGATTTTCGAATGCAACCCTTGCTATTCACTTGAGCTTTTACGGGTTCAGCTCACAACCTTACAATTGGTTTTACCGGGCTCACCAACAACCTTACAAGTAGTTTTCCAAGGCTCAACTACAACCTAAGTTCTCTTTCAATGGGATGAGAACACTACCCTTTACCCAAAAGTGTTAGGTACACTTTTCAAACCTTCACAATTGAAATGGTGAAATTGCAACAAATAATTGGTGTATAAATAATAAATGTATGATTCACAATAACACCAATAAATGAACAATATTACCTCAAGAGAAAGCTTTGATCAAACTCGAACGAATGACGCAAAATTGATTGAAATCCGATTATGAACGAATGCGCCTTAAAATTGATTTTGAGAGATTTTGTAAATGTGATTTTGTATATAAAACTTGTAATAGCTTTCTTATTTTTTATAACTCATCTTAGATGAGTATTTATAGTGTCAAATGAGTAGAGGCTCATCCATGAAGGAAGGAGCCAAAAACTAGCCGTTTGCTACAGTAACAAAAATATATCCGTTTGCTACAGTGAAAAATATAACCGTTGCTACAGTGAAACTATCCGTTGCTACAGTAAGTCTATCCGTTGCTACGGTGAAACTATTCGTTCCCGTTGCTACAGTAGACTTTCCGTTGCTACAGTGAGTTTATCCGTTGCTACAGTGAAATCAAAAACTCTTTTCCAAAAATTGTTTTTCGTGTAAAAAATCTTTTGACACTTTTCTTGAGGTATTATCGAACATAAATCAAGTGCTAATTAGAATCATACTTACACGTTTAATGCTCTAATATACACTTGATTCTTCGAGCTTGCGATAATTGATTTGTTGCTTCTTTTGTTGTCTCGTTGCAAACTACAAATACTTTAACTTAAAATTGCGTTAATATATTAATTAATTTGTGTATCCTTAATTCATCAAAACAAGATTTAATGAGCACTTGGGCCAACAAGTTTAACATTGGAATTTTGTGATGAAATTATTAAATTCAATATGTATGATGCCATGAAATTTCCAAACGATATGCATAGTGTGAATTGCATAGATGTTATTGATCCTAACGCTGATAATATTGAGAAATTAAATGCTACTAATCCTTTGGAGCATGTTTTTAGCAGAAGCGTTGATCAACAAATGTTGGGAGAATTGGAGGAAAAATTTGAAATCAGAGAAGAAATTAAAGAAACTGTTTTTGAGCTTGATCATTCTAATTTTCTTTCTGATATCAATATTCCTAAGATTCTGGATTTATCAACCATTAATAACACGCTTCTCCCTTCAGTTTTGCAGGCACCGAAGATCGAGCTGAAAACCTTGCAAAGAGAATTGAAAGAAGAAAGGCTTGCGAGGGTACTAAATGAGTACGAAGAGGCTGTTGAATGGAGGATAGCCGACATTAAGAGGAATTCTCAGTCCACCTGTGGGGCAAAATGCAGCCCACAAACCACCTGAAACAAATGAAAATTATGTCTAGTCCGAGACTATAAATCGGGACGCTTTATGGGAGGCAACCCAAGTGTTTTTCATAGTTTGATTTTTAATTTTCTTAATTTTTTAGATTTTATTTTATTTTTATTTTTATTTTTTTTTTTTTGTTTTTGTTTTATTTTTGCTTCCCTGTCAAGGAAGTTTTCTGGAGAAGATGATGTTTGAATGTGTTTTGTTTGACAGGTGAAACGGAAGCAGAGGGAAAAATGGAGTCTGATAGCAATTTAGAGGAGTTTTCATGGCTTAAGTTTTAATGCTTAAGTTTTAACAGCCCAAAAACCTTGCGGGCTTCAAAAAAATAACTTAAGCCCATTAGCTAAATTCACCTAAACACCTCATCACCCTCTCTCCCTTGCCCGACATATCACACACCCATCAATCATCTTCTTCCCCTCTCATCAAACCCTAGCGCCGCACCACCCAAATCAGACATCAGCCATGGTTCTAACTCGCGGCGGCTCCGGCAACCGCACCACCAGACCAGCATCCAATACCGCCGGAAAACCCAAGAAAAGAAAGCCGAATCAGCCTCCCTCTCCTCCGATACAAATCGCGGATGAAGAAGAGGAATTTTACTTCGATATTTACGGGAACTACGTCAAAGAACGGCCACCATCGCCACCGCCACTGGTCTTTCCGCCGCGTGACCCGTTGAGAGCACGGCCGGCCGGTCAGATCCACCGTTCGTGGCCTCCATCGCGGACATCCACTCCGTCGGAGCAGCTGGCCGCACCACCCACCACGGCAGCTCCGGCATCAAGCCCCATCCAGCCACTCATACTCTCCACCATCGCTGTTCCAGCCGCACCAAGAGCAGGAGAGGAGAACAAAGGCCAACCAGGACCGATCCTCTTCGCCGGAACAGCCTTCGAGTCACTCTTCAAGTGACTCCGGCGATGATACAGCTTCGGACCCGACTGTACATTCCAACTCCAACGAGTCAGAGGCTGATTCGGAAGAACTTTCCGATGAGGTTCCCTTATCTCGCCAAAGGAAAGGCAAGCAGAAGGTAGCAGAGGGAAGAAAAGAGTCAAGTGTGGGGGAAAAGCGAAAAAGGACAGAGGAAGCTGCACCATTGGAGCAGAATGAGCATGTTCGGACAAATTCCAAGTCAAAGGGAGGAAAAGCTAAATGAAAGGTACCCCCAGCCATTGAAAATCTCAATGGCTGGTTAATTTTTGATGATAATGTGTGCATTGAAAAATTAGCAATTTATTCTCGTCGTGAAGCTATTGCTTGTGCAAAATTTGATTGCCAACTGCTATCTGATTTAAGGATTTTAGATAAAATGACTGGGTTGATTAAGAATATACCATGGGAGCCTTTCTTTTTTCTTGAGCATGCTGGTTATTTGGAGCTAACGTATGAATTTTATTCATCGTTCTGGACAAGTCCGCCTAAAAAGAAGAAAAATGTCTTGTTTAATGCTAAAGAAGTGCATTTCAGATTAATGAATTTGTATGAACACCTTAGCATGGATGAATTCAATGTTTTGTTGGGTTTTGTTGATGAACATGAGTTAGGTGCTGCTTGGTACATGAATTGTCTTACTGACTACCCAGATGAGTTTGATAAACACGTAGCTTTTAGACAATTGACTGGCGACCCTCATGCTGTATTTGATAGCAATCACGCGAAGGCTTTAAGAATTTTGCATAGGTTCATAGCTATTACTTTTGCCGGTAAAATTCATATTTCTGGTGAAATCTCCAAGCAGGAGCTTTTCATCATTTGGTGCATGGTTAATAAGCATAAGTTGAGTCTAGGTTACTGGGTTAGTCGCCAAGTCAGAACTTGCAAATCTAAAATGCCCATGGGTTCTCTCATAACTGCGCTTACTGTCAAACTTAGAGGTTTTAAGATTGAAAAAAAACATAACCTTTTTAAGTATGCTGATTTGAGATTGCTTGATTTGATATCTTTAGATGCCATGGGTTATTTTCACTTGGAAAATAAGGTTTTGTGCAGCAACACAGGTTTTACACCCGTTCAGGAGCATGTGTTTTCAGCCAAACATAGAGGCATCTTCCGATTTGCCCACCAGGCAGCAAATGAAGAAGATGCCACGACATCCAATGTCGAGCCACAGCAAGAAAACAATCTCCCGCGTCACCAATCGACAACCCGTGCTGATCAGCCCCCTATTCCATCAGAAGAGTTAGCTGTGCTGAGAGAAATTTTGAGGAAGCAGAATGATCAGAGCAGCAGGATGACAAGGCTGCTCGAGGAGCAACATGAAACGCTGAAAATGATCCTTGAGGAGCAGAAGCGGACGAATGCGTTGGCCATGCAGCTGGTCAGCAGGCAGCCAAGATGAACCCCCCCAGGTACCATCGTTCCACTCTGTAAATTCGCTTTACTTATTGAGTCTGTTCCTCCACACTTTGAGGACAAAGTGTCTTTTAGTGTGGGGGATTTTAGGAGTCTTTAGGCTGTGTTGATTGCTTGAGTTGATGGTTATGCGATTGCTTGAGTTGATTGATTGTTTTGCGTTGAGTCAGTTTTCTTTTATTAATTCTGGTCTGATGCGTGACTTTTGTTCATATCTTCATGCATGTTTGGGTCAATTTGTCTTGCTGTGTTCGTACTTCAGACTCTAAGTTTGACCTAGGTTGCATAATTAACTGCTGAAACTGCATTTTAGACACTTGTTTTACCAAATCCATGCTTTAGTACCAGGGAAGTGAATGAGCGTAACATGATCAATGCTTCAGGGTCATATTTCCTAATGATTTCAGAACATTAACTATCCACATGGTTAAAAGAACAGTTAGCTAGGGCTTAGCATTCAAATTAGGGTGACTTGGCTTGCTACGCTATAGATTTGAGAGTGCTTTTATTTCCATCTGATTGAATGTGTTGCCTGTTAAATGTGTTGGAATGTCATAAGAGCAGAGATAGCAAAAAAAAGTGGAAGCTCTGGGTGCCCAAAAAGAGCAAGCGCTGCTATTAAATTATGCCTGTAAAAATACAAAGGGCAAAGAATTGAAAAAAATGAAAACCTATCTGCTAATAAGTGATTTAAATGGCACAGTGGTTTAGATTCACATTTAGGTGGAATAGCACTTCGGAAGGACTCAAATCTGTAGTGAGTTTTGGCACCCTAAATCATCACAATAATTTATAAAAGCTAGCTGTCTTGAAACTATGTGGATGGGGTATGTTTAGGGTATTGATTGGCCCTTGGTAGTCCAACATCGATTTGGTAAGGGAAGTGTTTTGGTAGTTTCAGCAGTGAGGTATGCAGCCAAATGAAAAACTTGGGGTCTCGTTGTCTGTTTGATGTCTGTCTTGATTTGTTTTTATGCTTGGGGGCAAGCATTAGGCTAGTGTGGGGGATTTTGATTGAATGCATTTATGCCGATTTTTATGCGTTCAATCCAGCTTATTTGGATATTATTGCTGCTGCTAGTGATGCTTTTGTCCCATTTTTGCATATCACGGATGCTGAAATCAGTTGGAAGAAAAGGACATGGAAATGACAATGTGCAGCAAAGAAGTGTACAGAACCAACCAACTCTGTTTTCTTGAGCCAAAAACAAGTTGGAAGCGCTGCTGCCTTATAAAGGAAATGGGCTTGGGCCCATGAGAGAGGGACTTACCTTGCTGCTGCTTTGTGCCGCTGCCATTCTATTGAATTTAAGTCCCATTGGAATTCTTTAATTAGGATAATGAAACAATTTAAATTAGCTAAATCCTATTTTTTTAGTTGGATTAGGTTTATTATTTAAACAAGACCTAGCTGGACAAAAATCTCATCTTCTCTTCTGCACACATTCGGCTACTGTTTTGGAATTAGCTATTTTCAATACATTACTTTTATTCATCCTTTTTTCAATTAATTAATTCATGCATATTATTTGTTTGAATTAATTATGTCGTGTAGTAGCTAAACTATTAGATTCCTGGTAAAGTCCATTGAGCCATGATTCTTCCTTTGTGAGATCAAATTTGTGTTTATTAAATTCCGATTTTTGTATTTCTATTCTCTTTGATTTACGATCAAAACTATTCATGTTTGTTTTAAACCTGATCAATTTAGAATTAAATATGTTTAGTTACGGTCGTTCTTGATAATTATGGGGTCCATGTTATCATGAATCTGAAGGCAACTAATTGATTTGCTGGTTGATTAGAAAGAGAATATAATCTTACTTATAGGAGTAGAGTGTCTCTCTCCTAGGTTTGTGAAAGGTCTCTCCCTGTGCAATCGTCAATCACTTAATTAAATTCTATAGAGAGTCTCTTAGAATTGTTAGGGCGATTAGGAATTTTCAATAGAGAGTCTCTTTGTTAATTTTGAATAGGTGGAGAGCAGGAAATCTAGAGAGTCTCTGGTTTCTATAGCCTTTCTACGCAAATTGGTTTTGAAAATATTTGCATCGATGATCAACTGAATGAATTATGGTTTGATCAGAGTCTTTACCGGGAATTGCTTGTCACTTGAGTTCAATCAATCTTTATCTGTTTACTGTCTTGCTTCTTTTAATTGTTTAAATTAATTGCATACAAAACTCCCAATATTGGTATTTACCACTGTTACGTTACAATTCTTGGTTATTCAATAGAAAACAATTTAGTCGTGAAATCTCTGTGGTTCGATCCTTTTACCACTTGCTACAGTTTTAGTTAATTATGCATGGTAAACTGTATGATTTATTTTTGTTGGTTTCGGCACCCATCAAACATCCCATTGCATACAATCCAAGTTTTGTTTCGCACCATCACAAGTGATGGTATTTCAACAACCTAATTGATTTGATTCATACTTTTCATTGGCCTCAAAACACAGACAAACACGGGAATTTGTGTTAACATTTAAAGGAGGAAGCTGAGTTAAGTTCAAACAGAATTTAAAATCCGCAGGTCTAAAACTTTTGATGTTCAACAATTAAAGGCGGGACAAGCTACGGATAGACTATATCATTCTCTTACCGACATAAGACTCCATAGGCGTCGTAGCTTGACCAAATCAGTCATTACCACCAATTCTTGCTCAAAATCTCGCATTGGTGCCCTGTGTTGTCAAAATGAACTTATTTCAGAACAAGCCAAAAAAGCACTCATTCGGTTGACAATGGAACAATGGAATGAGAGTCTTGAATCATATAACAATTAGCACCTAACAAATCTTACAAGCAGTAGGAAGCAGAAACTGAACAATTCTTAAAGAAGGCAAAGATTGAAACACATTCGCAATGGTACCTTGATATCATCGCTTGTTCTGCCTTTGCGACTTGCTTGAGTGAAACAAAGCTAGGTTTGTATGCAATTGCACCAAGAATATGATGTAGTTCATGAGATTGAAATTCAAGCATATCAGCATGCCTGCATTTCCTTTCTTTAGTATTAAAACAAACAATTTGCCTACCTGCACCCTCTTCGGTATACAATAGCATCTCTTCGTCATTCAATGAAAACATAATGGTATACCGCTGCATAAAATGATTGTATGCAACCACCTCTTCTTGATCGATCAATAAGAAGGGTTTGTCAACTCCAGAGCCAAACCTAATGGCAAACAGTGGAGTCCAAGAATTCTCAACAACATACTCCTTCATAATCCATATATCGGCAGAAAGATAATGCCACTGCCTCTCTTGAAAGAAGGATGAACACAAACAACCATTGAACACTCCTAATTTCACTCCCATTTTCTCATTTTTAGTATGCTCGGGAGGTAACCTAAAAGTCTTAAATTCTTCAATTTCAAAATCAAAGCAACACACTAAAGATATCATATTAGTCCAGTGTAGTCTGCTCTCTAGAAAAGTATCGAATCCCAAATGATCATATCGGGTAAGCTTACAGGTAGGGTTTACTTGAATGTTTCTCCACTGTCCAGTACCAAGTGTATAGATTTCAGCCCCATATTCCTCTTTTTTGAAGCTAAAACAATGCAACACTTTGTACTGATTATCTTTGGCACTAAATCCAAAAGCAAGTTTCGAGGAATCAAACCTATCTCTACGAGGCAGTGGAATGGTGACGCACTCTCGCAACAATGGATTGCACAAGCAGAAAGATCCACCATACCCATGCTTTTCCCTGTGCTTTTCATCCTCCAAGCAAACCAATCCATTGCAAGAATTGACAGACCCAATTTGTTCAAAGGGGAAGTTAAGTCCAGAATCAAACTCGATTGATTCGATGTGAATGTTGCGTTCCTCCTCCATAGCCCACCCAAGTCCTGATTCGACCTGAATGTGGACATCCTCCTGCACAACCCACCCAAATCCTAGCTTTCCATCAGATGGATGCAATCGGTTGAAAATACAAGTTGGAGATCTAGCAATTTGGGATTTCAAGAAGAACGGATCCGAAAAGAACCCAGCCCAACCCTTGCAAACACATCTGCAGGCGAACAAAGACTCCATGGGTAGTTTTCCTAATATTTCTATAATCAAACATGAAGGCAGATTTTTAAATTGTTTTATTTCAGGAACATCTGTAGTTTTATGTGTTTTTGTTGGGGAATTGGAGTTGGGTTTCTCCATTTTATCAACCAACAAAATTGTGCTTGGCAAAGGTAGAAAATGAAGGAAAGGGAAGAAGGAAAAAACGACTTTGAAGAAGAAAAGAAATGACTTGACAGTGACACTGACAGTAAATATTTGTCAGATAATAATAAGAAAAGGTTAATGACCCATTGGGTCACTCTTACAACCTAATAAAATTGAAGTCCATACCGGGCCCACAAGTATAAAGCCCAGTACGATCTTTTTTGTGGTTGATAAGAGCCCATTACGATCTTGTAGTTAGATATACTCATACCTAATTATACACTCATACTTAATTAATTAAATGGGTATGCGTATTAAATGAGTTAGTTAATTTTTAAATGTGTATATATATAAATGGGTATATACTCATTTAAACTAAAATATATGAGTTTTATTGGGCTTGGGTATGGGTACCCAATTAAACCCAAGCCAACTCTACGCCTCTCCCTCCTCTCTCTCTTATCTTTTTTATTTTTATTTTTAAAAAAAATTCAATTTTTTTCTCTATATAATGAACAAAATAAATTAAAAACCACAACAACGTAATCTCTATCTCAAGATAAGTAATTCTATATCTACTTTTTTTATTTTCTTTAATCTTTTAAAAATGAATTTTATACTTTTCATAAGATCACTCATGATTTTTTTTCTTCAAAGCATGAACCAACCAGAGGGTTCGTTAACCCGTTTACGACCCGTTGAACCTAAACATAAAGTTTAAAATGTACAATTGTTTGAAAAAACCTAAGTTTTGGGTCAAGATTGCCCTTAAAATTTAGATTACAAAGAGTGACCCACTTATACCCTTAATGTTTCGGGTCAAGTTTCAGATCAAAATTGCCCTTAAAATTTAGATACTCATACCCACTTATACCCATTTAATTCTTATCCATACCTACCCGTTTACCACACCTGCTGGTAATACACAGAATGGAAAGCCCATCCTCAAATGACAAGTTTAAAAATTGTCATGTCAGAGTACCCCATGTCCATGTCCCATGTCGATATGCCCATTACGATCTTGTTGTTGATAGGAATATATATTCTTTTTTAATGTATGTGGAAAAAATTTTAATTATTTGATAATTATTAAATTTTAAATAAATTCAATTAAATCTCAGTCATCTATTTATAATAAATGGATGAGATTGATCTAATATGATTGATAGATCATATTTTAATCAATATTAGAGTAACTGAATCTGAGTGAAATAGGTAGATTTAATAAAAAAACTAACGGTCATCTAACCACAGACGACCCTGTAACTTCTATATAAGAGCAGCCAATATTGGTTACTACTTGCACACATAGAAAGAAAAGAAAAAACAAAAGAAAAAGAAAAAGAAGAGATGAGTTTGAAAGGAAAGGTGGAGAGAGTGATAGAGCTGAAGTGTTCTGCTGAGAAGTTCTACAATGTGTTCAAAAGTCAAGCCTTCCATGTCGCAACTCATGCTGCTGACCACATTCAAGGAGTTGATATTCATGACCAAGATTGGGAATCTCATGGCCATGGTTCTGTCAAGACATGGAAATACACTGTTGGTAAGGTTACAGTACCCTCTTTAACTATAATTAATAGGATTGTGAAATTGGTAGTGGTTAAGTCTTTAATTAAGTTTTCAGAATTTTAAAAATAGAGCGAGATCATGATTCGGATAATTGAGCGGCTAAATAATTGTCTCTTTTTCCCCTTATATATTTACGCAGAAGGAGAAGCTGGGGAGTTCAAGGAGCAGGTGGAGCTGGACGACGCAAACACAACTGTAACACTGAATGGTGTCGGAGGAGATGTGATGAAGGTTTACAAGCAGTTCAAGCCTGTCTATAAGGTCACGCCTAAAGGCCAAGGCTGCATCGCTGACCTCAGCATTGAATATGAGACACGTAATCCTTCTGTCCCACCTCCTGACAAATACGTGGACATGATGGTCGGCATCACTAAGAACATCGATGCTGCCATTACCGCCGGTGCAGCTGCAAATTAAGTTATAATCCAACACGACATGTCGTATTGGGGCATCCATATATGCGTATTATTGTGTTTACTATTACTACGTTTCTTCTCTTTTTCGTGAAAAAAAATTTGTGAGTGAATATAAGATACTAGTATGCAATAAGTGCCAACACGGCTAGTTGTTGGTTGGAGTGTTTAATACTGTAAGTCGGGTAGTTGTTGGTTGGAGTGTTTAATACTGTAAGTCTATAATGCATGCTAAAAAATTGTTATATATATTTCCTTTTGGTGTTTAAAATGATGGAAATACAAAATTATAATATAAAAATGTAACCTATTTAATGCAACAAATTATTAAGATCCAAACTATACTCCAAAAATGGACAAGAGAAAAGAATAATCACTACATCTAAAATAAAATAAAAATGCTCCTTTGGTTTATATAGTTTAATGTTTCATTTATAATTGACTGATGATTTAAAAATATATAATAATTCATATTTATTGCATTAAAATAAATAATTCAGGTTAAATCGGCTTGACTGATCCATTCGTCCAATTTAATAAATTTTTTCAATTCTCATTTTTTTTTTAAAGTATTAGACCTAATTAGTTCGAGATCTGAGATTTAAGTTACTGGTTAATATAAATAGAGTATTCTCTGATGATACCAGTACAAAGCAAGAACATCATTTTAGCTTGTGATGAGTCCGATGACAAGTCAAGGAATATTTACTTGGTGCTAATTTTAACATCAATTAGATCTGTTGCTCAGACTGAAAGTATCCGAAAAAGAGAAATAATGGTGGGAAAGTTGCAAACTTGCAATCCAGTAAAAGTAAGATCGCAGATGACAGGTCACACCAAACCAAATCCAACGCACCTTAAGAATCCAAAGGCCGAATTCTCTAGCGCTCCAACGAAACCAATATCCCAAATTCATTAAATAAAAAAATGCAAAGTGATATGGGGCGTTGAATAATTAATGATGATTCAATAACCGAAACCTATTTTGGATTTGAAAGATCTAAATGTATTGACGTAAAAATATAAACAATTTTATGGTTCCTGCTAGGGATGGCAATTGGGCGGGTATGGATGGGTATGGGTATGTTAAAGCGGGTATGAGCGGGTATGGGTAAATATTCAATTCATACCCGCTTTGACATACCCATTATTACCCATACCCAATATACCCAATACCCAATTGGGTATGTAATGGATATCCAATTCACCAAATTATTTTATTTTTTTATAATTAAAAAAAAATCACTATTTAGGTTCGTTTTCATCATTTTGGCTCGTTTTTTTTTATTTTCGCCCGTTTTTCATCATTTTGGCTCGTTTTTTTACCATTTTGGCTCGTTTTTTCATTTTGGCTCGTTTTTATCGTTTTGGCTAATTTTTTTACCATTTTTGCTCGTTTTTTCATTTTGGCTCATTTTTTTACCGTTTTTCTCATTTTTTATCGTTTTTGGCTCGTTTTTTTACCATTTTAGCTTGTTTTTACCATTTTGCCTCTTTTTTTTACCGTTTTTATCGTAATGGATCACCTTCCAGAATTGTTTGCAACAAAAGAAATAATTAAATAAAACCATTAATTACTAATTATATTCACTACATATTTTGATACATATTGAAATCCAGTACAAACGAATCTATATATGCATTCGTAATACCAGCAAATTCTATACCATGTTATAAAACAGACATGGAAAACAGAAACTAACAGAAACCAGCTAGTAGCTAATAATATGTACAAATTCCAAAAAAGGACGATGCATGATCAATAAACAAATCAATTGCATACGGTCCCATATGATATCCCCCCCACTAATTAAAAACCAATGTTTTAATTCTAGACAGGTTATTAATTAACCATATGTCCTAGAGTAAATTAATTAATTAAAAGGCTTTATGATAAAACCCATGAATCTTCTTCCAAGATTCTTCCCTTTGCATCTTCAACTGTTTGTAGAAATTACCGATAAAATTCTCAGCTTTGTTGAACAGTTCTTGCCCACTAATCTCCCCAATTTCCTCCTCTTCTTCTTCTTCCTCGAATACATACTTCTCCGCGATATCTTCTACTTCCGCCTCTACACTTCCAATGAAGAAAAGACTAGGAGTAGATGGACATATTAGATGATGAGTGGACTTGGTCGTATGAGTGGCAGCATGTGCAATATAGGAGCAGATAAGGCAAAATGGTGATAGCAAAATCAAACTCACAGTAGAAGTTATGAAAGTCCAACCTCGCAAGATTACAACACTTTGTGACACTTAGTGACGTTTCAAAATAGAACAGAAAAAAACGGCTAGTCCAAACTAAGGATGGTATGTAGGTAGACGTATTGCAAATGCAAGTGAAGCAGGATGCACAAATATTCTAAATTCACATGATTTTCTTGGGAAATGGAATGATATTCATACCCGGGAAGGCCACAATTGTGACATATTGCAACATTGGGGCATTCTCTAGCGAAATGACCTGGCCGTTTGCAGTTCTTGCACAAATTGCTTTGGCTGGTAGCACATTACAAAGGCAAAAGAAAATCATTTTAAGCATAACAGAACATTAAAGCATTGAACATGTGATGAAAATAACTTTCTGACCATTAATGATCCCTGAAGCAGCAACTAGGAACAAAGAGATAGAGTAACACACGCCACTAAATGCACAAAAATATGCACCTAAGACCATTATCAGACAATGAAAAGCTTTTTACAAATCATCATTGCTACTCTAGGCCACTTCAAAAGACAAAAAGAGAAATGCACAAATTCAGAAACCTGAACCCCCGACGAGAGGACTCTCTTCTGTAAGGTGCACCACGATAGGAAAAGCGATCAGAACGGATCTTGCGATCCATTGGACTTCTGCTTCTGCTCCTGCTCCTGCTTGGGCTCCTGCTTGCAGAACTCATATCCAAACTTGCCCTTATTAATAATGACTACCACCAGTGATCTGCAAACACACCACACACCTCCAACACCACAAAAGCTGCTGCCTCCTGCCTGTCCACATCACAACCACACACCCATCATCATCCATAAGCTCAAACCCAAACCCCTTACCATCCCCTCCAAAACAAAAACACCAAATCCCAAGAGTAAACAACAACATGTTTTGAACAAGCAGTCCACCCTAGTCAATTACATATCAGTGATACACCTTCTGAACCAGGAACTTGCTGAACCAGTTCCTCAACAACCTCCTTTACATGAGAAATCAAGCATCTCGTGCAAGTAATCACCTCATCCCAATACTAAATCAAGTTTGCATACCACAAATCACTTGACACAAACTCCATTGTTACTATCATCCAAAGCAAGCCTGCAACAACTAAATGGAAAAATAAGGAAATGCGTAGCTAGGACACAATTGTCAATCCTTCTTTGTTAACACAACAACCAGATGTTTAGGCCATAATTTGGAGAAATTCTCTCCCTCAAGTGTGGGAACAGGTCACAGAAAATCAGGAGGAACTTGGAAAGCAAATTTTAGGAGAGAGCAAAAAACCCACATGAAAGGATCCCAACCAGCTACCCAACAGAAACCCACATGAAAGGATCAACTAATGAAGTAAAAAAGGAGATGGAGATCGCGAGGTGGAGCATGGAACATGGAAACAGTAACACAGTAAAATTTACCCGAGGTGGAGATCGCGAGGAGAAAGGAGGAAAGAAGGAGATGCAGAGATGGAGAGACGATTGGGGCCAGGGCGGAGATGCAAAAAAGGAAGGAAGGAAGGAAGGAAGGAGATGGAGAAGGAGATCGCGAGGAAGGAAGGAGATGCAGAGATGGAGATGCAAAAAATCAGGTTATACCCGAACGGGTATAAACCGGGTATCATACCCGGCCATACCCGAATTTATCAATCCGGGTATTACCCGTACCCGAACTATACCCAGTCAAAGCGGGTATTACCCGGTCAAACGGGTATGATTACGGGCGGGCATCCGGGTACGGGTACCCATTGCCATCCCTGGTTCCTGCTGCACATTTGCATTGTTAATAATAGTTGACGCGTTGAGAACGACTGCTTGGATTTTGTGAGATTTGTAGGTTAACTTACGACAGCATTATAATCCAAATTAGGTTACTAATTAATGGTTTTTAAAAACGTTAAGAAACTAAAATATGAATAGTGAATATTTTACACTAGTTTCTTAAGGGGAAGCCCATAATGGGAACATATTCTTATATGTTGAATAGTGAATTATGCAATTCTTCATATACACACCACTCATTTCCTGCCATTATTATTAAGACGTACGAGAAAATATTAGTAAAAACTTAGACAATAGAAATTAGAATTACCTGTTGAGGAAAACCACCATCTTCAAGTTGAGCTGAGAATTAATTATTAGCTTTGCAGCCCGATGAAGAGGTGCAGGATCTCTATCCATCTAATATATAGAAGGAATCAAACTGTTTAGTCTGCATTAAGCTTAAATATGAAAGAAAAGAAACTCATGGACAATACTAACCTGTTTAGCATGGATTAAGCCCATCATAGTCATGCCGTATGTACCAAATTTGATCGATTTTCTTCAAGAGGCATATATTTCTGTATCATCATCATCAAGAGACGGAAAGAAAAAAGAATTTAGATAGTGATATACCACGCTAACCTTGTTTTGAAAATTAAAAATTATGTTAAAATATATAAGAATGACTAATAGAGTAAATTCCTAAGTGTAAGGATGTGCGAAAAATAATTTCGGATATAAGAATATCAATGCTCAAAGAAACGGCGAGAGATATGGCCAGTTGGCCACAACAACAAATTTTTAAAAAAGTAGAAAAAACATTCAAAATATGAAAAATAAAATTTTACAATTTAATATTGGAGTTTACGATACTTTCTTTATTTTTAAAAGTAAATTTGATAGATAATGCAAACCATCTGATGGGGATATAATTGCGAGATTAACGTTGATGCTGTAACTTTCACATGTATAGGAATGCAGGGTCGGTATAAGCCGGCAATATCTGCACACACCAACAGGTTGATCCACACCCATAATTGATATTCAATGTGACTAGTCACAACCATTGATATTCAATAATATCCAGTAGAATTAATGCCGATCCATTGCTGTTAGCAAATTTTTTTTTTTATTCTACGATTTGACTATTTATATCCATTCAAATAAGACGTCAAATTTTACAGGTTGAAAAGGAGAGAGTATTTGCATTGGATTCTCCGGGCTTTCAAGCAGCGGTGTTTTAAAAACTGAACCCCACAACAAATCGATTTTTTTTTGTTTGATCGAGTTTAATTGAGTTCGACCAGATTGACTTATTGGATCATTTTGAACCATTCACATATCGAATCGTTCAATTTTAGATAATTGAACCGGATTAAATCGAATTGAACCTGTAAATTTTCATACTAATGGACGTAGCATTTTATAATATATCAAAATAAAATATCAAGTAGATCAAAAGTTAAAAATAAAAAAACAATCCAACATTGAAATGAAATGATATTTAAAGCTCAAACACACTTAAATTATTAAAATACAAAGGGCCGGCCTGTGGGCATACTTACAAAACGGCACCGTTGACAGTGAACCAGCCGGGTTGACAGTGAACTGATCGGGCCGTTGGTTGTATAAAAATCGGTCGGGTCGATAGATTTTTTTATATTCGCATGTATATTTGGTCAGATAGTTGAATCGAACCAAAAATTTCTTCGGAGCGCGATTTTATCGATCCGATCATCGGATCAGTTTGATTTTTAAAACTATAATAATGAATGGGGGATTGATTCCAAAGATAAGAGAATTATATAGCTTTCTTGAATGCTTGTAAAAAGTCAATTCCAAATTCCTTTAAAAAAAGAAGAGATCAAATATTTAAATTTAATTCAAATCTACAAATATAAATGGTGGATATAGAGCAAGACGGTAAAAAACTAACAGTCAATAAGAAAAAAGTCTAAAACTCTGAAAAATCCTCCAATACATAATTAGTTGCAGTTTACGAAACGTAAGATGTGAAGAGTGAAAAATATAATTGCCCCTCAACCATATTTTCATCCTGTTTTTTTTAATCGCTGACCTCGCTCAATTATTTCATGATATGTTATTTATATAACTATATATAGAATGGCACATAACATTTAATTCTACATTTATACACTCCATAGATATGGCTTTACAAGGTGAGCTGGTGACAGTGCAGGAAGTGAATGTGCCGTCCCACAAGTTCTACAACATTCTGAGGAACGAATGCTTCCATATCCCAAATCACACCCCTAATCACATACAAGCCATTGACGTACACGAAGGTGACTGGGAATCCGATGGCTCCGTCAAGATCTGGAACTACACTTTAGGTACATATGTAATCTCAGTAACGATTTTTAATTTTTGCCCGTTTTCTACGAAAATTATTGGATACTCCCGGTAGCATGCTTCAGGTCTCTTGTTGTAGCAGAAGACCATACCTGCTATAGCGAGAAAGCCCGGAGCACTCTCCAGGGACGAATTATTGAATAACTACTTGATATGTTGAGATATTTTTCTTTTCTTGTTTGCTCGGTATATATGCTCTCTGCCCCTTTCGAGCAGGAGACTGATCTCTTGATCTGGGGTGATGATCTGCAGATGGAAAACCTGAGGTGTTTAAGGAGACGGTGCAAGCGGACGACAAGAACATGGCAATAAAATTTATTGGGGTAGGAGGGGATGTGATGGAGATCTACAAAGCATACAGCGGCACCTTTGAGGTTTCAGCAAAGGGACAGGGAAGAGGGAGCCTGGTAAAACTGACTCTTGATTATGAGAAGAAAAATGAGAGTGACCCACCTCCCCAAAAGTATTTGGATTTCTTGAGCAGTTTCATTCAAGAAGTGGGTGCTGCCCTCGCCAAGGCATGAACTACTCTCCATCATGTCTAAGGATTCAAAATATATAGTGTTATTATAATTGTATTAATTATATATGTGCACATAAATATTGATCAAATAAGTTGATCGAGGTGTGTAAAACTCGATCTGTTCGTTGTAAGATAAAGTTCCTGTGTTGTTGTGTTTTGCTATTCCTGGAGTTGTTTCTGGGATAATATGGTTTGTAATATATTTATGTGAGCTGTAAATATTTCTTTGAGGCCAATCTTTATGAACTTAGCATATGAGATTAATTGGAAGGAAAGTATCGATGTAAAAAGGTAGGAGACGAAAACTCGAAGCCTAGCCATCTACAATTACTTTAAAGGAAATATCACTAAAGCAGTACTAGCTCATTGATACAGACAATCAATTACCTCGATATCATTACTCGTTCTCCCATTGCGACATCCTAGAGTGAAACAAAGCTTGGGTTGTATGCACTCGACCCATCCATCGTCTTTATATGAGGCCCAATTGTTTGAAAATGTGTACGTCTCCTTCTTTTAGTGTTAAAACAAGCGAGCCTTCCATGGTTGTCCCATACCACGACCTCCTCTTGGTTGATGGTATATCATCAATCATCATCATCATCATCTTCTCCTCCTGATTCCTTGAGAGTAAGTTCTGATAGTCTTCAATGTCAGTCCGAAAGGCGAGTATTTGGGTCCAGGATTTCTCGTTGCTATACTCCTTCATAACCCATATATCCGTATCACCACCAAAACGAGTGTAACAAAGGGACGCCGCTAGACAATTATTCAAGACTCCTAACCGTTCACAAAGTCAGACTTGACTAAATATTTCGGAGAAGTGTCTACATATCTCAGAGGCGGAAAAGATAAAAGTCCTAAGCATTTCGCTGTCAAAATCAAACGAGCACATCAAGGATGTATGATCGCGAACAGTCCAATGGCCGCCGATCATATCTGGGAAACATGAAGCTACTATTTCCTTCAATGTTTCTCCACTGCCCAGTACCAAGTGTATAGATCTGAACCCCATAATCCTCCTCACCACCAGTAATGCGAACACTGCGCGACATTTTGTACTTATTATTTATTCTTGGCACTAAATTCCAAAACAGGATGAAATGCGTAACTAATTAGCCTCCCGGGTGATAATCTATCCGGAAATCGGAGGATGACCCACTCTCCTAACATTGGATTTCACACGAAAACAATTTCATCGTCAAATTGATCAGAACTCTCTCTCAAACACACCGATCCATTGCAAGAAATGATGCACTCAAATCCGTATCCAGGCAATTCAAGTTTGGAACCAAACTCGATTGTTTCCATATGGAAATTATTGCCATTTTCACCACCATCAGTACCAGCTCGGACGACCTGATCTTCCACAATCCACCCAAATAGGATGTTTCTTTCTTGTGGTAGCCACCGGTCCAAGATGCAAATGGGTGATCTTGTGAGCTGGAATTTTACGAAGTATGGATCTGAAAAATATTTTAAAGACATACGTTCCACAACCATCAACCAAATCTAAAAGGGAAAAAGGAGACCTAAAGATTTCTAAGTCATATCTGGGAAACATGAAGCTACTATTTCCTTCAATGTTTCTCCACTGCCCAGTACCAAGTGTATAGATCTGAACCCCATAATCCTCCTCACCACCAGTAATGCGAACATTATGCGACATTTTGTACTTATTATTTATTCTTGGCACTAAATTCCAAAACAGGATGAAATGCGTAACTAATTAGCCTCCCGGGTGATAATCTATCCGGAAATCGGAGGATGACCCACTCTCCTAAGATTTCACACGAAAACAATTTCATCATCAAATTTATCAGAACTCTCTCTCAAACACACCAATCCATTGCAAGAAATGATGCACTCAAATCCGTATCCAGGCAATTCAAGTTTGGAACCAAACTCGATTGTTTCCACATGGAAATTATTGCCATTGTCACCACCATCAGTGCCAGCTCGGACGACCTGATCTTCCACAATCCACCCAAATAGGATGTTTCTTTCTTGTGGTAGCCACCGGTCCAAGATGCAAATGGGTGATCTTGTGAGCTGGAATTTTACGAATTATGGATCTGAAAAATATTTTAAAGACATACGTTCCACAGCCATCAACCAAATTTAAAAGGAAAAAGGAGACCTAAAGATTTCTAAGGGTCTGTTTGGCGTTCTGTTCTGTAGAAAAAAGTTGTGTGGCAGAGGGAAATGGAATGTGCTGTTTGGTAAAAAAATTTAAGAGTTCTGTGAAATAGCTGAGATGTTGGTAAAATAGTTGAAATGAAAACATTGGAGTATAAAATTCATTTTTAAAAAATTAATAAAAATAGGAAAAATGGATGTAGAATTACTTATCTTGAGATAGAGATTATATTGTGATAGTTTTTAATTTATTTTGTTCATTATATAAAGTAAGAAAATTGAATTTAAAAAAAAATAAAAATGAAAGGGTGTTCCGTTTGCTGTTGCTCCAGCCTCATAAACCAAGGTTTTCCTTACTTTTCCGACGGACCATTTGGGTAAAGCTGATTTGGAAAGGTGTTACCAAACACCAAAACTCTATTTTGGATTGGGAAAAGTTGGGTTGGAATCCAACCCAAAATCCCAAACACCACCTAAGTCATATAAATGTTCGTGCAATATTAAGGATTAAATAAAAATTTCTAGGCCCACCAACCACTCAGACCAGCTCCAACACCACAGCTTCCTTCCTTCTATCTCATGGGCCGACAAACAGCCCAAGCCCGTTTGGCAACCCATCAGCTTCCTTCCTAATCCGATGGGCCGCCTAGCAGCCCAACACCAAGACAAGCCACACAACCCAACAGCCATCTCTAATCCAAAAACCCTATTTCACTTCATCTTCAACCTCTAGCTCCTACCACCGCCGCCAGCCACCAACCAGTTCTCCGGTCACCACGAAACCCGATCACAACCCGTGAAACCTAGTACGGTAGTACCAATTCCGACCCAACCTCCAATCCTACAAAAGAAACCATGAAGTCCCTTTAAATCAAACCAAAAACCATTTCAAACCTTCGAGATCTAGCCGCCTAGACCTACAAACGAAGATAAACGGAAAGAACAGCCTAGAATCCGACGAGTATTTCCACAAACAAAGCAAACAATTAAGGTGATTACTATCCTATTCCATCCATGCGTTTAATTAAAGTGATAGTTAATTACTATCCTAATTCGTTCAAACAATTAAGGTGATTAATTACTAATGAAATTTAATTCATTACATGCATTCAAATTAATATAAATATGTAATTCATTAAGTTATCAAATTAATCCTAAGTTCTAGCGTTAATTACTAAAAAAAATAATTCAAATTATATACCTATGCTCATTATGCATTCGTTCAATCAGTGTAAATTAACTACTATTCTAGTTCGTTACATGCAAAATTTGATTAAATCGTTAATTAGAATAAATTAATTAAATGAGTTTATCTATTAATAAAATTCTAACTAAATTAATTAAACCAAAGCCCATTGTTTCCCGGTAAAAGTTATTGCCAACGCTATCACCATCAGCATGATCAGAATCAGCACCCGCACCCACAACCCCTACAATAGACATAACAGCTCCAAACCATGTCCGTGCTGGAACGACCGCTCCTAGCATACCATCGAGCAGCGGGACAACAATCACCTGATAATCAATTCACATAAAATCGTACCATCATAAGACAAAAAAGGCATTCCTCAATAAACAATCATTACATACACTGTTCTGATCAAAAAACTTACAGTGAACATAGTTAAGAAGGACGCACGCCCAGCATCTGAAGTGAGCAGCCCAAGTTCCTGCATTAGGTATCCCAAACTAACCCAAAAACCCAATTCAATTCCGGCATTTCGGGTATCAACATCATCCTTAGCTTGCCACACAAGTGGCAGGAACGGAATTGCACACACCACAAACCGCACAACAGTAAACGCCGCCGGATCAGTTATTGCTTCATCTTCTTTAACAACTGATATGTTACTAGCTATACAAACAATGAAAAACAAAACGGAAGAAGAAAAGGAACTTACCATAGATAAGGGTAATGGCATTGAGCAACATGATGCTTCTCACTTTTCTTGAAGCGAACACGATCCTTCTCCATAGAGACTTCTTTTCGAAGAATGAGTTCAAATTTGGGGGAATGGGTCGTTTATTTTGAGACGAACTGGGATTGGAAGAGACTGAATCGATGGGTTTGTTGTGTGCTTGGATGGAGGTGAGACGGAGTCATTTTGAAGTGGGCGGCAAATGGAAGCAGATGGAGAAGGAAGGAGGTAGCTTGATTGATGATGTCGATGTGGGGGAGAAGCTGAATGTGGCTGTGCTCCATATCAGCCATTTGCAAGCCATTCTTCGGCTTGGCCTTCTTCAAACAAATATCCAGCTTTTTGTTCTGTGTTTTACTACTGTTAAGCGTCTTTTGCTCTTTTTCTGTTTTTCCTCGTTTTTTCTGGTTCTGGCGGTAAAAGATGGTTTTTGTTGCCGACATAAGCGGTTTTTCTTTTTTTTCATCCGTGTATATTTTATCACGAAAAATTAATCATAGCCTATCACAAGAAAATAGAATAAAGAAATACTATGGTGAAAAAACAGTAAGATTGAATTGATGATTATAAATTTCCATTAAAGAGGTCTCATTCTAGTTTATCACTAGATCCAGTTGCATAATGGGTGGGTGGGCTCTTATTCGTCGGGCCTAGTCTATAGCTAAACTAGGAAAATGGGTAAGTGTTATTATCTGTAATATATTTCTTTTTTGAAAGGGAAAAAATCTAGATGTCTTTTTCTTTACTAACATTTTTCCAGCTGTATACACTATTCAATTTGGTTAATTAGGAAAGATTAGGTTTTATTTTCATCCCTCAACTTTAATTAAATTCGTTCTTGGCTGTTAAATGAGAACATTCTCATCGACCACATCTAGATATTATGGATTGGCCAACTGCCCATTATTTAAATCTACCACATGCACCATGATGCATGTAACTCAAATAATAATAATAAGTGTAACAAGTTAATACGAATGCGACCTACATTCATTAACATTGATAGAACGAACACCTTAATTGGTTGCTGTTGTTGTTGTTATATTTATAATACTCCCTTCGGTCCGAAATGTATGACGTTTTAGTATTTGCTTTTACTGTTTCGGAATGTATCTTAAGACGGTCGGAACAGTCACTATTTGAGACAATTTTGCCCCGAATTTTTTCTCGAAAGTACGTTAAGGATTAACGTACGTTAGAAAAAAAGTACGGAATTTTTGGGGTCAAATAGTGCCTCATCCGACCTCCTCGATATGCGTTCCCTACTGAATATTGGGATGCGAAGAAGTCATACATTTCGGACCAGAGGGAGTATATGATATGAATATAATGTACATTTTCCATTCAATTTTAGCATTAATTTACTGCCCACAAGGACATAATTCATTTTGTGGGACCTTTAATTTATGAAAATGCTTACAGCTTGCATACTGTACTTCCCATGAAGATGCTCATGTATTCAAATTCTTGATTATACGAATGTATGTATTTAGTATTTTAATTGTTCTGAGAGTCAATTTTTGATTTCTCTGAAAATGAGTTGAGAGTTAATTTTTTAAAAATAGAGAAAGTATGTCTAAATTCTTGTCGAAAATTATACAATATCTCAACATATCAACTTTATGGACTAAAAATATCATAAAAAATAAATGAAGTGATATAATATATCGTAAATATAAGTGGAGAGTATAAAGTACGTAAGTCTTTCGAATTAGTAACACCGAGTAAACGATTAGAAAAATCTTATAATTAGGTGGTGGGTGGAAGCAATAAACTAGAGTTTTTATTGAAGTTTGATAAAGAAGGGGAAAGGAGGTGGTTGCACTCTCATCAGTCATCACACTCATCTTTAAGTCATAAACTTAAATGCTAGCAGCTCGATGATGGCACCAAGCAAAGCTTTCATTTCATGGGAAGGGGGGAAAACACTATCTCCTCCTCCTATGCACAAAAACAAGTCTTGAATTCAACTACTTTTTGATCGATAGAATCTTTTCATCTTTTCAAAACCTTTCTTCATTGACATATCATATTACCATTAATTGATTATATAATCATTTCTAATCAAAGGCCATTTCTTGGGCTTGCTTATATTTTACTCCACACGAGACAAAAAACTGATTCCAATGTATTTTTTAGGATCATATAGATTTGACTCTCTTCTTCTCTTCCTCTTTGTGTGTGTAAATGTGTATTATAATATTGCTATGGAAGCCTTGCTTTTAGCAAATGAGATTTCCCTAAGGGCCATGGAATAGAGACTTCTTGTAAAAGCCAATGTTCTTTTACATTTTTTTATACAAGTATATAATATAATTTTGGGTTAATTACTAGAAAATAATTATTTTATATTCAATGATTTAATGATCTTATACTTAATTAATAATGTTGGGAATTAAAAAAATCATGTACTAATTATGTCCCAATTGCCGGTGAGGAACCGTGTTGGTCCAACGAGACAAGCATCCTTTTTAGAGAAATGGGCGCATTTAAGTCAAGAAAAACGAGTGTTGTAGGGGTTCTTCTAGGAATAATCAATCAAAATTCAAAACCTCTAGCTCCCTTTCTATCCCCACTACTCTACTACTCTAAATTAAAACCCAAATTCTATCATTAAATTGCCAAGCATTTGCCACCAATCCATGCATGAATGACCACATGATTTACTATTTCAATTATATTCACTGCAAAAAGTGTTGCAAAGTGACCACTTCTTCTACGTCAATGGTCCAGGAAATTGTGTATACTTTGCTGCTGCTGCTGCTCCTACTGGAATTTTATAATTAGAGCTTATGGTAATACATGCAAGTGCGATTTCAATAGCCACGGACGATGCACGAACGGTATTATTCTCCTGCTCAGGAGGGACACAGAGGACATCCGGCGAGACAAAAAGAAAAGCACAACATTAATTTGTACTAAATAAGGGTGTAGTTGGTGGAAGATGAACAAGTGATTTAATTAACAAGAAGCAGTTTCTTGAAATGAATTAGCTAGATTTAAGGACAACGAGAATTTGAAATTATATATGAAAGGTGTGCATGGTTGGCAGAAGAGATCAGAGATTCTGGCAAAGTAGATGAACAAGAGCAATTACTACACAACACTACACAATTTGAATTAATAAAACGAAATTGAATTTTATAGCAGAAAAAAAAAGGGTACATTAAACATATTTGCAGATACGCAGAAAACACAGCGGCACTGCAAAAAGAAAACAAGAGCATTAACACTAGCCTCTCTCATTTTTTTTTCTATCTATTTAATTCTCTCTTTCTGCTGATGACAATATTCTGTCACCGTAACCTCATTAAACATCACTGAAAAAGGCTATTACCAATGCTCCCTCTTCTCACATTCTACTCTTCCTTAACATCAATAACCAAAACAAAAAGTTGATAGCAGAAAACATGTTACAGTACTGATCATTCTCACTCTCTTTTTTTCTCATATCCTACCCATTAATTTAAACTCCATCCATCCATCCTCTTCTCAACTTCTTACCTAACATGCACAAAGAACCCAGTACAGAAAACTAAAAAAATAACCTACCCAGTTTCCTGCTAGAAGGATAGAGAAGATAACTGGGGAGATTGAAAAAATAAATAATAATCTAGCTACTAGTTGTGAAGAGGATTAGGACCCGTGTGAATTAACCTCTTCTCATCTCCATTTACTGTGTCTTGATGATCATGATCTTGGTGATGATCTTCTGATCCTCCTTTCAGGTGGTGGAATGAATTGGTTGCATGAAACGACGACGTTTGAAAAACCCTTGCTTTTCTTGGCAAATGATGATGATGATGATGAGCAGCAGCAGCAGCAAAGAAGAATCCTAATTGAGCAAGAACTAAAAGAACCCAAACCAAGAAAATTAAAACTCCTCCACAAGAACTCCTCCTCTCCCTTGTCATAATTTGCACACCAACTTATAATTGTGGTAGATAGATAGAATCCAACCAACAGAAGAAAGACAAGGAAATGAGTTTTTGGACAATTCTGTAGCAAATCTTAAATTTGTATTGAAGTTGCTAGTCAAATGGGTTTTCTTTTTGATTTAGCAGCAAAACTTGAGAGAGTAGAGTAGCTAGTAGTAGTAGTAGTGGGGGAGAAAAAATGGGTTGGAGACAGAGAAAAGAAAGAATGGAAAGTTTTTTAACTTTGGGTACTTTCCTTATCTTATGGGTCTTACTCACATGGATGGATCTTGACGCTTGATTCCTGGAACCTTCTTATTTTCTTATTTCTACTCCCTGCTACAGTGCTATGTACTGCACACTCTTTTGGGTTTTGCACCTTAATTTTACTACTACAAAGTTTGTTTTTCTTTGGTTTTTTTTCATATACAGTATATTTGTTTTTGGGTATCTGTTGTTTTGTCTTTGTTTTCTTGTTGTTATGAGTATTTAATTCTGTTTTTTCTTTCTCAGGTTTGGTTGGAAGTATTGTGGTACTGTGCAGTATTAATAGCCGCTGTCTCCGCATTATTATTCAATTTCTGTCACCAAGTTTATAAAGCCAAGCCATTGAATAACTATTCCAGCTTTTGTTTCCCTTATTAATTATCATCATCATTTGCTAAAATAAAATCAATGCTCATACTTTCTCCGTCCCTTTTTGTTTCTCGTTTTTTCATTTTTTATTGTTGTGTATAAAACAATTAGAGCATTTCATTTTATAATAATTTGACCGGTATGAATAAGATTAATCACGATTTCAAATTTTAAGAATATACGTAATTTAAATTTATAATTATAATCTTTTTACTGGGATGTGATAGAATTAATAAAGTATTATTCTAATTGGAAGCATTTGAGGAGAAATCTTGTTTGTACTACTTGTTCTGAACTCTGAAGTTCAGTGATCACTGATCAGTACCCTCCATGCATATAGTAAGAATAGAATAGAATCCATGCGATCAGAGTACTACATAGTACTAATCATAGCATGATGCGAAATAAGTAAATAAATATATATGATTAAAATAGATTAAAAATATGGAGAAAATAATACTGGGAGAGTTATCGGCCCACCATCTATCCTTGTCAGTTTTTAAAGGATAAAATGTTGACAATTTCTATATTTATTTATTTAAATAAATAATAACTAAAATATATTAGTACAAAAATAGAGCCTAATTATATACTAGTACTATTTACTACATTACTTAATAAAAAATATAGCATTAAAAAGTTTTTTTTAGTATATATATATTAATTTTGCATCATTTAAATTTAACTATACTTATTTAATGGCTCGTTTAATAAATAAGTAAGTCACTTTGAATCAAATTTAATGAAAAGAATAGGGGACGGAGTACAACAAAGCTGCATTCGGCTCATTATTGTAGCCAACATCAAGACAGTAAGTAATACTACCTCCATCCTGAAATAGATGTCGTTTTGGTACTTTTTGTTACTGTACACATTATTGGACTTTTTAGTGTTTGAGCTACTTTTTGTTACTGTTTCTTCAAAATGACAGTTATTTAAAGACAGAGGTAGTATACGCGTAACGCGAGGGACATTAGGATGAAAATTATATTAAATAAAACCGAGGGACGAATTTTATTAGTTATTGAAAGTTGAGGATCAAACAATATATTCCTGAAAATAGCCGTGGCAGGATACAGAACCGGAACGGAAGCCCACCGTCGCTGCAAGACATCCACGCACATCAACGGCAAATTATCCCCAGAAATTCTTCCGGAAACCATATTCGAAAGGCGATCTTCTTGGCCTCTTCGTTTCCCTTTTCCCCTTCTGCTGGCCGGATTCTCCTCTTCCTCCTTATCCTCCGTCCCCTATTCTTTTTTCTGCTGCTCTCCCGTCCCGCCGGCGAAATCAGCCGGAAAATCAGCACTTGGGAGGTATATCCTGTTATCTTTCAAGCAGAAGCGATACATTGATATGATTTGCTGGAATTTTTCTCTTCTTTTATGTTTGATACAGAGCATTTAGGGAGCCCCGGCGGTGATCGAATTGGTGCGAAAGGGCATGCTTTTAGGCATTTACGGCGGCGAGAACAGAGAATTTTTTTCGTCTGGATGTGACAAAGGTCTTGCACTATTCTTATGCTGAATATTTTGCTTGTCTTAAGTTTGCATAGAAGATGTTTGTATTAATTCCTGAATTAGTTTTGTGGAGTGGTATAGGGGAGCCTTCTAAATGTTCATCTATATGGTTTTGATATGTTGTCTACAGTCTATTATTCTTCCCTGCTCTAAGTACAGCAGGCACTTCTTCCTGATAATTTGGTTTGTCAAAAAAAGATAGAAAGAGAGTAGCTTTACGAATTCAAACTGATCATTTCATTGTTATTTAAGGACTCCTTTCCTACATAAAACATGGTTAGCTTTATTTTGGACAACTGCTCTGCTTCTTAATTTGAACTGAAGTACATGCATTAACACAAAGTAACTTGTTTTTTTACCTGTTTTTGGGTGTGGTGTGGCTATTTAACTCCTTTTATTTATTGTAGTGCACATCACATTTTAAAACCTGTTGTATTTTCCCCTGCATTTGTGATTGTGTTCAATATAACTGGTTAAGTCATTTCTTCATTTCCTCTCTCATCATGATCTTGTTGATGGAGAAAAAGGTTAGAAGATTTCTTGCTCCCAACATTCAAATCTTAGGTTCAAGCACGCAGAACGAAGAAAATCGTACTGGGAGCTGTCAATTTTAGTCCTGACAATGCTTCAACAAAATTAATCTCATGCTGTAAGGTAGAGAGGAGACCGGGGAGGCAGAAAAAAAGATTTCTTGATAAAAGATACTATGGAGTAGTACCTCTACAAGAAGTGATACATTGGAGACTACATAAACTGGTATTCCCCATGTGAGGAGGTTGATTGTGGGAAAATAGCAGTAACGGTTAAAAGCTACAGAAGTTACAGTAGTACTAAGTTTAGGGTTTTTAGAACAGTAATTTTACTATTATTTCACTTGGATAAGAATTTCTGATTTCTGATTTCTGACCCAGTATTTTTAGGGTTAGAATATGCAATGTATTCTGGGAATTACTTAACTATCCTCCCTGTTCTGAGTATGATTAATGTTTAGTCCTCTGTTTCTTTGAGTGGTCAATTTGACATATGGTAACCACAGGGTAACGAACCTTTAGTTTTCTCTACCGAGTGAAAAATACTCTCTTTCATTTTTTAATACTCAGATATTTCTTGTCACCTGTCATTTGTCAGTGATCAATTTATTTGCAGCATACGGTATGCACTTCTTCTGTTCTGTCGACATAACAATATTATCAGAATTCAGAATCAATACATCTTTTACGTCTAAGTTTTTTTTCTTCATACTTACTGACTCGTTTCCTCGTTTCGTAAACAAAAAGTTATCCGGTAATTATTTATTTGTAAGAGTATTTTATCATTTACGAAAAGAAAACAGCATCGTTTTTTTGGTTTAATTCAGTGAAAATAATATTATTATTACCAGATATACCGTACCACTATGTTTTTTTTTCTTCAATCGAAGACCATTATTGTGTTAGTTAATTAATTTAAACTTGTGGGTATAGGTTCAATTAATAAATATTGGCCCCTGAAGTATAATAATGGCAGAATGATATCTGCACAGGAAATTCATTGGGGTGGTCCTAAACAATGATCATAAAATGTACTTATTCTAAAAAAAAAAAATCATAAAATGTACTCATATCCTGAATACAGGTTCAAATATGATTTTATTTTTCTTCATTTTAAAATTTTTTTTTGAATTTTTTTGAATCATCTAAAAATTCCTTTTCTTTGTTCATGCCATGACCCGGTGACCGGTCCATCATCAAATGCTATGGGATAAGCCCATCAAAGGAGGTATCCTATAAATGGTTCGGAAGAGTGGGCTGTCGTGGCATAATAGCCCATGAGAGAAAAGAAGTTGGGTTCTTCTATGCGAAAAATGAAAATCATACTGTTTGGCGTTCCGATTCTAGTTGGGGAAGAGTTTGTGCAAAAGTGCTGTGTGAAAATCACTTTTAGAAAAAGTAGTATGCTGTTTGGTAAATATTTTTTAAAAGTGCTGTGAGATATCTGAGTTGTTTGGTAAAATAATTTTTCAAAACTATGGTTTGAATGTAAAATGACCATAAATGATATAATTTATTTCAAGTGTTATAATTAATTTTTTTAATATCTTTATATATATATTTAAATAAATAATTAAAAAAAAGTAATTAAATGGTATAAAACCCATTTTTAAAAAATTAATAAAAATAGGAAAAGTGGATCTAGAATTACTTATCTTGAGATGGAGATTTTATTGTGGTAGTTTTTAATTTATTTTGTTCTATTATATAAAGTAAAAAAATAAAAAAAAGGAGAGAGAGAGAGACAGCAAAAGCTCCAATTTGGAGCTCCTCCAAAAGCATGCTTTTCCTTGGTTCTGAGAACCAGTTTCTTAGGAAGTTGGGTTTAAAGTGTCATTACCAAACACTCTTTTGGCTTTTTGGTTCTGAAACCCAACTTCCTGGCCAGAACCATAACCCCAAAGAGCACCTGAATTGTTTTTTAGAAGAGATTATGGGTCTGTTTGACGTTCCAGTTCAGGCTGGAAATGGTCAGTGGAAAAACGACATCTGGGAAACGGAGTGTGCTGTTTGGTAACAAATTTGTAAAAGTTCAGTGGGATACCTGAGGTGTTTGGTAAAACAGTTTTCCAAAACTAATGTTTGGATGTAAAATTACCATAAAGGGCATAATTCATTTTAAGTGTTATAATTAATATTTTTATTATCTTTATATATGTTTTTAATCAATTTATTTATAATCTAACATCTAATAATATTTATCTATATACCATAAATAAATTAAACTCATTTAAATCATAAATAAATTAAAATTTATTAATAGCATAAAAAATTTGAGTATTTTGAAATTGTATAGTTAATTATTTAATTGACTACTCTTAATTTGAGTTTTTAATATCATAAATAAATAAAAGATATTTATCTAATATAATAGAAAAATAAAACATATTTGGAATTACATGAATAACTTACCTATTTCGTTTTTTTTAAGTAATCAAAACAATTGTTAGATTATAATCATTGTAAAATTATTAATTAAACTACTCTTAATGATTATCAACCAATCATTCATAATTTAATTAATTTGCGTGGAGTATGACAAAGTTTGAAAATTAACTCCTTCAATTTAATTTACATATACACATATACATACTTCTCCATCTTTTATCATCAACAATAACTAAAATAAAACAATTAGCACATGGGGAATTAAGCAATTACTTGTGAATTTCATTATTATCATATGCTTCAATGCTTGTTTCAATTTTGATATATACCAAAGTGTCATCGTTTTACAAATTATCAATTGAAAGGGATTTGCTATTTAAAAACAGAACGTTTACAAGTGTCAATGCTTGTTACCAACCTAAGTACCAAGTGACAATGCTTGTTGCACAACTAACTACCAAGACTATACTACAACACCAATGCCTCTCTTTTGTCCTAGGATTTTCACATGATTTCACCATTTCAAGCGGATGCTGGTTTTCCATCCTTCATTGGATTGCTTACTGCGGTGAGAATCCGTGGATTGCCGCAAGCTCAATGTGTTCACCATCGATTACCATCCAGTTCTCGTAGTGCACAACCTTCGGTATTAACTGCACATAGACAACCGCATTAACATTTACAACGTTAGAATCCACAATGTCGAAACAAGCACAAAAGCTGGCAAAAAAAGAGCATGAAAATGGGCAGAAGAACATGCGTAAAAACCAACCAAACAAGCATGAAAATTGGCGGAAAAACAAGCATGAAAACCAGCCACAAACAAGCACACATTGAAGCAACATTTGAGCAGCAATTTAAACATCATTTTGACAGCATTTTGGCAACACAAACAAGCAACGAAATGAGCTACAATTGGGCATTAAATGGACTGCACTTTGACAGCAAAAAGAGCCACATCTCAAGCAACGATTCAACAGCAAAAAGAATAGCCTTTCGGCAGCAAAACGAGCATCATTTCGACATCAAAATGAACACCACATTGACAGAAAAATGAGCATGAAAACAGCAGCAATATGAGTACGAAATTGACAGCAAACGACCATGATTTTAACAGCTAAATGAACAACCTTTCGGCAGCAAAAATTAACACTAATTTGACAGCAAAATAAGCATGAATTTAGCAACAAACGGGCATGGTTTTGGCCGCAAAATGAGCAGCCTTTTGGCACCAAAATTTAACAACGAAATGAGTAACAATTGAGCACTAAAATGGCAGCAACGCAACCAGCAGCAAGCACAACAAACAAATTCTAATTAAAAGAAATAATTGACAAATAAGAAAAAGGAAATTACTCGGTGACGACGGTGAGTGAATCCGGCTGGTATTTGGAGGAGATCTGGTGATGGAGGAAGAGGCTGGTCGGGAGACTGCCGGCGGCGATGGGTGGTACGGCTGCGGCTGGGAGAGGAGATGGAGTAGATCGGATCCCAGCTGGGTTTGAGAGAGAGTTGGTGGAGCAGGGTTTGAGAGGGTGGTTGGCGAGGGTGAGAGAGGAGAAGGCAGCAACGGTGAGGCTGGGTGTCGACGACGAGGAGAGATCGGCAGAGGATGAGAGAGAGAGAGGTGGAGCTGCGAATTCGGTGAAGGAAGGAGAGAATGGGGAGAATGGGAAATTTAACAAAATTATATAGTAGGTACAATTGTAATTACTAAAGATAAGGAGGGGTATTTTTGTCCACAAATAACCCACACCCTCATCCCGCAAATGAGGATTTTCCTGGTTTTGGGAATTTGGAATTTTGGACCATTCCGGAAATGAGCATTTCAGGGTTTCCAACCCAAATTTTCTTCATTTCATCTTGCCAATGGTGTTTACCAAACACCAACAATCCAGTTTGGGTCTGGAAATATTCATTTGGGTGCCCAAACCCAAATGCCAAACAGCCACTCTGTTTGACAGTCCAGTTTAGTGGGGAAATGGTCAGTGAGGAAATGTTCAGTGGGAAAACAACATTTGGGAAATGGAGGGTGCTGTTTGGTAAAATTGTAAAAATTCAGTGGGAAAACGATATCTGGGAAATGGAGGGTGATGTTTGGTAGTCCAGTTTTCCAAAACTATGATTTGGATGTAAAATGACCATAAAGGGCATAATTCATTTTAAGTGTTTGAATTTTTTTATCTTTATATATATTTTTAATCAATTTATTTATAATCTAACATCTAATAAAATTGATCTATATACCATAAATAAGACATTGTGCCGAAATAAATTGAGAGTGATTTTACGGATGGATGTCGAAATAAATTGATGGGTTTTGTTGGAATGGATGTAGGGAAGGTGTGGTCAAAATTTGAGAGGATTCGGAGAAGATTTGGGGGAGATTCGAAGAAGAAAATCGATTTTGGAGGTGAAAGGGTCGGGTTGGAGGAGAGAGAAATTTCTGAAAAAAGTGAAGAAGAAGAAGGAAATCACGATTTTATATAGGGGAAATAGTTTTTACCACCCCTGAACTATCGTCGAAAATCAAAAACCTCCCCTGAACTTCATTTTTTGAAATTCACCCCCCTAGACTATTGTTTTCGGGCAAAAAGCCCCTTCTGTCCATAATTAAATCAATTTTTTTGTGAATTCTTGGAATTTTTTACAATGTTTCTTGATTTTTAGGTTAATTACATTTTTTCGTGAATTTTTACATTTTTTATAGATTTTTTACAATTTTGTTGGAGGAGAGAAAAATCCTTGACGTGATCACGCTAAGGCTTGGCGTGATCACGCCGGCGTGATCACGCTAAGGGCTTGGCGTGATCACGCCAAGGAAAAAGTGCCTAGCGTGAATCACATTGGCAACTTAAACCCATTTTCAAAAAATTAATAAAAATAGGAAAAATGGATCTAGAATTACTTATCTTGAAATAGAGATTTTATTGGGGTAGTTTTTAATTTATTTTGTTGGTTATATAACGTAAAAAAATTAAAATGAAATGAAAAAGAAAAAAAAAAGGAGAGAGAGAAGGCCAAATGGAGTTTCATTTCCGGAATGGAGCCTCACCCCCTACTTTTCTCATTTCCCCACCCAAAAACCCACTTTTTCATTTCGGGAATGGTGTTTAACAAACACAAAAATTTCATTTTGGGTTGGCAAATGTTGGGTTGGGTACCCAACCCCAAACCCCAAACAGCCACTATATAGTAGCTTGAAATTTTAGAAACTAGCTTTGTTATATTTAATATTTATCACGTTATACAAGAGAAACTTTTCCTCTTTTTTTAACAAGAACCGAATTGTAACTTAGATTTTATTCGCTAGATTTTAGGCAAGTAAAACAGAGAATATGCGGAGAGTGGAGAGGGGAAGATTCGTGGAATTCATGCGCATCTCTCCATCGATGCTCTTCTGTCCTAACAAGGCTACAACAACCCATTTCCGCTAAGCATTTTCCAACTCCTCTTTTCCCTATTATTTATACCCAAACCCATCATTCTTTGCTCCTCTGTTCATCACACCTGGGTATCCATCTTCAATTCTCTCTCTTTTCCTTGTCTAGCATACATTATTTTTTTGTTTATATCAGTGTGCATGTGCATATGTAGTTATATATACTCGTCTTGCCACTAGCTGATGCTCCAAAATGTAAGCTTTTTGTTCAATGTGATGTTTTCAGGATGACCCATTACTGGTCTCTTTTCTGTTTCTGGTGAATTTCCATTCGGAAAGCTTAGTTTCTTTTTCGAAATGGCTAAATATAGAGGTCTCCATGATGGGTTTTCGTTTTAGCTTTCATTTTTATCTGCGGCATGATTTTCGAAATAGTAATGAGAAATGTAAGCGGTTTTGCTTGAAGCATCTTATGGTTTTTTCTTAATGTCGGGAAATTTCAAATTGAAAGCAAGCCTCTCAAAAAATCCTTTTGGTTTACTGCCGCTGTATCAAATGAAATTTTTATTAGTAGTGGTTAGAGAATCTTAAATCTGCAGTAGATTGATTCCTTAGTTGACCGAACATTGCTTTTTCATTACTGAATCTTTTCTTCCTGAAGTTTGTAAGTGTTAGATTGGTGAATTCTGCACCAGAATTTGCATAAACTATAAGACCCTTTCCCCCAAATAAACTTCTCTACTATAAGTTTGTTTTCAATGGATGTGTATGCAATGTGTTCCATTCTCTATATATATGCACGTGCTCCAAGAATTGAAGTGCTTGCCATCTAGTTGTCTGTGCAGCATGTACAATTTCATCTCATTCCAATTTTGCACGATCAGCTTACTTCGCTCTCAAATTTTTGAACCACCCATCTTTGCTTTAGATTCCAATTCATGTGTATTAGAATTGTGCCATCACGTGCTGTGTATAATATAGCTCACTGTTGTTCTTTCTTTGTTCAGAATTTGCACATATATTTTCTTTTGCTCCTTCTGATTGCCAGCAGTGTTGCTGGCAATCATCCACATTGGCACATGAGTCAACCGAGTACATCAAGTCCTAGCAAAGCCCTGGAAAGTGTACAAGGGATTCATGTTGTGCCTCATTCACCATTTCAACTGGAAAATATTCCTCAGAATGGGGATTTCCCTCAGTCATTGTGTGAAAGTTCAATAAATAGAGAGAATCAGCTGGTTGTAATTCAGTAAGTGCAGACCTTATGAATCAGGATGTGCTCTAAAATTGTTTATTTAGTTTGAAAGTGAAATTATTTTCTCTTTAGATACCCTTTTTCTTATTACAGCTCTTATGTTTTCATCTATACATAAAACTCAACATAGCAATTATTAAACCGGTGAAACGCCACCTGCGCTAACTTGTGACTGTCTCTCCTCCAGGAGGGCATGGCGCCAGAGGCCAGCATATCTAAGGCCTATCCAGAGCGGTTGTTCTCATGGTATTACGCAGAGAAATACGGCTTTCTCCTATTCATGTCTTTTTGTCATTTAAGAAGAAAAGAAAGATGAAAAAACCTTCATTAAACTTTTTACAGCAATAACACGCTTTCTAACTATTGTACTGTTTTTAGGTGATCAAAATCTTGCAGAAAGGGCTGCCAATATAATTACTTCACTTCCTTTTATTGTTCTTGGAATGCAGGCTCCAAGGTAATATTTTCTGCGATTTGCTTCATAGATGTAATCCCAGTTTATATGTGTCTGATTGTGTACTGTATCATATGTAGGAAGAACCTAAATACTAGATTGTATGCTAACTCATTAATCGGGGTTGGAGTTGCTTCTAGTTTGTATCATTCTTCAAAAGGAGAACTGAGGAAGTATTTGAGATGGCTTGACTATACAATGATTGCCACTGCAACATTGGTAAGTTGCCTGTATTAAACTATATCATTTTGCATTATTTCTGTTAACCTGCACGGAATTTTTTGGTAGATCAGTGTGTTGTTTTCGAATCTTTTTGTAATACTCCTTGGTCCTCCCTGCCTGCTTACCTTGTCCATTTTTGAAAAAGAAGTGAACCCCTTTCTTCAAATACGCTAATACATATGTACCATTTGTTTTATTTGTGATTAGTATGTTTATTTGGTTCGAGTATTTGGCACTAAGTTGCATAGAGTAAGTTCTAGGATATTAACACCTTGTTTTTGACTTGGAGCAGATATCTGTTTGAGCAATGTTTTTCACGATTAAAACTTTACATCTTCCTTTCCTGAAGTGACTTATTATACGTTTTGGCCTAGTTAAGCATCTCAAGTCCTCAATTGCAATTCTATGATATTTTTATCGCTATTTCCTTATGTGCCTATTTGCCCTTTTTCAATGGGATGCCCTCTAATGATAGTTTTCTAGCTTCTCTTGTATCACTGAAATCACAGAGAAGATGCTGGCCATTGTTCAACAGAAATAATTTTTGTTGTCAAAATCTTCTGAAAACATTGTTAGCTTCATGGTCGTCCATGATAGTCTTTCCAATTCTAATCTTTATATACATTGCTCATTCAACCATTCTTCAACATCTACTGCCCATCCATCACTTAGCTGTACACTTGTTCATTTATTTAACTTGAGAGTTCTTGTTTCTTTGTTCAATAAAGGATATACAATGATCATGTCCCATTTTAAAAGTTACTCTCTCTCTCTTTGAAAGTTATGAGTGAGTTTCATGGATTGCAATTTGAGTCGGTCTTTCTTAAGTACTCTCTCCCCCTCCCTCTCTGTCTTTGAAGTTTTAGCGCCAGAAAAATTGCAATTTGAGTTGGTCTTTCTTTAGTACTCTCTCAATGTAAACTTGGTGCAAAAACGATGAAACCCCTCCTTAAATTTTATTTCAAGTATGCTACTTGGTGCAAAAAGGAAACTGAAGAAACCTATTTTGCAGTGTTTGTCGAGGGCCCTAAGCAATGAGAACCCAAAGATGCTGATGGCTGCATCTGCTGCATTATTGCCTATTCAGCCTCTGATGGTGTCTGCCGTCCACACGGGGATGATGGAGGTAAGCACACCAAGTTTACCTTTGACTTTTATATCCAAACTTCGTTCTGTTTACCCTGTTACAAACCGTTACTTGTTCCCATGTGGAGGTCCTCGTGAACTTAATAATATTGTTAAGGTAATTGTGGCTGAATAGCGACTATCTGGTGCATTATTTGATCCAGCGCAAACTTCCCTCAGGGAAGGCTTTCTCATAACTTCTACTTCCTGGCACATCCCGAACAGAGAACCATAAAATGGACTCTAAATTTCGATAACAAAAATAAAGTATATAACTGTCACAATGTTCCATCCTAAGAAAATTTAGAAATTTCACCATCAAACTGTTGGGGTGTGCGAACAAAGTCCCACATCGGAAAGAAAAGGGGGAGAAAGACTAAATATAAGAGGAGTTGATCTTCTTAATGGAATGAGGCCTTTTGTGAAAACCGTGCGGGCTCAGACCCAAAGCTTCGGCTGGGCCTTGGCTCTGTGGTACTTAGTTCGAGGGGGAGATTGTTGGGGTGTGCGAACAATGTGCGAACAAAGTCCCACATCGGAAAGAAAAAGGAGAGAAAGACTAAATATAAGAGGAGTTGATCCTCTTAATGGAATGAGGCCTTTTGTGAAAACCGGTATTATTCCATTAAGAGAGATCCGGGTTGGTCTTTATTTCTCCAACACAAACTTCATGCCTCTCTTTCATCTATTGCTTGTAAATAGTATAATGCAAACCTCGGGAACTCTGGTTGAATGCAACTGGTAAATTCAGACCTAAAATGCAGAATGCTCGTTTTCAACATAGCCTGGGCGGTTAAATTAATTTGAGAAATCAAAAGATCGACCTGTATCTTTATTTATTTATTTTCTTTGATGAGTTCTGACTCGAACTGTAAAATGAAAATCAGGAATAACCTTCACTTTTTATGTGTTCCTTCGTGTGCTGTTACTAACTGGGTTTCTCTCAAACAATTCACTCTAGGTGGCATTTGCGAAAAGGGCCTTGAAGGATCCTGACCTAAGGACAGTACATAATGTGCATAAAATGTCATCTTTGCTGGGAGGGGTTCTTTTTGTTGCAGATGATGTGTTTCCAACAATGCCTTTCCTTCATGCTGGTTGGCATCTGGCTGCAGCCGTAGGTGCCGGAACCTGTAACAAGCTTCTAGAGTAGCAGTGTATATACGTCTCAGATTAGGTTACTGCATCGAACAAACGGTCCAACTCTCGTTGGGTTTCCCGAATTCGCTTCCAACCCAGTAAATAGGTATCGATTCTTGGCGCTCAAATAAAACGCTATTTCTCTCTTGAGCTATGAATGCAATATTATAATTCATCAACAGAGGAAAAACAAATGTATGTATGTAATATCTTATGTAGAATACCTAATAATGACTGTCATTATATGGCTAGCTTTCGTTGTCGCATCTTGAGCTATGAATGCAATAGTTTTTTTGTTTTTGTTTTTGTTTGTCTACTGGGTCTATCTAGCTATAGACAGCCATGTTTTCTCGCTCATGAATATATTCAAACTGCAAATGGTGTGATGTTGAAAATGGTACAAAAACAGTATATGGGGGGGGGGGGGGGGCCTTTACTCTCTGTTCAGTGTCTACAAGTGAGCTCTTTAATGTACTATTATTAATATGTTACTCAATATCCTGTTACTTATCATGTCATGTTACTTCATAATGTACTATTATATTACTGTTACAATATGAGTACATTAACTCGATGCAAATGTGATTTGTTCCGAGTCCCGGACCAGTAAGTTCGGGGATATGTAGTTTTGACTCGGTGTGAATATGATTAGTAGCAAGTCTGAACTAGAGACACAAATAGTTCTAATTCAATGCAAATATGATCGGTCTTAACCCAGAAAGTTTCAGAAAACATGGTTCGGAACTTGAAACGCAATATTGCACAATCATGACCCAGAAAGTTCCGGGAAACATAGCTCTGACTCGGTGCGAATACGATTTGTTTATTTATCAAGATGAAAAAAGGTAGCGAGATCTTAATTCAATACACCGACTACTGCTAAATAATGCAGCAATTAGACAGAAAATTCAACTACATTTGTCTCCAAAAATGGATGCAGATAGAATCGTGGATTTGCAAAATTGTGCATAATTGTACAAATAATGATACATCCCCTCGTAAACTAGCCATACCCTACAAATCATAGGCACAAAAATATAGAGGTCGACGGTGGCTAAGTGACAAGCTACGAAGTAATTGAGGAGGGCAGTTATTACGATAACAACAATGTACACTTTATTTTATGCGTGTTTATATCTGATTTATTTTATCGTCGGTGCTATTTTTTATTAAAAGACTGATTTCATTTAAATGCTATTATGACACAAATACCGTAATTTATTCTTTTAAAATCTAAGTTTAAATTCAAGACACGAGTAAATAAATATCTTTATCACTAGACTGTAACTATACGGTTAGTTATTCATAAATTTTTTATTTTGAAAAATCATCTCCTTTCCCCCTATCATGAGTCATGAGGGAGGATTGCATGCGGTGTGTAAATTGGTGATAATTACAGAAACAAGGAGTGGATTTGAGGACTTGGCCCACCAATTCACATTATTGCTGCATACATTCTATTTCGCGCAGAAATGCATGGAAATGGAGCGGGCGAAATATCATACCGAAGTTTATCCTATTCTCTCGGTATTTTTTAAATTTTTTATTGTACGACATACTAAATTATCGATTAAATTTTATTCAGTATAGTACGGTATTAAATTTTACAGGTACGGTAATCGCTTTATATATAAAATATCATAAGAATGTAAAAAGGTTTGTAATCCGTATTTCTTCAGAATAAAATAACTATTATTTACCCTTAGAAACCCAAAATCCTTATTTTTTCACTCGTCTCATCTCCCATTCTCCCTCCCTATTTTTCACCAAACCAAAATTCCCTCCTTCCTTTAATTTCAAAACCGGTGAACCCAATTCCAAAACTACAATTTCATTACCGTTTTTTATGTATGTTGTATCACATATACATAAAATCTATATTTGTATTTGTCTGCTGGAAAGTATCATGCCAACTTAATTTTACTTGTTTAGTATTTATTAGACTAATGTTTGTATGTAATTCGGTATTACCATAATATTGTACCAAAATTATTTCGATAATATGATAACGGTATCGATCAATAGAAACTATGGTACGGTATCTAATTTTTTTAGTTCGGTATACCGAATATCAAAATATTTATACTAAAAAATTACGATACCGACCGATAAACACCCTTAAAAATGACTCCTAACGAATAGGAGTTTTTTTCCTCAAATTTAAATTTGAATCTCTATCCCGTCTTTAAAAAAAAGTATCTAGAACTGTTTTGTGAAGTTATTAAGCCAAGACACAATGCAGTATCAAATAAATGAAAAACTTAACCTCATAAGTCTTTGGTTACTTGGTTTTTTATTTTTTATTTTTTATATTAGTTTCATAGACATGTGACAATAGTTTCATGATCAAGAACAACTCAATTCCAATTCAATTCTGCTCAATTTAGTCAAAATCAATGCAACCCAGTTAAACAAAGCCCCACTATTTTCTTTTCTTCTTATTATAAATTGGCTTAATTAAGTTTTTGTCCCATTTTTATTCCGTTTGTCTTAAATTTTCAAATAACACCCTACATTCATAAAATTTCAAATAGTCATTGAATTTTCCTAATATTATTAACTTACCCACAAATTTGAATTAAAATTATTTATAAAATTTTAAAATTTAGAAAATTATTCTAAAATATGACATATCAGGTAAAAAGATATGAAAAACATGAATAAAATATTTTGTTAATTAATATCACATGGATGATACGTCAGCTAATGACATATCGTTTGCTCTACTTTCACCCAAACAGTTGATGTAACAGCCAACAGTTGATGTGAAAGTCAATGATGACGTGTTAATTAACATTGACGTGGCAAAAAGTGAGTCTCACTCTCGTCAGTTTGAACACGTCATTAGCCAACTTATCTTACATGTGACATTTAATTAATAAAATAATTTTAATTCAAATTTCAGGAGTAAATTGAACCATATTAGAAAAAATTGGGTAGCTATTTGAAATTTTGTCATTGTAGGTTGTTATTTGGGAATCTGGGACAAATACGGGGCAGAAGCTTACTTAAGCCTTATAAATTTATGCTTATTTTTCCCTCGATATCCTTTGTCTTTCATGCAGAAAATTAATCTCGTTCTAATACAGTCGAACTTTATTACTACCGATATTAATTCAAACAGTATGATTGGTCTTGACTGTTTGAACTATATGTTTTCTTTTTCTCCATTTTTCTTTTTGGGCTCAGTTCCCAAAATCTCCCAGAATTCCACACTTCTTACAGAATTCTTGCATTCCTTAGCTTTTTTGCAAGAGTTATGTAGTAGAGCATGGTCAACCAAAAACTGTCCCTCTTAAAAAACTCTCTCAAAAACCTTGTCACTTTCTTGTGCCTCAAACCAACAATACCATACAAATTCTTCCTCTCTCCCTTGCACACCAATCTTTCTTTCTCGCTCCTCTTCTTGCCTAGGAATTTAGCTTCCTAGCTTATAACAATGTGGATGGTAAAAAATCCAAACACCAATGACCCAAACTTGAATCTTGAGTCCAATATCAACCTACCAAAAGTTTTTCCTATCACCCCACTTAGCCAAATTAACACCAATCACCACTGTTGTAAGTAACTAACATCCTTTTTATTTTCTCTGGACATTTTCTTGAAAAGAAGTTAGCTTTTTGTGCAATTTACATGCTAAAGTTTTGGTTTTTTTATGTTGGTGCAGTGAAATCATCAGCAGTAGCAGAGGAAAATGAGCAACCAGTACCTGCAATGGGGAGTTCGAGGTGGAGTCCAACTCCAGAACAATTGCTAGCCCTTGAAGAAATGTATAGGCTTGGTACAAGAACACCAACTGCAGAACAAATTCAAGAAATCGCGGTCCAGCTTCAGAGATTTGGAAAGATTGAAGGGAAGAATGTGTTCTACTGGTTTCAGAATCACAAAGCAAGAGAAAGACAAAAACGGCGCCGCGGAGTAGAAACAAATAGCAGGATAACAACAAGGTTTGACATTGGAAACATAGAGAAGAAACAATTGTCAGCCGCCGGTATCATTCTGGATTACTTAATTATATTATTGCTAAGCGTCATCATGGCATTATTATATCAGTTTATTTAAAGAAAGGTCCTTTTTTACTAATTATAATAATGTGTTGACAAAGAATTGTTTATTGGGTGGAAAATAGTGTTTTGAAAACCTTGTCGCTTGTTTGTTTTTGTTTGATAAACATTCTCCTCCTCTCTTGTTTGACTCTATTTATTCTTGATTATTGTTTAATTAAGACGGATTGAGTCCAGATTCTTTTGTTACACGTTTTTCTTTTTGTGATTATTTTCTTGTTTGTTTGACTCTTGTTTGTCATGTTTCATCTAATTTGAGATAAAGGGCTGAGAAGGACAGTTCATGAGGTTGAGGAGACAAACAATTTGGTACCTCATTCAAGCTGCAGTGTTCATACAGAGGTTTGTGTTTGTGTTATCTTTGTCTTTGCCTCATGATATGTGCAGTAAAATATATAGTACTTCAACTTATAATTAGCTTTCAAGAAAAAAGATTCCAAAAAGTAAGAAACAAGAAAAGAACCATTGCAAGATTCAATAATTTGATCAAAAGGTCAAAAAAGATGGTAGAGGGCTTCATGTTGGAAAAAGTGGAGGTCTAAAAGCTGAATTCACTTAGTTTTCTGTTGGGGCTGTTTTGTGCAACATATGACTCAGAAATTCTTGGATTCACTCAACCTTTTTCTTTTAATGCTTTGTTTATAGGCCGAGGTGGGACTCGAACTCGAGATCCTACTCGTATTTTATCACCAACATGCAACCACTGAACTTTATTTGAATATGTTTCTTGTTATTTTTTTATTTTATTTCAGGGACATGTTTCAATGCATAGAACTGCAAGAATGGAAGACAGTAGAATTCATGAGTGGTCACAAATGGAGAAGAGGAATTTACAGCAGCAGCAGAAGAAGCAAGAGTACACGTGGCAAGCAGCAAGGAAGTTCTTGAGTTTTCAAGAACCACCCATGACACAAATGATCAAAACCAATCTTGTTGATGAGATTAAAGAGATTGAAACTCTTGAACTATTTCCACTATTTAGAGAAGAAGATGATGATGAAAATGGGCCCAAGAAAGTACCTATCCAGGCCATAAATACTGCAGAAAACCACCAGTTCTTTGAGTTTCTTCCTCTCAAGAACTGAAGAGAGAAGCAGCAGCAGAGCTAATCCATGTGGCTACAATGCAGATCTTTAATTGCATTGCTGTGGAAGTATATGAGGTTGGGTTGGTTAAATATGGTTATCAGATTGTTTTGTAGTTGGAAATTGGGACTGTTCCTTCTGTTGAAATCATGCATATGGGGACTATGGGGAGGGCAATTACTGCAGGATAGGGACATGTTTGAGGGGGGGCGGGGTTTGCCTTAAAATGCATTTGGACCATGTTGGTGTCAAACCAATGGTAGGGCTCTGTTAGTATTATATTTTTCTATATATAAAGAAATTGATGCAACATTTTCTTGGCAGGGTTGTCTATTTTGGTAGACCTATTAATGTGAAAGGTTTTGATGGTGAAATGACCTTGAATTTGGACTGGCTATATGTATAAGGTATTTGGGTTTATTGTGTAGGGGATATGCTCTAGAATAATTTGCTATTCTTGTGTAATTTGATGTATATTTTTTGTTCAGCTTAATTACCTGCTCTAGTTCAAGGTAATAGGTATGGTGGTAAGTTGCAGGATTTCTTGAACAGGGTATAGGGTTTTGGATCTGTCATTGACAATTTCAGTTGCTATGTCAAAGAAAAATCTTCCATCTGTATTCAAAGATCGAGCCTTTCGCAGTTTCTATTCAGTGACCCGATCATACCCTAAGTTTACAATTAAGTCAAATCACGAAGTTTTGAAATCAGGGAGTAATCGGTACAATTATACAAACCGGAGTGTGTTTGAGGCTTGTACAGTAAACTCTTCCGCACCTTCCAGATGGATTGTAGAGGCAACTCCAACTCAGCCGCATGAGTTGGATCTCCTAAACTAATCGGATGATCACATGTGAACCAAATAAGAAGCCTAAGAAATGCTGCCCAAACTTTACAAGATGCATAACTTTCCATCTGACTGTTGAGTTGGTCTGTTAGAGATTCTCATAGAATGAGCTAGTTAACATCGGGATCGTTTCGGTAAGATCGGCCAACTCGGCCTCGAAGGATCTCAAAATCTTTTTGTGTTTTTCTTCTTAATTCGACTTCAAAAGTATTTACATCTAGTAATTAAGTTTCGACGCTATTGTCTATCGAATATCAGACATATTCTCTGAATTAAAGATCCGATTCACTAGTTTCCCTACATATAACCACTCGTTAACTGGACTCTAGGGTGATTTGGTATGTAATCCACGCGTATCTACTTTATTAATTTATACGATCTAACTCATTATGTTAAGTTGGAACCTTGAATTCAATATATAATTTTTCAAAACAGAAAAATACAATAAAAACGAAATGAGAGTCAAGAAACTCAGTCAAGGATCTGAATTCCAAGAAGCAAAAGAAAACACTATCAGAACGTGAACACTTTTTTGGTTGCAAAAAGTAGTAATTATGCATTGCATGGAACTCATGCACACCCAACAAAACAGAACAGAAGGGGGCTGCCCACAACTTGTTTGTCAATTGTCACTGAAACTTTTGCAGCGGCTTTCGTCACTTGTGTAGTGCATAGGCATTAGGCAGAGAGCAAAACAACAGTAGCATTTAGGAAATTTCTAGTTTCACTCCAAAAAGAAAAGAGAAGCTCTTATGTGATCTAGTGAAAAATCCAAGTGGTAGTCTGTTGTAGTAAAACATTGCGCCATTAATTGGCTTTCTGGCACAAAAAATTTAAGAAAAAAAAGAGAGAAGGAAATGGGAGACTTTAGTAGCCCCCATCTTCTCTTTTATCAACAATAGTGTCCTTTCCTGACTCAATAAGACAACTAAGATTCTACAGTTGGAAGAAACTACATTGACTCAACTCAAACATTCAAATAATTGCCCATGCCTCTGTTAAAAAATAAAAAATAAACCATCATTTTTTTTGTAGTCTTTTGATGTGTTTGTTGCTTCATCAAAAGTGGTCACTGAATACCAAAACACCTTTGGAACAACCGGGAATGGCTGCTCCACAAATTATGAGGAACTCGTTGTCGCTCCATAAACTCTAGCCTTTGATGATGACATTTTGAAGTTGAACAAGACAGTTAAAATATGATAGGATCTATAAACCCTTTTATTACGATCATGGTATTAAGTTCAGAGGAGCAAAGAAATATCATATGGCACACCTGACTATACAAGGTTGCAACTGAGCAAATAGAAGAGCAGATTTTCATGTTCTGGCCTAATCGCGTTGGACAGAACCTGGCCACATTATTCCTGTTGGACGAGATCAAGATGAATACAGAGGCTCAGGTTCCACTTTCCTCCTAATCCTGTCAGAAGTTTCGAACAAGAAGAGTTTCAGTGTTCAACCAAAGCACGTTTTGGAGATAGGGCTGAAACTATGCTAAAAAACACTCAAAATCAAAAGTGTGTGCAAAACATATGAAAGTGCAAGTAGCACATGAGGAATTGTTTTAGCACCATTTCTAAAATTGAGTGCATGATTACAAGAAGAATATATCCACCACAGATCAACCATTAAACACTCAAAATCAAAAGTGTGTGCAAAACATATGAAAGTGCAAGTAGCACATGAGGAATTGTTTTAGCACCATTTCTAAAATTGAGTGCATGATTACAAGAAGAATATATCCACCAGAGATCAACCATTAAACCTCTGGTTTAAGAGAGTAAAAGATAATGTAGGATTCTAATGAAGGCAAAAGGAAAAATGGCAGGAACCATACAAACAGGTTACGACAAACAGCTGCATACTTCAAAACAAAAACAACAGGATTAGCGTATCTTCATGGACATCTTGAGGAAAAGGAGTTGGTCGGTTCATTTTCCATTTCCTGAGCTAAGAAATTAATGTAATTAACAAAGCATCTCCTTCACTATAATATATTAGAAAACGAATTTGAGAATCTCTAATTTCTTAGTAATTTAAGGGGTAAGATGATAAGACCTGTATACGATACTTTGGGCAGAGCAAAGTAGAGTCAAAATGTAAGCAACCTAATCCAGATCGTTTAAGATTACAACCACCAAGTTATGCTTTGGCTGTTACTGAAATGAAAAGCTGGAAAAGAAAAGAAAAGCTGAACCATGCTCATTTACTTACCAATTCTCTTGAGACCATGTGCAGCCATCCGTATCCACCACATGCAAGCTGTAGGCATGCCTTGATTTTGGGGACTGGTTCTCAAAACTAAAGCCCAAAACAGAACACAAAAGGTGAGTCTTGTGATCATCAACTATGATGGAAAATAACTTCTAAAATCCATCAATAGAAAATGAACCGTGCAGAAATTTCCCATCCTTTCCTTTTAACTTACCTTTGATGGATAAGATCACCATGGATGACAACCAAAGAACCAGCTTTCACTTCAATAGGCACAAAATCTTTTTGGTCATAAATTGGGGAAGGCTGATCAAAGTACAACCCCTGTTCACCTCTAAGGAATCTCCTGACTAGGCCATCTGAAAGCAACAAAGAGGCAACATTATAAGACGAATTTTGAGGGTTACTCAAGTGCAAGGTCAAAGTAAGCCAGATAAAAGAAGATACTTTTATGAGATCCAGGAATGGCCCAAAGGCAACCATTTACAGTTGTTGCATCTTCAAGAGCCAGCCACAGCCCAGTGCAAGTTGTCTGTTCAGTATGCAAGAATGAATTGTCCTGGTGAGGCACTACTTCACCTCCAATTCCTGGTTGCTGCAATAGAAACGTTATATGTTACTTCATTTACTGGAAATCAGTAAAAAGTTATTTAAAAAGTCAATGCATACTTGAAGAGATTTCACTACATTCACTAAAAAGTCAATGACTAAATTATTTAAAAAGTCAATGCAACAATTTTATTATGCTTGGTAGTATGTTTTGATGTCATTAAGATGATTTCATATGAATCTCATACCCTGTCAAACTTTAAAAAGCTTATGCTTTCCAGCTTTTTAATTAAAAGGAATAAAGAGGCTTGGGCTACATCTTTGAAATAACACAGCCAATAAAACCAGAAAGATGAGGCAACAAATAGCCTTCTATCAAAGTATGCCATATAACCCCACATGATAATGATTATGACTGAGGTAAACAAGATAGAAAAGAAAGAAACCAATAGAAATAAATAAAAAATTCGAGCAACGGTGATCATAAAGTCATAATTCATAACATGATCCCACTTATAGCAAAATCAATTTACCTTAAAAATGTACATTGACTGAACGATTACTGGTCTTTTGTAACCCAAGGATAATAACAAACTTGAGAACTTTTCAGAGCATGAGAAGCTTTTGAAAACAGGATCAAGCTCATGTAGGGCTGCACAAATATACCACAAGTATTGGGCATCACCATCATGCCTGTAATAGGCATCCACTTAAATATTCAAAGGAAAAGCCACGAGGTTTTCAATAGCGTACCATGGCCCACTTTGTTGATAGAAAGTTGCTTTGATTGTTTAAGGTTTCCATCTTCCGCAAATGCTTTTTCTGTCAAATATTACCAGTGCCAACAGTCAGACTATGAAAATTACCTCTCGAAAGCACCGAAATCACCAAATGCACAAAAGGAAGAGTGCTCTTAGCAGGAAGCAGTTAGATGTTGAAGTGATAAGAAGCACAGATGGTCACATAATTTGCAATCAAGTAATGAGCAGCTAAAATGGAACTGAACCCTACAACTAACTGGACCCCCGAAAAAGGCAAACAAGAAAACACTCTGACAAATGAAATATTCAACCTTCTAAACTGGAAAAACCCACGTACAAGGACCATTTATTTCTAAGCTGAAGAAAAGCCACAGCTATTGGAAACATCAAATGCCGATCACATGAATTTCAATACCTTCAAAGAAGAAGGATATCTTCTCAGCACTCTCGTAGAAGTAGTCATCAGGCACCCTCCTCTAACAAACAGAAAAACAGCATCTTTTTTATAAACAAAAAAAAAATTGACAAATTGACAAATTAAAGTATGACATGGAATGGAAGAACAAAGAGTGATGGAAAGAGAAGAACCTGATTCTTGGTGGAGAAGATGAAGACGTTTTTGTAATCGAAATCGTTGAGTAATTGGTCCACCCTCTTCACCATCACGTCTATTTCATCCGGGCCAGCAAATGATTCAAGAACAACATATCCTTTTTTGACCCATCGTTTTAGGAATTAGAAAGAAAACAAACAAACAAAACATCAGATGACGAGAAACAATAGTATAAGTTTTGTATTATAGAACAGAACGTTTCACCGGTCAGCAGAAGCAAACCTTTGGAGTTGAAGAAGTTGAGCTGGTCCGGAGTGAGAAGTGCGGTGAGTCCCATGGCTGCGCGTTGTGTGAGTTGTTATCGGGAGGAACAGACAAGTGAAAGAGGGAAACTTTGCTGATTGCCGCTACTCTGCTCCGTTTTGCTTATAGAGATCCCTTGCGCTTGCGGTCGCGGTGGGGAGATTATTACCAAATCCGCTTGAATACTATAGAAAAGTAAAAACAAATATATTTCCTTTTTATTATTTTGCTTGTCATCACAGAATTATCCGATGATTAAGATAATTCCGAAAATATAGGGAAATCCTCACCGGATTGTCTCCATTCAGAATTCATAATTTTCCGACCATTTTCTTTTCTTTTCCGGTTAGGAATTAGCCGATTCCTTTATGAAGAAAAAAATATCGGATGGTGTACCGAACAACAATACGAAACTAGACCAATTGTATACTTACTAATCTATCAAGCACAAATACCAGTGTCCTTTGATAGATCCATTTCGATACATAATGATGATAAATAGATATTTAATGTAAAATACCATAGCATATTATGACATTACTAATAAGATTGATTTCAGTAGCTTCAGAGTTGCATGAGCAGTCATCAACCCCTCAAAGATGACCTCCAAACCAATACCATAGCACATTCCCCATAGTTGAAGAGAGCAAATTAAAAGAAGAAAAACTCAGTAACCATAGCACAACAATTAACAAAACTAGAGCCTTAAACGATGCAGACAACACAAACAATCATCTAAATTTCTTCTCAAAGAGAGGATGGAGAATGCGCACTCGAATATAGCAAAGAGGATAAGGAACCATAAGAAACATTACAAAAAAAATGAGCAATTACAAAAATGGGTGTGTGCCCCCTGGTTTCTGACAAACGTATACAACACAAAACTTTGTCATCTTGTTTCTACTACCCTACGAGTCGATCGATCCAGCACCAACTAATTTACAATCATAACAAAACCAGGGTACAAAAGAATCCAGATGTGCCATTTTACAGCTTGTTAGATACAGCAGCTGCATCAGTGTATATATACGAAAACAATGCCTGCCTCAGTTAATACCCGGTTAATTCCTGGAATCAAAGAATGTAGTTTTCTGTGTTCTCTGGCAATCATGTACAAAAAAGACGCAATCCGATCCTTCCTCTATCCAACCCAAGGAAAGGATCAGATGAACTGTTGACCTCCAATAAATCCTTGAAAGCACCCAAAATTTGAAGTTTATGCCCTCCCACCGCTTGGAAAGGGCAGGAGGAAAGAATGAAAGAATTACCATACGCAGGTCAGCAGTAAGATATATCCTCTGAAATGTACCAGCAGGAGAAACAAACCATCAGAATCTCTATCCCACTAGATCATGAAGCTCTTGCTCTTGAATCTTCTGTCTTGTTCACACGACACATGCAATCTGGGCATGGAAAGGAATATATGGAGTCGTTTGGCCTTTTAAGCTCGAATCCTTTCGAATCACTATGAGACCTCATGCTCAGCATGTGCCGCTTGAAGCTCTTCCATCTGGGATCAAGGAGACGATACATTAATGCCAGAAGCTTATCATTCGTGTTAAAGGACGACCATTCTTAGCAAGCAAATATGCCACAAAAGTTTTATAATAGGGCGCATGTTTTTAGATAGCATGGTTTAGCAGACATGTAAAGAGTACAATATACACATGGTGAATTGCAGCCTTAATAAAGTTGCTTCATCATGCAGATGCAGGCAAATGGAATTAATGCATTACCCAATTTTTGGATTATCAAGAAGCAATGCTAACTTTCGCTTGTCTGGCCTGATTGTCTTAGAGTGTCCGCCGAACAAAAATCTTCTATGACCCATCAAAAAATGAGGGAAGTTTCCACCTTGTGTTGTCACAAATACCTCACTGTGAAGACAAACAGTGTAGTCTATTGCAGCCATCCTAGAAGAGTAGTTCTGTACACGGTAACTAGAGTAAACTCAGTGACACTGATCACACCTCAAATATGAAAGAAATAAACCACAAAGCATTCAGACCTTGTATGGAGCAAGTTCCTCATCGGATGCCAGCATATCTTTTGTAAGCAAATTTGGAAACATTTCCAACAATGGGGCCATGTATTTTTCAGCACTGTAGATCTTTCCAGAAGCCAAATAGATATATGTATTTTTGTCAAAACCCATGCCTCTGAGCATCAATCCAACCTGGTAAACATGGAAACGCACATGATATGAAATAATAATGCTATAGATCCAGGTATATACAACTTAAGAAGCAGAAAGCAGGAGTAAAGTCAGTATAGGATTATCCATGTCTTCATGAAATCAAATTATATATTCTACTAACTATGATTAGGAAAAAAAAATATTGTTTAACAGTTCTGATGTACAAAGCATGTACAATATGACACTCATCATCAGAGGGAAGGTTTTTTATTTTTATTTTTTAAAAAAGTGACCAAATAACTGCCACCAGAAAACATCAAGAGGATCACAGGTTTAGCGACATTATATGCTGCGGTCAGATTGCAAATGCTTGGTCATCAGCATGACATGGCAGAGCTTTCAGGGAGCACCCTTTATCTTCTAAAAGTTTCTGCACAGAAGCCCAACTTGCAGACAGGCAAGTTAAGCCAAATAATAACACCAAGTAGCACAGAGCAAAAAGCCAGGAAAGTGCATTCAATATTCACAGGGCATGGCTATAGCTAAAAAAACATTTTTTCCTTCCCAAATTTGCAAACAGAACAAACAAAACTGCCTGGTCCTACGAATTTTCCAACAACTACCATCTGTACCTGGAAAGAAAACCACCATCCCTGTCTTGATATCGATAAATGTGTACTAAGATACATGTTCATTGTGCATACTTTAGCTTCCCTCCTTATTCTCCTTTTGGACATTTATGCCAACTATGACTAGCAAATAAGCATGATTGGAAAGCACGTTACGGAGGCAGCTACATGCACTACTTATGATGCTATATGAGAAATGTTTTCCCGAAATCATCAAACGTTTGATAAGTCATAGTATATATTTATGCTATATATTAGGAGTAGAATGGCTTACTAATTATTCTGCAGAATGGTGTTACAGATACTTTTCAAATTCGAGCATGTTACTCCTAAATGACAGCAAAATTCATGTATATAAAAAGTTGCAGTTTTAAACTGCTAATATAGCAGCAACATGTATACCTCTAAAGGAGTAAGAGGACATTTTCCATTGAGCCTGATTGCTCCAGGGCGTATTGTACGTCCAGGCTTTGTAAATTTCCCCTTCCAACCTCGTTCCCTAGCTGCTTTCATATCAGCTGCTTCTTGCTTTCCACCATCAAACACACAACAAGAGAAAGCAACCATATCCTGTCCATAAGGAAATATGCAACTATCTTATATAACCCAACTGATATTTTTTCAACCAAAAAAGCTTCACACTCTTGACATTGCACAACCATGGTAAACATCAGCAGTGATGATGACTTATTATTTAATGACTGCTAACCTCCTCAAAGCGAAGATGAACAGAGACATATTTTCCACCATGGATCACACTGCGTTCTTTCATTCTTGCAACCAAAGATTCTCCCAAAGTTAATAGAGGGTTTGAAAACCTTAAAGATTTATAATTTGCAAAGCATCTAAGCCGCTGGACAACTGGAGGAGCATCAAACGACAAGCGATTTGCAAAAGGAGAAATCCTTACAACCCTGTATCATTAATAAAAAAAACTCTAAATTAACACGACCCACATACACTGACCATAATCTATTCACAGGCATAAAAGGTTTAGTAGGTATAGCTCAGATGACAGCTATGGACTAAGGATGTCATTCGAAGACGATATATCACGTCTGAACACTTGAAAAGTCAGCAAAATGTGCCAAACAATAACCTCAGTAATTACACATTTGGAAGGTATGGAATACATAAAAAAATTACCTAACACATGCCAAATTATTCACATGTGTAAGGGACTCCGCATAAAACTTACAAAGCTTATCCAACAATAATGATGGCAATGGTAATGATAAGAAAAAATGCTGGCAAATGCCCAATGGCACTGATGAATAATACCTGATGGGTTTATATCACTAAGGCAAATGATGTGCTCATTGTTTAGAAGGAAATGAAAGAAAGCAATTCATATCATAGATCCATTACTCACTTTTCCTCCAGTAGCCTTGGGAGGACAACATCTTTATAGTAATGAATGGATGACCATGCTTTCACCCTGAAGTTGAAGACCTTGGTCAGGTTGTGATCAAAACGCTCCATAAGATATTCAGGGATCTTATCAACAACGCGTACATCATTTTCCAAAGCACTGACGAAAAAATCTTCATCATAAATTTCCCTGAATTTACTGGAGAAGCAAAACCCCAGGTCAGATTTTCTGGCAGAAGTGTAACACTCAATGAACATGCTACTTCAATGACAAGATATATGAAGGCCAATAAGCATTTCTGATGAAATTGACAAAGTTATGCTGGGAAAAGCATTCATATGTTGGATACGAGACACAGTGCAGCATAAGCATGGAGCAGCTAGCAGCCAATTTACAGACCAACTTGAATACCCAAATGCATTACGAACCCCAAATCTGTCAATATGGACCTTTCTGTAAGTTAAATTATATGAATTCAAGAAACTGGAATTTCAAATTACTCAAGATGAAAAGATGACAAAGAAATAATGACAACAAATGGCAACAAAGGTAAAGCAGTGACCCAATACCAAAGGAATTAAACTAATAAATCTAGTACATTTGGACCAAAAACTCAGAATGAGCCGTTCAGAGGATAGAAATTGGCATGTATTCTTACTGTGTTATTTTAGAATTACTTTACTTCATTAAGGTTTTATGGCCTGTACTTTCAGTCATGGCCACTGACCTAATCAAGAAACTAATATGCATAACACAGCCGGATGCATCAATTAGCTGATGAGTGCCAATAATCATGAAACAAACTTATAGACCATGAGAAAATTCCCCATCTAAGCAATATCCTTTAATAGCTCAAGTTACGGAAAATATGTAGAACATATCCATTGCATGTTATAGTAGTGAACAAGACTCTTTAAGCATCGCCATGCCGCTAGGAATGCAGGCACAAAAACACTGTTGAAAGTATATGTGATGACAAACCTAGGATCTCTCCATATGCTATGAAAGTGGAAGTTTGGGATGAGAAGTGTTGCATTGAGATAGCCCGCCACAGCAACAGCATTGCATATCTACAAGGTCCACAAAAATAAAGCTGAGAATATATAGTCCAGAATTAATCAAATGCACAAGTGTCCTCTTTGTTAAATGAAACCAAAAAATGAAAGAGAAAAAGAAAGAAACCAACCGATGCCCTCTGCTGATTCAGACCACCATTAGCCTCAACATATATGTAACCATTTGATTCAGGCAATTCTGGCATGAAAATACAAGAACATCAACACTAAATTATGGTAAATTAAGATGACAAATTTCACAACTGATAGCCATTTAAGGAACAAATGAGTACGGACGAAGGGAGAAACACCCATAGAAATAGAGACTCTTATTCACAATAAGAAAACAGTGATCAAAAGATGTGAAAAGGCTAATAAACATCCTACAGCATCTTGTAATATTACATTATTAAGAAAACATTTGGTTATTATAGATAGAGACTACAATAGATAAAATGAACTAGACGCACCAAAATGCCAACGGTGGAGTCGGTTAGATTGCTGATCTCTAAGGTAATAAAGGTCAGCACTGTAGGTTCTATTAAAACAAATCAGAAGCAAGGTAGAGAAAAGGTGGTGGCAGTAATGAAGTGGGATCCTAAAGAGTTTTTCGAGATACAAAATGCAGAAGAAAACCTATCCTATTAGATGTTCCTCAAATGATGAACTAACTCATAATGTGCTACTCATTACCCTTAGCCTAATGATCACCAGTGCCATCATGCTGACAATTTTCAGCAAGACTGGCTTTTGTAATGGAATTTAGTAGGCAACTGAAAAAATTATGCCCATCTATCATAAATACAAGGGTAACAACCTCATTTCCTCACCACATATTCTCCTATGAACTATCAAGCATCCTGACCCAAAAAAAACACCAGTGCACTCAGGCGAACAAAACATCACTTGCATCTAATTATACAGAGTTAAGGAAGCCACAATTTCACAAACATGAAAGCAGAAATCGAAACTCTCCCTTGCCATTAGAGGCAAAAGCTACAACAAAGAAAAGTGAATCCCCAAAGTACAAAAAGCATGTCACCCCAATATGATTCCATCTAAATTACTACATTTTGTCAACTACTTGACCAAGCATGTACCATAATGGAATTCTATATAATAAGATAAATAGCATAACAAGCTCATTGACTCAATCCATACCTCCAGAAGAGGCGTTTACACAGGGTCTCCACTCGTCACCTTTATAAGAGCTCTTCCATATAGTCAATAACTGCATTGAATCCAATTACTCGTATCAATACCAATTATAAACGAACCATACAGGTGCTACTGGCATCACTAATTGATTTACCATAACAAATCAAATCAAGTAAATCCAAAAACAGACCGCATCAGCAGAGGAATTATCCGCTTCCATTTCAGGCCGGAGCTTCTCATAGAGCTGCGGGCTCCTGTACACGGAGCCAGGAGCAGGTTTGTGGTCAATGATGGGGCCAACATCGAACGACATGGTCCCCATGTAGAGGAGCATGCCGGAGATGTAAATAAGAGGAGCGAAGAGGAAGACGCCCTGGCGGCGGAGGAGGACGGAGAGGAGGAGCCAGGCGAGGCGGTGGGCGACGGAGGTGCGACCTACAGGGGAAGAACCAGCAGTTGTGAAGCGGGCAGACTTGTTGTGGCTGCCCCGGCGGTAGCGAGGGGAACGGAGCGGCGACTGCGGCGGAGACGGAGTGGTGTGGCCGCTGCTAGGTATTCTGTTGTAGGCGTGCATCTAGTAGTTTTTTACTTTATTCTTGCCGTCGTCGTCGTCGTCGTCGTCGTTTTGCTGGTGGTGGTGGATCTTCTCGTTGCTGTTCTCTTTTCCTGTTCCGCCTTTTTCTTCCGCGATACGACTCGTTGTCATGCGTGGGAAGTGAGTTTTTGGAATTTATTAATTAGTGACATTATTTAATTATATTATTATTTTGCTCTCTCTATGTCTGATAATAGCGGAGGGGAGAGAGAGGGAGAGAGAGCACGTGGGGGAGATCAGAGATGTATTGCCAGGAAAGGAGACTGTTGGTGGGAGATTGGAGATGGGCGATGGGTAGAAGTAAGGTATATTTTCTTTGTAATTTTTCTTCCTAATATAGTGAGTGATTTTTCCTCCCTTTTTTTATATTATATAAAATCTTATAGTTTGTAAAACGATTACTTTAAACTCTTCTATTTTAAAAGTGTGTGATATAATCTTTATAGCTATTTAAAAATTACAAAAATTAAAATAAATAGTAAAAAATTATGAAATTTGGATCAATATGTAACTAATATAGTAGAACTTAATACAATATTTACAATTCTTTTTTAATTTGTTCCTTTTAAAATATTTTAAAAAAAATATTTTACTTTTTTTTGCAATATTTTTGTGGAGTGAACTCTCTCATATTTCTTAATTTTTTCCTCAAATTTACATAATTTTTTGAATTATTTTACCATTTATTTTTATTTTTTTAATCGCTAAAAAATTAAAATTTTTAGGTTTACATTGCAAGCTTTTAGGTGTCTATCTTTTTTTACATTAGGTCCTTTAAATACTAAATTGACCTATTTACTGTTAAAAAAAAGGCTGGCCAATTTAATTCGGGGTATTTTTTGTCTTTTTTTAATTTGATCCTGAAATAAAAAATAATAATTAAACGAATTTTAATTATTCATTTTCTTTTTTATTATTTTTCGCTCCCCTTTGCCTTTTTAACTACTTCATAACATTTAGTTTATTATTATTTTGTTAAAAAAATCTATTACTCTCTTTTCTCTCCTTGGCTTTTATTTCTCTCTGAAATTAAATTGAAAAATGTAGAAAATGATAGCGGTTATTTTAATATCCAGAGAATCTAACGAATGAAATACGAATACTTGTAAGATAAAATTGAATTTTCTCATACTTTTTTGTTTCTTAAAAAGGAAAAAGAAAAGTGAATGTATCTGAATGTCTTTTCCTTCTAATCAATTTGAAAGTGTATTAAGATTAAATTCGTAGTTAATGTCATCAAAATCGAAATAAAACTATTAATTTGAAGGTAAAAATCACAGCAAAATACTCGTTAAAATACTTATTCTGGTGTAAGCCCATCAAAGAAAAAACCTTTGTATAATTATTGATTTTGGTAAAAGGACGAAAAAATTTACGATAAAAATCTTTGTATATATACCAATCTTTTCTTATCAATAACATTTACAAGCTCATAAAGAAAAAATGTTTAGCACGTGTGGTGCATTAGTGATGATGGAGAATGTGGGTGGTGTGATGCAGGTGGGTGTCATTGTTGCACACTGGCTGACTGGTGAGTTGGCGTGGTTTGTGGAAATGGACAGAGACAGATATGTTCCCGTCTTTCTCGGATTTCTCCCCTTACGGCCATGGCACGAAAAAATGTCACTACCCCGCCGTATCTTTCGGCTTCCGCAACATAACTAACTAACTTCTTTTTTCTTGGTTTGGATGACGTAATATGTCTGGATCTGGATTTTACACCTCAAGCCACATGGGCCTTAGGTTCAAAGATCCAGCCCAACTATTCTGGTGTAAGCCCATCAAGAAAAAAACACTACATAGAGGAAGGCTTTATAGTAATTATAATGAACATTCATGTCACATTTTACCCCTCCCGCGTATTAGTGTAGAGTTTAGTGCTAGTACTGCATTGATACTTCTGAGAGCCCATCACTTGAGCACAAACCAAGACGAACCATGCTATATCTATAAGGAAGCCATGGTAGCGGGTTCAGGGATGAAAACGGTGTTGTGCATTCGAGTCAACGAAGCATACAAGGAGCGAACTGATTAAAGTATAGCCTCAGTTGTGTTTTTCTTTATTTTGATTAAAGTACAATTTCATTTGTGCTTTTTGCTGATTTACACCTTTTCAGCCATATGACCAGCTATGTGATTTACACCGACTAGAAAACCCAATTTAAAGACCCTTATAATAGTTCCCAGTACAAATAGCTTATAACTAACCATTAAGAAGGAGCTTTTGAATTTAATCATCTTGTGAATTATCTCCGTATTTCTCAAAAGCTATTAGAACTTTAGGTGATCTAGGTTAGGAACTTTGAACCTTAGTTGAAAAATACTCTTTTCACCTTCTCTTCTAATTCACTTGGGTTGTTCTAAATTAGCTCTAGGAGGATCCAAAGTTAGTAGATAGATCCTCATTGTCTTTCAACTAAATTGTTTTAGGTTAGCCCTAGAGGGATTTATGTTGGAGATTTGAGTTAAATACTTGTAATTTCATGTTCCTTCTTTTGTGTAAGATTCAACTTTGTTACAAGAACTAGATCCGTCACTTAAACAAGGTTTTGCAATGTGATCTTGATTCTTTGAATTTTTCTTCATTCAACTCTCTGAAGATATTCAAAACTATATCGCGTACAATGACCTCATAATTGTGAACTCCATTAATGATAATATGATGTAATATTTATTTTTACAAGATATGTCATTCTCAGTCACAATGAGGCATTGTTGGGCAATTAAGAGGTGAAAAGTTTAACATAATTTTTTATATTCAAATTTAATTTTAGGTTATTAAATAATTTTTTTTCAATCGATTATAACTCATATTAAAAAAACAGTACACAAGGTAGGTCATTTTTTACAATAATAATCCAATTCGGTAAAAGATATTACGTAATTATTTTGTTATTCTTTGTTGTTAATTGGTAAACACCGTGGACGGCAGGATTCGAACCTGCGCGGGCAGAGCCCACATGATTTCTAGTCATGCCCGATAACCACTCCGGCACGTCCACATGTTGATGTTACGGAGCTGAAAACAAGATAATTGTACTCTACAACTAGACGACAGTATTTAATAGTACTAACGTCTAGTTGCGTGAAACGATTATTAGCACTCATTTTTAAATATAATAATTTGAAGGCTAAATTAAGACATTGTTGATAATTCTGTGATAATTTTTTTCTTTTTTCAAATTGAAAAAAAATTCCCAATCTCATCTCATTTTCAAGTTTTAAAAACAAATATTTCCCCATCTCTTGTAATCCGTACAGCAAAGAGACGATGACGACAATGTAGTCCATAATTTGATATTTTCTGATTTTCAGACAGAAAAGTAATTAATAACATAACAATAATGTCTCATTTTCTCGCGGGAAAATGCATTTAGTGGCACCTGTCAAACAATTGATTAACTCATTTGGTACCTCTACTTTTTTTTGTCTTTAAAAGGTACCTCTAAACAAATAAAACGTCACATTTGGTACCTCCGTCCACTTTCCACCGTTAAGTGTCCTACGTGGCACGCCACGTCGGATGCCACGCCAGCCTCGCGTGACGTGGCATGACACGTGGGTCAGATCCGACCCGTTTCTTTTCCCGTGGGTCGGATAAGTGGGTTTTCCAACTCTGTATGAAACGACGAACGACGCGTCATTCAGGATTAAAATGAAAGACGCGTCGTTCATCATATGCTTAAACATGCTCCAATGAAGGGAATTCCGAGATTCGAACTCGGGACCCCTCACACAGTAGGTGAGAATCCCACCACTGGACTAAATGCTCTTGATGTGTTATCTTTGATTACTACTGAAATATATTGTGTGATTTATGATTTTTGCTGAAAAAAATATTACTCCAAAACCCTACTCCAAAATAATATAATTGCATTAAAAAAATAAAAAAAATGTAAAAATTCACAAAAATAATTGTAAAAATTTCAAAAATAAATGAAAAAATGTAAAAATTCTAAAAAGATGTAAAAAATTCCAAAAAAAATTAATAAATCAAAAAATCGAGAAAACATGTACAAATTCTAAAGAGATGAAAAAAAATTTAAAAAAAATTAAATTAATCTAAAAATAAAAAAAATGTAAAAAAATTCAAAAAAAATGTAAAAAAATTCCAATTTTTTTTTATTAATCTAAAAATCCAGAAAGATGTTAAAATTCCCAAAAAAATTAAATATCTACAATTAATTATTTTTTTGCAATTTTTTGGATTTTTAGATTAATTAATTTTATTTTGAAATTTTAACATCTTTCTGGATTTTTAGATTAATTTCTAAATTTTATAATTTTTTATATATTTTTTACATTTCTTTGGAGTTATTAATTTTTTTTCGATTTTCTTGTTTTTTTTGTAATTTGTACAACGTTTTTGGATTTTTAGATTAATTAATTATTTTTTAGAATTTTAACATGGAATTATTACATTTTTTGGAATTTTTCAATTTTTTCTAGATTTTTAGATTAAGTAAATATTTTTTACAATTTTTACAATTAATTTTGTGAATTTTTAAAGTTTTTTATTTTTTAATGCAATTATATTATTTTGGAGTAGGGTTTTGGAGTAATATATTTTTTCAGCAAAAATCATAAATCACACAATATATTTCAGTAGTAATCAATGATAACATATCAAGAGCATTTGGTGCAGTGGTTGGATTCTCACCTACAGTGTGAGGGGTTCCGAGTAGGGATGGCAATTGGGCGGGTATGGACGGGTATGGGTATGTTAAAGCGGGTATGAGCGGGTATGGGTAAATATCCAATTCATACCCGCTTTGACATACCCATTATTACCCATACCCAATATACCCAATACCCAATTGGGTATGTAATGGATATCCAATTCACCAAATTATTTTATTTTTTTATAATTAAAAAAAAATCACTATTTAGGTTCGCTTTCATCATTTTGGCTCGTTTTTTTTTATTTTCGCCCGTTTTTCATCATTTTGGCTCGTTTTTTTACCATTTTGGCTCGTTTTTTCATTTTGGCTCGTTTTTATCGTTTTGGCTAATTTTTTTACCATTTTTGCTCGTTTTTTCATTTTGGCTCATTTTTTTACCGTTTTTCTCATTTTTTATCGTTTTTGGCTCGTTTTTTTACCATTTTAGCTTGTTTTTACCATTTTGCCTCTTTTTTTTACCGTTTTTATCGTAATGGATCACCTTCCAGAATTGTTTGCAACAAAAGAAATAATTAAATAAAACCATTAATTACTAATTATATTCACTACATATTTTGATACATATTGAAATCCAGTACAAACGAATCTATATATGCATTCGTAATACCAGCAAATTCTATACCATGTTATAAAACAGACATGGAAAACAGAAACTAACAGAAACCAGCTAGTAGCTAATAATATGTACAAATTCCAAAAAAGGACGATGCATGATCAATAAACAAATCAATTGCATACGGTCCCATATGATATCCCCCCCACTAATTAAAAACCAATGTTTTAATTCTAGACAGGTTATTAATTAACCATATGTCCTAGAGTAAATTAATTAATTAAAAGGCTTTATGATAAAACCCATGAATCTTCTTCCAAGATTCTTCCCTTTGCATCTTCAACTGTTTGTAGAAATTACCGATAAAATTCTCAGCTTTGTTGAACAGTTCTTGCCCACTAATCTCCCCAATTTCCTCCTCTTCTTCTTCTTCCTCGAATACATACTTCTCCGCGATATCTTCTACTTCCGCCTCTACACTTCCAATGAAGAAAAGACTAGGAGTAGATGGACATATTAGATGATGAGTGGACTTGGTCGTATGAGTGGCAGCATGTGCAATATAGGAGCAGATAAGGCAAAATGGTGATAGCAAAATCAAACTCACAGTAGAAGTTATGAAAGTCCAACCTCGCAAGATTACAACACTTTGTGACACTTAGTGACGTTTCAAAATAGAACAGAAAAAAACGGCTAGTCCAAACTAAGGATGGTATGTAGGTAGACGTATTGCAAATGCAAGTGAAGCAGGATGCACAAATATTCTAAATTCACATGATTTTCTTGGGAAATGGAATGATATTCATACCCGGGAAGGCCACAATTGTGACATATTGCAACATTGGGGCATTCTCTAGCGAAATGACCTGGCCGTTTGCAGTTCTTGCACAAATTGCTTTGGCTGGTAGCACATTACAAAGGCAAAAGAAAATCATTTTAAGCATAACAGAACATTAAAGCATTGAACATGTGATGAAAATAACTTTCTGACCATTAATGATCCCTGAAGCAGCAACTAGGAACAAAGAGATAGAGTAACACACGCCACTAAATGCACAAAAATATGCACCTAAGACCATTATCAGACAATGAAAAGCTTTTTACAAATCATCATTGCTACTCTAGGCCACTTCAAAAGACAAAAAGAGAAATGCACAAATTCAGAAACCTGAACCCCCGACGAGAGGACTCTCTTCTGTAAGGTGCACCACGATAGGAAAAGCGATCAGAACGGATCTTGCGATCCATTGGACTTCTGCTTCTGCTCCTGCTCCTGCTTGGGCTCCTGCTTGCAGAACTCATATCCAAACTTGCCCTTATTAATAATGACTACCACCAGTGATCTGCATACACACCACACACCTCCAACACCACAAAAGCTGCTGCCTCCTGCCTGTCCACATCACAACCACACACCCATCATCATCCATAAGCTCAAACCCAAACCCCTTACCATCCCCTCCAAAACAAAAACACCAAATCCCAAGAGTAAACAACAACATGTTTTGAACAAGCAGTCCACCCTAGTCAATTACATATCAGTGATACACCTTCTGAACCAGGAACTTGCTGAACCAGTTCCTCAACAACCTCCTTTACATGAGAAATCAAGCATCTCGTGCAAGTAATCACCTCATCCCAATACTAAATCAAGTTTGCATACCACAAATCACTTGACACAAACTCCATTGTTACTATCATCCAAAGCAAGCCTGCAACAACTAAATGGAAAAATAAGGAAATGCGTAGCTAGGACACAATTGTCAATCCTTCTTTGTTAACACAACAACCAGATGTTTAGGCCATAATTTGGAGAAATTCTCTCCCTCAAGTGTGGGAACAGGTCACAGAAAATCAGGAGGAACTTGGAAAGCAAATTTTAGGAGAGAGCAAAAAACCCACATGAAAGGATCCCAACCAGCTACCCAACAGAAACCCACATGAAAGGATCAACTAATGAAGTAAAAAAGGAGATGGAGATCGCGAGGTGGAGCATGGAACATGGAAACAGTAACACAGTAAAATTTACCCGAGGTGGAGATCGCGAGGAGAAAGGAGGAAAGAAGGAGATGCAGAGATGGAGAGACGATTGGGGCCAGGGCGGAGATGCAAAAAAGGAAGGAAGGAAGGAAGGAAGGAGATGGAGAAGGAGATCGCGAGGAAGGAAGGAGATGCAGAGATGGAGATGCAAAAAATCAGGTTATACCCGAACGGGTATAAACCGGGTATCATACCCGGCCATACCCGAATTTATCAATCCGGGTATTACCCGTACCCGAACTATACCCAGTCAAAGCGGGTATTACCCGGTCAAACGGGTATGGTTACGGGCGGGCATCCGGGTACGGGTACCCATTGCCATCCCTGGTTCCGAGTTCGAATCTCGGATTTCCCTTGATTGGGTCATGTTTAACCTTATGACGAACGACGCGTCTTTCATTTAAATCCCGAATGACGCGTCGTTCGCACCTGGCCAAAAACGACGTCGTTTCATACCGGGTTGGAAAACCCACTTATCCGGCCCACGGGAAAAGAAACGGGTCGGATCTGACCCACGTGTCATGCCACGTCACGCGAGGCTGATGTGGCATCCGACGTGGCGTGCCACGTAGACACTTAACGGTGATTGTTGGACGGCGTCAGTCGGAGGTACCAAATGTGACGTTTTGTTTGTTTAGAGGTACATTTTAAAGATAAAAAAAAGTAAATGTGACGTTTTGTTTGTTTAGAGGTACATTTTAAAGATAAAAAAAAGTAGAGGTACCAAATGAGTCAATCAATTATTTGACAGGTGCCACTAAATGCATTTTCCCTTTTCTCGCCTAGTGTGGTTGGGTAGATAGAGGGAAGAGAGAGACACCTCTTGAGTTGCACAGAACAGATCCATCATCAAGATTCTGCATTTCCTTCCCTTCCGTTCCCTTATCATTTGCTTGCAGGTTCTTTCTTCCTCTAAACTAAAAAATCTCATATATTTCCTACTTGGGTTCTTTGGCTGCATTCAAAATCCCTCCTTTTTCTCTTCTTCATTAATAAATTTATTTTCTTGATGCGGAAATGCCCATTACTTTCACCATCCTTTTCTTTTTCTTATTTTCTTGATTTTGGATGATTAGGGATTAGCGACTCTTCAAGAACCCAATTCTTAGTTGCTCAATTGTTAATTGCCGATGTTTGTGTGGAAATTCTATTCCATTTTACATTTCTGTTCTGCTATGCAGTTGCTATGATTGAATTCAGTTCTACCATTACTACTTCACTGTAGAGGGTTATATCCCTTTTAGGGAATGCAGGAAGTTGTTGATGATGGTAGTTTAGTTTTAGATATTCCTGCAGAAACTATAACATAGTTTCGGGACTTGAATGAATTTCCTTTTGTTAGTGACTAAGCTGTTGGTGGCCAGTATTTCATAGAGTGTTCAGTACCTTTTTGTTTTGCATTATTTTTATCATGTTCTTGGAAGTAGCAGACAGGAAGTAACTATTGTGACATCTTTCTTCTTCTTTTCGTTTGTAACTGTCGTGACTCGATGATATAAGTAAAAGTTTGGTTATGTGTTCTAGATGGCACTTTTGCATTGAAAATATCTGTAAATTTGTCGAAAGCTCTTAACAAATGTATAGAAAAGTTCTTGCAGAGCTGATTCCCCTAGTTCCAGTATCCAAATTACAGAACATGGAAGCTTGGGGAATTTTGTTTAATACTGGGGATATAACACTTGATATTAACGCATTTTGTGATTTCCTCTAGTAACACCACTCTCTCATTTTTAACTCATTACTTCTGTTTGCAGTTGAGGCCTTCTCAACAGCGAAAAGAGTAGGTGAAACATATGGTGCATTCATTCAGAAAATTTTCCCTGTCATCACCCTAATCCATATATAGCAACATTTAAAATGCATTGAAGTCTTGGTAATCGGTGCATTTCGTGTATTGGGCCACTATGAAATCAGCAAACCAATATAGAATGAGGGGGCGGAACCTTTCTATTCTTCTGCTCATCCTTACTTTTACAATTGTATTTCTTTGGACTTGGGAGAATAATCCTTTGGTTACTACACTGCGGTCAGCAAGAGAGCAGTTTAGCTTTCATTCTTCAGGTTAGCTTCCCAATTCACATGGATATATCTATATCGACATGCAAATGTTTACAATTTACATATTTATGTATCTGAACTTTCTTAATGTTATGCTCTATAATTTGACCATAGTTTATCTTTAGTATTGTTTTCTCAAATATATATTAATATTCTGTTGGATGCAAAGACAAAGACGTCATGTCTTTAGCTAAAGTAGCCTCTATCAAAGCCAAATGACACAGTGGACAACTTACAAGTGGAATGAAAACTGATAGTACTATATGACTGGTCAAAAAAAAAGAAAGAAAGAAGAAAAGGAATAGTATATGCATTACTTCTTATATTCTTGTGAAATATCAAACAGAAGTCCAGGCTCCATAGTAAGCATTCTCTGATATGATTGCTCAATTTGTAATTTTCTTCGTTAGTCTTTCTGAAACATAAGGACTGGCAAAAAAAGTATTATGGAGCTTCTAGATGGGTAAATTGTTGAATAAGCACATCTGACTGTATGGTAGGCAGCAGACATGCTATCATACTTGTTGAGTTGTATTAACTATTAGGAGCTTCTTTACATGTCTAGCATTAAATATGCAGTATGGAATGTGGTCCATGATGCCAGCAGCCAATGTGTTTGTAGTTAAAATCAGGAAGCTAAGATTGACAAGTTGCAATGTATCAGTCAGAGTGGAGTAATTAATATTATGCTCCCAACCAAAGTGAGGACTATGCTCTCCGGAGAAGCATTGGTCATTTGTAATGGCGAACAACTGTTTGTGAAACTATGTTTACTGTAAAATTGAAGATGCCAAAAGTTCTGTAGTAGAATAGTGTCACACAGTAAAGAAAAGGCTTTTATTGTCTTCTTTGTCACCGAAATTAAATGTCTTAAAACTTGATATAGATGGAAATTTCTTTTGTGCCATAGGTTTTAAAAGTTTATTACTTGCACCAGTGTAGTTAACTGCTGATAAATAAGTTCTTGTGCAGTTAGTTCTGTATCATGAATCTGGGTTTTGGATGGCTGCAATTGTGAAGTATGATCAGCATAAGATTAAATCAATATGTTCCTTGATATGTTGTTTGTTGGTCCACTTACTTTTCTTTTCCTATACTTTTATGATTCAGATTTGCCTGTCAATATCTCGAAAGGTTCTTTGTCAATGGTAAATGTCACGTCCTCAATTTTTCCTAAAAGAGAAGATAATGATGGAGGCAGGACACCCTCTTCGAAGATCAAAGGTAGGGTATTTTTTATGCAATATCAAAATTGTTTAGTGTGATAAATTAAGTAGTGTAGCTAGCTCTCGTTAATGCCACTACAATGTACTGTTGTTCAGCACCAAACCAGGGATTACCGGATTAGAATGCTTGTATAACTTGGTTATAATGGAAAATTAATTTCAGCACCATGCCTCCTTTCCTTTCGAAAATCTAAAGTTCTAGTCTCTAGTGTTCTAGTTGCTTTCTTGAAGTGTATGGATGCAATGATTGTTTGTTTAGCTTGCTTTTGAGATGCTTTAGGTAGAAACTTGTTAGGCAAAGCAATACATGCCTTACATTAACACTAGTCGCCAAGAGCTTATATATATATATATATTTCAGAACCTGTCCATGTGATAATTGTACGTGGAAGGCACAGCTCTGCAGGCTGTGACAGTATTGCCTTGGCTTGATGTGTAGCTATACAAAATTTAACTTCAGTCCTGTGTTCTTTCTTGGAGAATATATAAATGTAACTTCCATGGATCTGCTACAAGTTTTCAAAATATTATGCCAGCATATTGCCCCCTTTAATGGTCTCCTTTTTCTCTTTTTTTAGGGTGCAACTATGCCAAGGGTAAATGGGTTCCAGATAGCAGGCGGCCTTTGTATTCTGGGCTTGGATGTAAACAGTGGTTATCTGAAATGTGGGCATGCAGACTTACGCAACGGACAGATTTTTCGTACGAGGGATATCGGTGGCAGCCACAAAACTGCAAAATGACTGATTTTGAGTCATCTGAATTCTTGAGGAGGTGGTCATTCCTGTACTGAACGCTTTCGTTATTAATCAGCATGAGAGTTGATGCATGCTTATGCATGTTCTCTGATTATAATTGCATTTCAGGATGCAGGACAAGACAATTGCATTCATCGGAGATTCATTGGGCAGGCAACAATTCCAATCTTTGATGTGTATGGCCACTGGTGGGGAGTGGAGGCTAGATATTGAAGATGTGGGACAAGAGTATGGTCTTGTGAAACTACGCGGACATATTCGTCCTGATGGGTGGGCTTATCGGTTCACAAACACCAATACCACCATTTTATATTACTGGTCAGCAAGTCTTGCAGACCTAGAACCTTTGAATATCACAGACAAAGCTACTGATGTCGCCATGCATTTGGATCATGCTCCAGCTTTCATGAGACGGTACCTTCATCTTTTTGATGTGTTAGTTCTTAACACAGGGCATCACTGGAACAGGGGGAAGATAACAGCAAACCGTTGGGTGATGCATATAAATGGGAAGCCCCTCAAAGATAAAAAACTTGCTGAAATTAATAACGCCAAGAATCTTACTGTTCATAGTGTTGTTAAGTGGCTTGACTCGCAACTTCCTTCTCATCCTCGACTTAAAGTTTTCTTTCGGACCATCTCACCAAGGCATTTTCGTGATGGGGACTGGAATAATGGAGGTAACTGTGATAATACTGTTCCATTGACTGGGGGGAGCGAAGTCTCGCAGGATGGATCAAGCGACGCATTTATCTCAGCTGCTGTTAAAGGTACAAAGATAAAGCTTTTGGATATTACTGCTCTTTCGGAACTTAGAGATGAGGCTCATATATCAAGGTACAGTGTTAAGGCAACACCAGGTGTAAATGATTGCTTGCATTGGTGCCTACCAGGCGTTCCGGACATATGGAATGAACTGGTTATTGCACAGATATAGGCATCTACTAAAACGGAGAAAACATTACACAAACATAAGCACCAGATTTTAATGGTCAAATACAGCTTTGGTACATAGTTTTAAAACTGGAAGTTCTCCCTGGTTACTTTATAGGCCTACACATTTCTGATTTTTTCACGGGGATGAAACTTTCGGATAGAATCTTGAATTCACATACTGTGATCGCCAGAAAAGGTCAAGAAGGTCGATGTTAACGCTCTAGAGTTCAACAGTTCCAGCTTTATATGGATGTTGGATGAAGTTCTTCAGTACACTAAGTTTCTCCCCCAATAGAATGTACTCCTCCTTTGTAGTTGATCTGGTGAGCTTCCTGGAGTTGTTACTTAGGCATCTTAGGTGAAATATTTTTCAAGAATGCTTTTAGGATCGGCAAATTTGGTAAATTAGATTATGAGTGGATGATTTGTTTTCTCTATGCTCGAATCCGTGACATTGGTTAATAGTGAATAAATTCCTTATCACTCGATCATAACTAATAACTAATAATTTACGGAAGAATTGGTTATTTTATGTTTATTGCTTGCATATATTAAGTATCATCTATTTTTATTGGTACAAAATCAATGAGGTTCTAATTTTTACAATACATTTTTGCAAAAACAACAATCATGACAGTATTAAATGCCACATCATTTTCATATTTATTTAGTGCAAATAACAACATTAATTAGCAAAAATATATACCAGGTAAATTAATAAAAATGTCTTAAAAAAAACCACTGAAAAATTTAAAGAAAAGGAAACGAAGTTTGTGGAGGGGCCCAATAAAACAGCCCGGCCCAGAACCCTGCTTGTCTGCAACCTCCTGACGTTAATTCAAAACCCTACTAAACCCCTTCTTCCTCTTACTCTCATTTTCCTTCACTGCCCGAAACCATGAATTACCGTTTCCAAAATCTCTTAGGAGCTCCATACAGAGGAGGCAACATTGCGATCTCTCAAAGTATCCATCTAATTTCACCTGTCGGTAACCGTATTTCCATCACAGACCTCTTAAACTCCCAGACCATAACCCTCCCCACCCAATCCTCCTCCAACATCCGCCGCATCGCCGTCTCCCCTGATGGCAACTTTTTGCTTACAGTCGACGAGAACCAGCGTTGCCACTTCATCAACATCCCTCGCCGAGTAATTCTCCACCGCATAACTTTTAAGCACCCCGTCAATGCCCTTGCTTTCAGCCCGGATGGTAAATTTATCGCGGTGGGCACTGGAAAGTTAGTTCAAATTTGGAGGTCGCCGGGATTTAGGAAGGAGGTTTTTGGGTTTGAGTTGGTCAGGACTCTTGCGGATTGTGACGATAAAGTTATTGCTTTGGAGTGGAGCTTAGATTGTGAGTATTTAGTTGTCGGTTCAAAAGATTTAACTGCTCGATTGTTTTGTGTGAAAAAGTTGGAAAATGGATTTTTGAATAAACCCCATTTGTTCTTGGGGCATAGGGATAATGTTGTTGGATGTTTTTTTGTGTATGAGAAAGACTCGAAGAAGGTTAATAGAGTTTATACCATCACACGCGATTGTTATATTTTTAGTTGGGGTTATCGTGGTAATGATAGTAAATCCCCTGAGCAATACAAGGAGAGTTCAGAGCCTCCACCCTCTCCAGGGACGCCTGAGAAGGAGGGGGGAGGGAATGGCGAGGGCGGGAAAGGGAGGGATGTGAGGAAAAGGAAGGAGTTTGAGGGTAGAGATGAAGATGGTGAGGAAAGAGAAGAGGGTTATTTGCATAAGGGGGAGTGGGAAATGGTAAGGAAAGATGGGTTTGTGCAGTCTGGGGCGAAGTTGACTGCATGTGATTACCATAGGGGGCTTGACATGGTAGTGGTGGGTTTTTCAAATGGGGTCTTTGGGTTGTATCAAATGCCAGACTTTGTTTGTCTGCACTTGTTATCAATTTCAAGAGAGAAGATTACAACTGCATTGTTTAATCAGATAGGGAATTGGTTGACATTCGGGTGCGCAAAGTTAGGGCAGCTGCTAGTATGGGAATGGCGGTCTGAGAGTTATGTGTTGAAGCAGCAAGGACATTACTTTGATGTGAATTGCATAGCTTATTCACCAGATTCACAGTTATTAGCTACTGGGGCAGATGATAATAAAGTGAAGGTAAATGATTTTTTGGAGCTGTTTTGTATTTTTGTTGAAGTTACATGCACTTGGTTGGGTTGGTGTTTTCTGATTTTTATATCAATCAGTTTCGTTTTATCAATGTGGTTGTATCACTCTATATTACAGAAGGTCTATGGTCCTTTTTTTCCCCATGATGCTGTGATATTCAATCAGTTGAATGGTTTTTTTGGAGTTTTTCCCAGGTTCTGTTTGTGTTCCTGTGAAAATTCATGTAATAAATGGGTAAATAGTATTTGCTCCGTACATTATAGTCCCTGTGATCTATTTTGAATTTTATCATTTTCAAGCTCACTAGAAATCACATTCTCTTTACAGTGTTATATACTTTTCCCTTTTATGGTGCTTCTTTCTTGAAGTTTGTAGTTGAGCCTCTTCTGAATACGCTAGTACCTGCTTTTGACAGGTGTGGACTGTTACATCAGGATTTTGCTTCGTGACATTCTCAGAACACACCAATGCAGTCACAGCTCTCCATTTTATGGCTAACAAGCACAGTCTTTTAAGTGCATCCCTGGATGGGACTGTTCGGGCGTGGGATTTGTACCGCTATCGAAATTTTAGAACATTCACCACCCCTTCTTCCAGGCAGTTTGTTTCTTTGACAGCAGACCAAAGTGGGGAAGTAATTTGTGCAGGAACTCTAGATTCATTTGAGGTATTTTTCTTACTGTTAAAGAATTCTGATAATCATGTCCTGCCTTTTCTTTGACTTTTCCTGACAGTATACCTCTTTTTTGTATGTAATAGATTTTTGTTTGGTCAATGAAGACTGGTCGTTTATTGGATGTCTTGAGTGGTCATGAAGGCCCCGTGCATGGACTGATGTTTTCTCCCACAACCGTGAGTCTTATTTTGATATTTCAGCCTTTCCATATTTTGGTTACACATCATAACTTATGAATTCCATTTGGCTCTTATTTCTCACTTGAAGTAGTTTGTTCTCTTATTTGTTTACAAGTCCTATCTTGTCCCTCATTTGGCCTATGACATTTGACTTTGGATTATTGTGTATATAACTAGTATCAAGCATACAAAGACCTTCTCATAAGGTCTGTTGTTTTTATGTATTGATTCATGAATTTATGTATCCTGTTTAACATGCAGGCAGTCTTAGCATCATCATCATGGGACAAAACAGTTCGTTTGTGGGATGTTTTTGAAGGAAAAGGTGCTGTCGAAACATTCCCTCATGCACACGATGTTCTTACTCTGGCTCATCGTCCTGATGGAAGGCAATTGGCTTGCAGCACGCTAGATGGACATATTCATTTCTGGGATCCAATTGATGGTGTGTTAATGTATACCATTGAGGGCCGTAGGGATATTGCTGGAGGTCGTCTCACAACTGATCGAAGGTCAGCAGCTAACTCAACTGCGGGAAAGTGCTTCACATCTTTATGCTATTCTGCTGATGGGAGTTACATATTAGCCGGTGGCAGTAGCAAATACATATGTATGTATGATGTTGCTGATCAGGTTGGTTCATATACTTCTGTTACCTTCTTTTTTCTTATATATATGTATATGTATATCTATATATTGAAATGATAAATTATATACATGTTACTCCATGTTTTTTCAATTTGCATTCTTTTCTCAGATCATTTTAGCCACTTTACCTTTTCTCCAAAGGAAACAAAGCCACTTTACCATTATCATGATCTGAAAATTCATTGTACAATTTGTCTTTTCACTTTTCAGCGTTTGCATACAAAACCATTAGATGCTCTTAAGGATTAGATAGCTTTACTGCCCAATTTCTTTGTTCTTCCACTTCGACATTTTCGTTGATTACTTGTTCATTGTGCTCTCTACTATTTGAGGAGAATTCATTCATTTTATGTGTTAATGACAGGTCCTGCTGCGTCGTTTTCAAATAACCCACAATCTCTCACTAGATGGAGTGCTTGATTTCTTGAACTCAAAGAAAATGACGGATGCTGGTCCACTGGATTTAATTGATGATGATGATTCTGATGTAGAAGAAGGTATTGATAAACAAACTAGAGGAAAGTTGGGGTATGATTTACCAGGGTCCATGGCCAATCGTGGGAGGCCTATTGTTCGAACAAAATGCCTGAGAATTTCTCCCACTGGGCGAGGCTTCGCTGCTGCAACAACAGAGGGGGTTCTTGTTTTTTCAGTTGATGAATCCTTTATCTTTGATCCCACTGATCTCGACATTGATGTTACACCAGAGGTATTCACTTCTTCCTAACTCTGAATCTCAAGATAATCCAATGAAAGCGTAATTATGTAATCTATTTATAATTTGTTGCGAAGACCTTGCCGAAAGCAAATTCAAACCATGTTAAGGCTATCGAATGCCCAAAATTATCCTTTTTTTGTAAATCTGGAGGTCCTTACTGATGGCATTGATATTCTGTGCTGATGTATATTTTAACACTGGCCACTTTCTTGTACAGGCCGTTGATGAAGCGCTGATGGAAGGTCAAACAAACAGAGCTCTAGTTCTCAGTCTTCGTCTGAACGAGGATTCTTTAATCAAAAAGTGCATTTTTTCAGTCAGTCCATCAGATATACCAGCTATTGCCTCTTCAATCCCACAGAGATATCTGCAGCGGCTAATAGAAGCATTTGCTAATCTTTTGGAGAACTGCCCACACTTGGAGTTTATACTGCGTTGGTGCCAGGTATTTTCTGTCATCTTAAACTTGGTTATATGAGAACGCTTCTTGCTTCCAGATCTAACTCTTCTTTATTCCCGTCACAGGAGCTCTGCAAAGCTCATGGAAACACAATTCAACAGAATTCCAGAAATCTTCTTCCTGCTTTGAAATCCTTGCAGAAGGCCATTACCAGCATGCATCAGGATTTGGCGGATACTTGTTCTTCTAATGAGTATATGCTTCGATACTTATGTTCTGCAGGCACCAACAAGAAATGATAGATTCTAAGTGATATATCGGTTAAGAAATTGTCAGAGAAGATACATGTTATGTTAGCTGCGACTGTGTCCTATCGGCTCTGCAGCTGAAAAGTTGACAAGCTCGGTTTGGATCGCGTAGTTGTTGAGCAATTATTTCACAATCATTGGGACACCCATTAGTGGGAAATCACATGTGGGGTCGATTAATGTATCATTTTGGTTGTTTGTAAGGTTGATGATATAGGTGGGTCAGAAGAGTTTTGTCATGAGTTGAGATTCTTGTAAAGTAATGGAAACTTTAGATTAGACTGATCCCCCAGATCTGAGTTTTTGCTGTATAATGATGTTTTACTACATGTTAAGACAGCGAGTTTATGAACATATCGGTCCTTGATTTTAGATTCATTCATTTCGAAATCCATCTTTAATTATTCTTCAGATTTCTTTATTTTAGACAAACAAATGTCATATCAGTGTTGCTGGGTACTTTTGTCTTAAAATGAATAAAATGTGAAAAATTATCCCTAGATTTTGAATATAAATGGTGCCAAATTAGATTACACTAATCAATCTTTCAATAACCATTGACTTCATTTTAAGATTGGTATCGTTGAAATAATTTTTCTTTCAGATTGTGATTTATGGAAAAAATATCAAAATAAAATAAAATAGTTTATTTTTCATTTTAGTATAAGGTGGCCTCCTCCCATTTTCCTTTCTGTTTTAAATTTCGCTCAATTCTATTTCTACTCTATGTTCTGGCCCGCCCATTTCAAGCCCATAGTTGACCTCATCGGCCCAAGCGGAAGTCTATTTCTTCTCATAAATTCAGAGAAAAACAAGAGAAAAAAGAGTCAGAACGAAGCGCAAAAATATAGCGGAGCCAGGTTTCGATCCTGGGACCTGTGGGTTATGGGCCCACCACGCTTCCGCTGCGCCACTCCGCTTTGGTGTTATATCATCTTTCAATTAATCTATCAACAATACGTTTTGGATTCGCGGATCTGTGCTAAAAAGCTTTAACGGCCCAAGTGCAGTGCAGTGGAGCAAGCCCGTTTGGGTTTTGGGGTTCAAGGAGAAGAAAAGGGTTTTGGTTTGCAATCAAATTGTTCATTTTTGATTAATTTCACTGGACAGAGAAGAGGAGGAAGGAGAAGATGAAGCCGGTGGTCGGGATGGTGGTGTCCAACAGGATGCAGAAGTCGGTGGTGGTAGCAGTGGACAGACTCTTCCATCACAAGCTCTACAATCGCTACGTTAAGCGCACCTCCAAGTTCATGGCCCACGACGAGCAGAACCAGTGCAGCATCGGAGATCGGGTCCGTATTCCGCACATTTCTTAAGCTTCTTGAGTTACTTTTTGCTTTTGGGTGCTGTTAAACCATCACGAATTTCATATATTTGAATGATAATTCGTCATTTAATTGGTCGAGAAGTAGAGAAAGAGGCGGCCATAGGCTTCCCATTGGAATTGGGGATATACTTTAATACATATTAGGGATTTTTTTTGGTTTGTTTTGTGTACATGCCACTTGTTCTGAAGTGTCTTCTCATTTCTATCAGAGTGCTCATTGATGTAGGCTTGTTCCCCACTTCAACGTCTCTGATGGGGTGTCTTCATTGTGTCGGGTAGCTTCAGTGCTGCGTTACGCTGCCATTCTTTTATTAAAGATATCGTAGCATATACCTTGGTGTCTGTAAATAGGCAATAGGAACTAATGTTTTCACTTCTCAACGAAGTCCTGTTCTTGTAGTGCTTTAAAGTAATTGATTGATGAAAATCTACTCATGCTTCAGTGGTTATGGGAATGTATTGAGAAAGAGAACGAAACAGGTTTTGATTGTAACCTTGTATCTTTCCCACCTTTCTTCATTTCATGGCTTGTGATGCTGAATCTGAAGTGAGTTGTTGAATATGGTCCTTTTCTTTGTGTCATGTCTATGGTTTGTGATGTTAAGTAGTGGCAGTCTATCTGATGGTTGGAGGATGGCAACTAATAGAATGTTCTAATATGTGGGATGGAAATTCCAGGTTAGGTTGGATCCTTCTAGGCCCCTGAGCAAGCGGAAGAATTGGGTTGTTGCTGAAATTTTAAAGAAAGCCAGAGTATATGTACCTCCATTAGTGGATCACAAAACTGAAGCACCAACCCCTTTAACGTCTTAAGGTTTGTACAGAACCCAATGTGTGCTCCGTGTTTCTTTCATCTTTTGAAGTTATTTTGCAAAAAATAATGATGATTGGTGTACTATTTTCTGCCCTTAACTTTCATGAGCCACTAGAGCACTACTTTCTTACTTTTCAATATGGTTCATAAGCTGGCATAGTATTGGTTACAGCTCTGTTGTATTTTTGGGTGAGAATGCATCACTATCCAAAATTTTTTTTTACTACATGGGATAGCTTCATTGGAGTTTATCAACTTTTTCCTGCCAATATTACCATTTGTTGTATCATAGGCATCTTCTTTTGCTCAATGCTGTGTTTACTGAAGGTCTCATGCATATCAGTACATGGCTAATGAACACTGTTGCTAGGCATGTCAATGAGCAACTTCATGATGTTTTGTTCTTAACACCTTGTTGCTATGGCTCATAGTGGCTGATGCAAGACAAATGCCATCATGCACAATGTTTGTGGTAGGATGTGCACGTTATATTGGTCTTAGATGTGAAAATATTTAACTTTCTTGGTGTTTGTTAGTGCTTACATGTCTTCTACCTTGTGTGGTAAATTGCCCTTATTTGCTTGCAATGAGGTAAATCATTTGTACAATATGTTTTTGTAATTTCTGCTAAGTTTTCATGTTTTCTTTCACCTGAAATTGATCAGGGAGAACTTGCAATTTTCTGGAACAGTGAATATTTGTATCCAAGTTCTTAGTTGTTTGCTTTGCCATCAATTTCAACATGTTTTGGCATGCTAATTTTGGGAGGATAGGGTGGATATATCTCCATGAAACTCCTGCAGCAGCACATGCGCTCCCTAATGCTGATGTTATTTGTGTTTTTCATGACAGCTGGTATCTTAGTGGAGACATCTGAAAGACCAAGAAGTCTTGGATGGATAACAGAAGGAATGATTACAGCGAGGGTGATGGTTAGAGATCACGATCATTTCGTTCATGTCTTTTTAGAATTTGTTTGCATTTTGGAAAACTCTTTCTTGGTTGCCGAAAGGACAGGATTGTCCTGTTCTGTATTGTATTGATCCAGAATATCCTTGATAAATCATACTGTGTCATAACTACAATTCCATACCAGGATTTCATGTACTCCATTGCTTCCTTTTTACCTCCCATTGAACAAAAAGGTGTTTCTCGGGAATGGAAGGTAATAGGTTTTTTCATTTCAGGAATCAGGATCAATGAAATTTGCTTCAGTGAGGAAGTGGTAAATTGATGCTGCGCGCAGCTTGTAACGAGGCAAACCCTCGCTCGCTTGTATTCTAGCTGTGCTGCAGAATTCTGAAAAAACGCAGTGTTTTCTAGAACATGAAGTGATAGACTGCCATATCTATTGGAGAACTATAGCAACCAGTAACTTGTTCACTGTTCTTGGGTGTCCCCTTGTCTCTGTCTCGTATACAGAAAAGTCTATTTCAATTCGAGCATTGTTGGGTCTCGATCTTGAATGTGACTCTTTTGGTGTGGTTTTTTCTATTTTTCAAGCATGAATTTAGTAACTAGTAGGTTAAGAGCAGATGAGATTCTTTACAATGTTAATTTTTTTCTATTTTACAAGTTCGAATTTACTACCGAATTAAGGAGGTTAAAAACATACAAGTCCCTCGTAACGATGGTGGAGTCACGTCATGAAGTTTACAAGTTTTGTTCTTTCTGCTTTCTCGATACACAAATCATATCTGAGTGAGAACGACCATGGCCCAAAATCACCAATCATGTCAAATTTTACACTATTTTTTTCCTCCAAAAAGAAAAACAAAACCAAGATAAACATGGATGGTGTAAGGAAAAAGTGTATATAGATCAAGATCAATTGGTGCCTGCTACCATCAAGTGCAAGGACCAACAAGGATTCTGTGCACGTTATTTCGTTCTCGAAAAAAAAGATATCGGTAGCCAGCCACCATTCCACGAATAATAATCATGATCGTCAAAAAATAGGTTATTTGAATTAAATCGGAAGTACTAGAATTGTTAACAATCCGATCGGGATTGAGATCCTCTCAATTTGCTGCTACCGGAGAGGCTCGATTTCAATTAATCTGATCCATTAATTAATATAGACGGTGTAGATCATCATTCAGGAACAAATACTCTGAGTTGTTGTATTTTATATGTAGCTATTTTCTTCAAAAGGGAACGTTATTAAAATAAATAAACACGATCGTGTTTCCTTTTTTAACTAGTTAAGTAAATATTAATCTACCCCGTCCATTGTAATCGATGGACCAGATCAATTGAAATTGAGAAGATCTCAACCCATTTGATCGAAAATTACAAAACAGCAGTGCCTAGTGCCCAACAACGTGTTCTTTTCCAAACGCCAAGAGTGGGTAAATTAAAATTTGAAAACTTGTCAAAACAGACTTTAATAAATATTATATTCTAATCACACTTCGAATTTCCCAAATAGATAGTTAAAATAACACATTTTTATTTCCCAAATTCATAGAAGAAGAATCCATGAATGAAACTTTAGGGCTCCACAATCCTTTTATGAAGATGCATGCGATGATGGAATATATACTTGTCGTTTAGTCTTTAGGGCATAAAAAACCTTTTGAAACAACAAAAGACGAACATATGGCCTTGGGATGATGGAATATATTAGAAAGAAGAATGTGGTCCTTTTAATGCCAACCATATAATGCTTCAAAAAGCCAGAATAAAGATTTAAATCTCCTTTCTTTTGGAAAAAAAAGAAAAAAAAAGTGGATTAACTTTGTGGAAATGGAAATAATTAAATTGAAATTATACTGAAAAATATGTCATTAGTTTTCTAAAAGCAAGTTATTTTCTTTAAAACAACAGATATTAAACTGCAGGGAGCATGGCAGAGAGTGAAGCGCATTTGCAAATCTCAGTATGGGCTTAGTTAGTAACTTAGTTACGTTCTTTAGTACTAATACGAACCGTCTAACATTAGATGCACGCATAGATGCTATCACTCCATCGAGATAGTGGGTATAATAAGAAAAAACTATGTAATAAAGTGCATGTCAGATCGAGACAAGTGGATACAGTGGCACTGTAATTGGTCCGTGAAACATGCATGGCCTAAAGAACTGCTTAACTGTACAGATTGATGATCATTGGACTGCAGCGAGATAATGTTGATCTACCTAAATAGTTCGTTCCGTGAAGCTTTGAGTGGATGTCTATTTCATCCACCTCATGATGAATATTCATGATTGATATTTGATTAGATAATGTTGATCTACCTAAAGATCATATTACTGCAGTACTTAGCTCTCTATTAACTAATCATAGTTTTAAGAAGCGAGCATAACTAGCCAATTTATAACCGGTGAACACTAGAAATTAATGCGCATTCTGGAATTTAAAACAGACAGTGAGTCCATCTATGTGGATCGGTTGAACTTGTTGAATCTAAGTACTCTTTTTGTCTCTGCATATCTAATTTTTAACTAATTAAGCCCTTACGTTTATAATATATCTAGTTGATCCTCACCAAATCGATCTGTTTCAATTAGGTCCCTCTCCCATAACTTTAGGCTAATGATGTAATGGTTTGCATGTAGGCATAATGGTTGCTTAAGGCATATTAATTAATTGGCAAATGTGTTCCAATTCATAATCAAACTCTTTTTAATTCAATATTTTTACCAATTTGACGTTGGCCCTCTATCTTGTCATGGATCATTCAAAAAGTGGCTTTGAATCTAGCTAGGCAATGTTCTAAAGAAGATAAGCACTTCAAATTCATTGCTCCCACACATCAATATCCCCTTTATGTCATATACTGGCATTCCTTTTCCTTAACGAATGATTGCATTTCTTTTCCATTCCATCGATCGAATCTCTCTTTCCTTTTCTTTTCTCTTCTTAAGTTCTTACATATATGTCGATCTCAATTAGCTGAAAGAAAGAAAGATGTGTTTACGAAGAATCTTGAAAGTAGGGGAGTAAAAGAAATGGTAGAGTTTGCTCTGAGAGGATTCTAAAATGCAAAGCCCCATCTCTTCAATTATCTCCTTAAAGTTCAAAAGTGGTGATAGAATATACATGTAGGAACTTTGATCAATTATTGTGGCAACTCTAATTTAACAATGGCAGCAGTGATCACCTTTTGAGGGTCAACCATATGCATATGTTAGTTGGGTGAGTGTGATTTGTCCTTTCTATGAGAGCCTAAGCATCTTACTCTTCGATTAATTAATTAATTAATTAAATTTATTATTCGACATGAGAACACAGTTTATAAGAAAGTTGTGTTTAGCGCTGATAAATTAATAGATAATTCAGCTGCATAAACACTTTTTAAGGAGTTTTCCAAATTTATGATTCTCGAGTTAGCTAAATTAAAAGACAGTAAAACAAACTGGTTAAAATCCCACCACTACCCTAAAAAGGAAAGAAAAATCTTATCCTAAAACATAACTTTAAAATTAATTTATACCACTAGAAAAGTTTTAACAAAGATCTTTTTCCAAAGATTTTTTCAATTCTTTTAAAATGCCCGAGTCAATTATACTAAAAAGAATCGTTCATTTTTTAGACTCAATAGTCAGTAATAAGTGTTTTTTTTATAAATAAATAAATTAAAAATCAAACCTTTAAAAGTGTTCGTATCTTTAAACCAAAGACGGACAGATCTAGCTGAGCTGACTTTCTTTGACCATTTATTGTTGTTCGTTGCATTAAAATTTAAAAACCACAGGCAGCAATTAACATGCATTCATGGCATCCTTATGAAAATTTATGACCATCTTATAGACAAGTGTGCACCACATCGCTGACACGACAATAGAACTGAAACTGTGGCTAGATTGTTCGTCGAAATATTCTACCTTATATAATTTTTATTATATTTATATATCTCTCATATTATTACTTACTGTATTACGTAACATAATTGCATTGCATTTCATCATGTTTTATTGTCTATTTACTTATTGTATTGGGCTGTAAAACTACTGATTTATCTTTGTATTTCCCACATCTTAGCAGTTCTGGTCTGTTGGCAGAACATTAAAGTTTCTGATTTGGATAGCTGAAGCTGATTTTCCTAGTCTTGGCCTAGACTTCGGCCAAGACACATTCGCATCTCAAGCAGCACACCAGTCAGATCGTCTTGGCCTAGACTTCGGCCAAGACTCTTTTCGCGATACAAGACAGTTGAGAAGTAGCGTTGGCACCCCTTTTGGGCTTCGCTTCGCGTGGGCCTTGGCTGCTGGCAGGCCGCTTCTATTCGCAAATCTAGAGGGATCTGAAGCCTATCTTATGAAGAATCTTAAGGGATCTCCCTCTTTTGTAATTGCGATCTTATTTCCAATTTCAAACAATTTATTGTTACAATATTTTTAGAGATTTTCTTGGAAGTTTAGTTGAAGTAGGACAGAGGAGTTTTAGGGCTATTTAGCCAAACATTGTTCCTCCTCTGTCCGCAATCGGATTCCGACCTTCTTCTTCTCTTTTCTTCTTCTTTGACATTGTTAAAAACCTTGCTCCGGATTTTATTTAAATCTCGGATTTATTATTTATGCAAAAATATATATTGTCTTTTTAATTATGAGTATGGTTAGCTAAGCACCAATTCTTGGTAAGGGTTGATGAGCTGAAGTTCTTATGCATTCGTGAGATTCAACTGTGCGTTATAATCTCTTTACTTGTATTTATTTATTTCTTAAGCTTAATTCATCGCTTACTCACTAGAGACAAGGTTTGATCATCCTTGCACTCTAGTAGAGAAGAGTTGTAGCCGGTCTAGACGGAAAGGGAGCACCCGTCGGCTAGACAAAGTAGGCAACTAGTCTCGAGCTAGACTAGAAGAAATAGGCAATCTAGGTCGAGACCAGATTGACGACCTAGGATCTCCATAGGGAGATACCTTGGCCTAGGTACTGTCTTCCCCTATACCATTGAGGAAGCGAACAACCATTCAAGACAGCAGTCAAACGGATAAACCCTTTAACCAGCAAGGTGTCCCTTGGCTAGGATTATCAGGAAAGGGAGCACCCGCCAGGTAATTTGAAGAGGAGGGAAGACAGGAGTGAACAGGAGCACCTCCACTCTATAGCAGTACTATAAGCAAAGAGATGAATATATTTGATTCCATGATCGAAGCATAAGAACAAAGCTCTCACATCGCCCTTACCTGGAATTTTCTTTTATCGGATTTACGACAATCTTGACCCCAGTCTTGACCAAGACTTTGGCCAATACTATTTTAAACTGTTTTCACTTCTTTCCGTTTTGTCTTCAGTTTCAGATTCCACCCAATCAAAACTCAGTGACGAGGAAGTCAACCCAAGAACTACGTTTCCTAGAGGTCTCTGTGGACGATCCTCTTACCATCATCTACAAACTCTTGTAGTATAGTGATACGTTGTATTTCTACCCCCAATTCCATACCTATTTCACTATTATATTTGACGTGTTCGACGCGCGATCAAATTTTGGCCCCGTTGCCGGGGATCTCTAACGGTATTTGTAGTTTTTGTTTTATTTTTATTTTATGACAGTTGATGACCAGGTCCTCAAGTAGAGAACAAGATTTGTTACCTTGCAATCCCAATCTCACCCGGACCGAAGCACAACTTAGGAGGCAAGCTTGGCTAAGAGTAGCCCAAGAGGAAAGAGGATCAGAAGCCTCTAGTTCCGAAACAGATCGCAGTCTTGACCACGATCTTGGCCTAGATTCAGACCAGGACGAACTCTTTGGTCTAGACATGGCAGAAAATCAGCAAGAACCCACAATGAGGGAGCTGAACAAATCAGCAGAACAGGAAACCTTTTCCTGCATCGCCTTACCGCCAGTGGCAAATGATTGGTCGATCAAGACCAACATGGTGGCCAACCTTCCTAGGTTTTACGGTCATACAAATGAGAACCCATTCAAACACTTGAGGAATTTACACGTCCAGTGTGACATGATGAAGCCAGCAGGTGTGAGCATGGAGAGAGCGAAGCTAAAAGCCTTTCCTTGTTCTCTTGAGGGAGCTGCGCAGAATTGGTTCTACAGCCTACCTCACAACACAGTCAACACATGGGCCGAGATGTCCACCCTATTCCTCAATAAATACTGGAATGCTACAAAAGCAGGATCGACTAGAAAAAATATGGCTGCCATCCAGCAAAGGAACAATGAGGGACTGAGCGAATATCACCAACGGTTCAAGGAATTGCAAGAAGTTTGCCCTACACATGGAGTTGCGGATCAAACCATGATCCAATATTTCTTTGATGGAATGCTCCTACCTACAAAAGAGAAGGTTGATTCAGCAGCGGGTGGGGCACTACAAGACTTGACTGTAACGAGAGCAAAGCTTTTACTTCAGACCATGGCAGACAACTGCCAAAATAATACTTCCTCTGAAAGAAACTCAACTCCTTCTAGTCTTTGTTCTATTGATGTTGAACAAAAATTGGCTGAATTAACTGACATGGTAAAGAATATTTATGTCAATATTTCAGGTGCAATGACCACGGGGAATCCTAGCCAAGAGCAGGTAGCCTCTGTTTGTGGAATCTGCCAGCAGCAGGATCATCAAACAAACAATTGCTACATGGTACAACACCCTCCTGATGATGTAACACAAGTAAATGCGGTCTATGGTCAAAATCAAGGAAGTATGCAAAACTTCCCACAAGGGAGTAATCAGTACTCGTGGATAGCACATCCAAACTTTAGGTGGAGAGATCCAATCCCTCCAAACCAGAACCCAAATCAGAATGCCCCTCAGCAGCAACAGCAACCTAACTTCCAAAACTTCATCCCCCGTCCGTCACACCTCAATCCTGGCCAACCTCCTGGTCAAGCCGCTGTACCTCAACTGCCGCCAGCACCTCAGCCTTTGCAACTGACTGGGCCATCTATGGAGGATACCATAAAAAACTTGATGGAAATGTAGAAGAACCTGATGCAATCAACTCAATCTACCTTAGCTGAAATGCAAAAGCAGATTAATCAGATGGCAAATCAAGGGAAATTGCCTTCCACAACCGTAGATAATCCGAAACACAATGTTAGTGCCATTATTTTGAGGAGTGGAGCTGTGCTACCAGAGAGGGAAGGAGCGAAATCAGATGAGGAGGTAAGAAAAATTCAGTCGGAAGGCCTGGATGAAGATATAGAAGAGGAAGCTGAAGCAGAAGAAGTCTTGACCAAGACACAGGCCAAGCCTGCAGTTATCGGGAACCTGTCTTGGCCAAGCCTCAGGCCAAGACTGACCAAAAGGAAGAAATTATAGAAATTCCTCCACCATTCCCTCCTAGATCTTCGAAGGAGAAGAGGGAAGATGAAAAGAGAGACTTCATGGCTGTTTTTGGAAAAATAGCTGTGAATATTCCCATGTTGGACTTAATTGCAAAAGTCCCCTCTTATGCTAAATTTCTTAAGGAACTGTGCACTAATAAAAAGAAAATTGCAGGTGTAGAGAGGGTGAATTTAGCACACAATGTCTCGGCAGTACAGCAGGTTCCAGAGAAGTGCAAAGATCAAGGGACCTTCACAATTCCGTGCCAAATAGGGAACAAAATCATTGAGAAAGCCCTTTGTGACTTAGGGGCTGGAATCAATGTGATGTCCCTAAGCGAGTTCGAGACCTTGAAGATAGGGACCATGAAGGAAACCGACTTGGTGATTCAGCTGGCAGACCGCACGATCATCCGCCCTAAGGGAGTAGTGACTGCCGTCTTGGTAATGGTAAATGATTTCATCTATCTAGTGGATTTTTATATAGTTGAAATGAATGTCCAACTACCCTCTTGCACCACTGATATTTTATTAGGAAGACCATTCCTAAGGACGTCCAAAGCAAAAATTGATTGCTATGAGGGAAGCATAATTCTAGAATTTTGTGGAAGGACAATTAAATTCAGCATTACTGAGGCTTTAAAACATCCTAATGATTTACATTGTGTTAATTTTCTTGATGTTTTAGATCCGATTACTGAAGAAATCGCTGACATTTATATTAACGACCCCCTTGAGTATGTTTTAAGCAGGGGAATTTCCACTCAAACACTGGAAGAATTAGAGGAAAGGACTGGAGATCAGAAGGAACTCCAAGAAATTGTGGACAGTTTGGCCGATCAGGAAGATACGGATTTGATCTTGGCCTCGAGCTTGGCCAAGACGTCGGCCAAGACTGCCAACAAAAGAAGGAAAATAGCTAGTTGTCAATATGTGCAGCCATCGGTTCCTAAATTTATGCCTTCTATTGTGCAGGCACCACTGTTGGAACTGAAAGCTCTGCCAGACCATTTGAAGTACGCCTATCTAGGCCTAGACAACACCCTACCCGTTATAATTTCAGCCAAATTAACGAAAGATGAAGAAGAAAAATTGGTGACAGTCTTGAAGATGTACAAAGAAGCCATTGGCTGGACCATGGCAGACATCAAAGGGATATCGGCCAACATATGTACCCACAAAATACATGTAGAAGAGGATAAGAAACCTATTCGGCAACCCTAGAGGAGATTAAACCCTCCGATGATGGAAGTAGTTAAAAAAGAAATAATTAAGTTGCTTGATTCAGGTGTAATCTATCCTATTTCAGATAGTAATTGGGTGTCCCCTGTGCAGGTAGTCCCAAAGAAAACAGGGATTACAGTCATCGTAGGAGAAGATGGAGCCCAAAGGACAACAAGGATCCAAAACGGATGGAGGGTATGCATCGACTACCGAAGAATAAATCAAGTCACTCGGAAGGATCATTTCCCATTACCGTTTATCGACCAAATGGTAGAGAGGCTCACTGGGAAGTCTCACTACTGTTTCTTGGACGGATACTCGGGGTTTCACCAAATCCCCGTTGCACCCGAAGACCAAGAAAAGACGACGTTCACTTGTCCATTTGGAATGTTCGCCTACAAACGCATGCCATTTGGGCTGTGTAATGCGCCTGCCACCTTTCAAAGGTGCATGGTAAGTATATTTTCTGAATATGTAGAGAAGAGCATCGAGGTGTTCATGGATGATTTTACCGTTTACGGTAACAATTTCGAACAATGTCTACATAATTTAGAAAATATTTTAAAGAGATGTGTTGATACTTGTCTAGTCCTAAACTTTGAAAAATGCCATTTTATGGTAGACCAAGGAATTGTCCTTGGCCATGTGATTTCAAAGAAGGGCATTGAAGTGGATCAAGCGAAAATTGACATTATCAAGAACTTGCCTTACCCCTCATGCTTGCGTGAGGTTAGGAGCTTTCTTGGACATGCAGGTTTCTATCGCAGGTTCATAAAAGACTTCTCAAAGGTAGCTGAACCGATGTGCAAGTTGCTTCAAAAGGAGGTAGAATTCGACTTCAATGAAGCATGTCAAAAGTCATTCGATGAGTTGAAGGAGCGACTGACCTCAGCTCCGATCATCCAAGCACCGGACTGGAGCTTGCCATTCGAGCTGATGTGTGACGCAAGTGACGCTGCTGTGGGAGCCGTTCTTGGGCAAAAGAAAGGAAAAGATCCGCATGTGATCTATTATGCATCCAAAATGCTAGATGATGCCCAACGAAATTATACCACTACTGAAAAAGAACTTTTTGCAATAGTTTTTGCCTTGGAGAAATTTAGATCTTATTTATTGGGCACAAAAATTATTGTATTTTCAGACCATGCGGCATTAAAATACCTCTTGGTCAAGCATGAGGCCAAGCCTAGATTAATCCGATGGATTCTTCTCTTGCAGGAACACAATCTGGAAATTAAGGACAAGAGCGGCAGGGAAAACCTTGTGGCAGACCACCTGAGCCGCTGCCTAGCAGAAGGAGATCTGGAGCCAGTAAGAGCAGAATTTCCTGATGAAAAACTCTTTTCAGTCTCACTGTCTAGCCCGGGGTCTAGGCCAAGACCTCCGCCAAGCCCTCGACCATGGTATGCTGAAATTGCGAACTACCTTGCAACAGGTAAACACTATGGAGATATGACTACCTATGAGAGGGTAAAGGTCAAACATGACAGTAAGTATTATGTCTGGGATGACCCTTATTTATGGAAAATAGGTACTGATCAATTATTAAGGAGTTGTGTCCCTCAAAATGAGACTTCATCTATTTTGACTTTTTGTCATTCTCAAGCGTGTGGAGACCATTTTGGAGCTAGAAGAACAGCTCTAAAGGTCTTAGAGGCCGGTTTTTATTGGCCTAATATTTTTCAGGACAGTTACTTGTTTTGTAAAACATGTCCTGCTTGTCAAAAAGTAGGGAATATAAGTTCCCGAAATGAAATGCCTATGAACTTTATTCTTTCTTGTGAAATTTTTGATTTATGGGGCATAGATTTTATGGGACCCTTCCCTACTTCTTTTGGACATAGATATATTCTATTGGCTGTAGATTATGTATCTAAATGGATAGAGGCGAAAGCCACCAAGAATGATGATGCTAGAACTGTTATTTCCTTCATTAAATCTAACATCTTGAACAGATTTGGAATTCCTCGTGGGATCATAAGTGATCGAGGAACACACTTCTGCAACAAAATTTTGTCTTCCCTTTTCAGGAAATATGGCATCACTCATAGGGTATCAACAGCCTATCATCCTCAATCGAACGGCCAAGCTGAAGTTTCGAATAGAGAGGTGAAATCTATCTTGGCCAAGACAGTAGGCCTAGACAGACGTGATTGGAGCCAGCGGTTAGATGACGCGTTGTGGGCCTGCAGAACGGCCTATAAAGGTCCAATTGGGATGACGCCTTACAAGTTAGTCTATGGTAAGGCGTGCCACTTGCCAGTGGGGTTGCAACACAAGGCGTATTGGGCCATACGAAAGTGCAATTTGAGTTATGACCAAGTTGGACAAGAGAGAAAGTTACAACTCCACGAGCTAGAGGAGTTGCGAGACCAAGCCTATGACAATCAGCTGATTGTCAAGATCAGAATGAAAGCTTACCATGACAAGAGAATTGCTGGGAAACCTCTCCACACAGGGGAGAAGGTCCTCCTTTATAATTCCCGTTTTAAATTATTTCCTGGAAAACTAAAAACAAAATGGGAAGGCCCTTTTGTTATTACTAATATTTACCCACATGGTGCAGTAGATATTAAAAATGAGAAAACAGGTGCCGAACTCAAGGTGAATGGGCAAAGATTGAAGCCATTCTTTGAAAGTTTCCAGGAAGGGAAAATTTCTGAAAAGGTGGACATGCCACCAGAAAACAAATGAAGAAAATTCTGAGTCAAGCCTAGGACTTAAAATAAGGGCGCTACAAGGGAGGCAACCCTTGTTTCTTTTATTTTTAGAACATAGCTATTTTTATTTTATTTTTGTCACATTTGATTTCGCTGGGTTGTTTTTGATTTTGTGCAGGAAATTAAGTGTGGGGAAATTGAAGCAGGTTGGCCAAGATCTAGGCCAAGCCTTGGGGCAAGACTCTTTTGAGCGGAGCCGCTCTCTTGAGAGTTAGTGGGACACGTGTCAGCGCCGTCTTTTAAAGCCTTTATTTGCTTTTTGAACGGACAAATTCAAAAGCAAATTAAAGGAATTAATTGCAGCGTGGGAAAATAAAACTACCACCTCTCCATATTCCTTCTCCCACTCTGACACGATCTCCCCACGAACCAACAAAAATTTGCCCCCTCACCTGAGCTAAAAAAGCAACAGTCCCTTCTCCTTCTTCTTTCCCAAATCGCACGAGCTTTCCAGCAAAACCCAAACTCCAAAACCTAAACCCAACATTATCTCTTCTTTCTTCTCTCGCAACCATGATTGCACCTAATCCATCCTCACCCATCGACATGCCAGAGGCCAGCGACGACCTCCGTGGAGCTTCGCCGCCTATCATGCCGTCCGACGGCATCTCAGCCGCACGACGAATACTCGAAACGCTGGAGAATGAGGATTCCATGTCCTCCGAAGACGATTTGCCTGAGGAATCGGAGGAAAGCGTCAAGGGAACTGACCGAGCTGTGGTCGTGAGCGACGAGGACTCTGACGAGGTTCCTCTCGCGAAAAGAATGAAGCCCACAGTGCCTGCGTCTGCTGGAGAAAGAAAGAGCAGACGGGAGAGCACGCTGTTGAAGAAGCTGTCAACCGCCGGAGCTTCAAAACCAGCTCCGACCTCCGCTGCAAGAAAACCTAAGCCCACTGCCGGCGCAGCCACTGTTACCACACCACCACCGCCACCTCCGGCGAAAACACCAGGAACTGCTCCACCAAAGAAATCGGGCGCATCAAACAAGTGGCCCATAAGAAAACGCCAACTAAGCAGCCGGCGAAGACCCCAATTCAATCGCCACCGCCCCCAAACCCTAAGAAAAGTGCCGCTCCTTCCACTGCCAAGAGCAAAGGGAAGAAAAAGGTGGTCGAGGAAGAACCAGTTGAGGATGATGAAGACGCTTCAGTCTTGGCCGAGACTCCGGCCAAGACTGCTAAGGTATCCTCTCTTCCTCCCCTGCACACACTCAAAGGCTGGTTGAAATTTGATACACCAGACCTTAAGGCCAAATTGCGTAATATGCATTCCTGTGATATTCCCGCATTTGCTAGATTACAGTTTGATTTTCTTGATGAAATGGCATTAGGAAATAAAATTAGGGAATATGTGTATGCGATTGGATGGGTCCCTTTTATGTCTGTTGAGTGCGATGCCTACACTAAACTCTGCCTTGAGTTTCGCACATCTTTCTGGTTTGACGAGGAAACCTTGTATGTTAGGGGTAGAGACAAACCTGATTTTGCTGCTCCTGATGTGATTAATTTTCGATTGTGTGATAAATGGAACCACTTGTCTGTTGATGCTTTCAACTCGTTGTTAGGATTTGCATTTAGAGAGGAGGCAATTTTTGACTATCCTACTGATTGGGATAATAATGCTGCTTTTAGAGAGATCACTGGTGATCCAGATGCTAGGTTTGATAGGAACTCTAAGGCACATGCTATTTTGAACCCTGCGCTTAGGATGCTCCACAGAACCTTGTCTATCAACCTTTCGGGGAAGACAAAGGTTTCTGAAAATTTAGCCAAGTCTGAACTGTTTTTGCTTTGCTGCATTTTGCACAAGAAAAAGGTCAACTTAGGCTTATATTTGGTCCAAGTGTTGCATGCCCGTGAGTCTAAAACCAAACTAATTTTTGGGTCTTTGATTACTTGGCTTGCTATTGAAACTGCTAAGCTAGATCTAGCTTCTGCTGATTTACATAAATCTTGCTCCCCCAAAATACTGGATTTTAGATCCTTCGACCAAATGGGACATTTCCATTTGGAAGGAGAGTTTGTTGCATGTAATACAGGTTTTACACCTGTTGGGGAGCACATTTTCTCGAAGAAAAATGGAGGGAGGTACAAGCTGCGTCCAGTACAAATCCCTGGAGAAGAAGCAGAGAGCAATATTGCCCCGGGTCTTGGCCAAGACGCTGGCCAAGACACCACCATTCCTGATGCTGCAGCTGATCTAGGCCAAGACTTAGGCCAAGATCCCCCTGCCAGTAACATCAACGAGCCTCCAGAGTGGGCCAGAGAATTCCAAGCTCGCCAGATGCTCATCCTTGAGCAGCAAAAGATCATCCTCGATCGTCTTGGCCAAGACAAGGGCCAAGACCAGACTCAACCATCCACCAGTGCGGCGGTGCCTCGTTGGGCCCAAATACTTAATGACCGGCAGGACGTCCTCCTTGAGCAGATGAAGCTCACAAGGACGAACGTCCTCCATGTTTACCAGCACCTCCAAGTCCACCTCAAGTACATCAAGGCTCTATATGACAACTTGAGCTCCGAGAGTGATTCGGAGTCATCCGATGAGGAAGATGAGCCTGCAGCACAGCCCGCCAAGCCACCGCATCAGTCCATGCCTCCTCCTGCTCCAAGAGATCCAAAGTCAACCAACCCTCCTGCCCCTGATCTAGGCCAAGCCTCAGGCCAAGATCCCCAGACCCCTGCTACTTGAGTTGCCTCTGCCCCCAGGTCGTTTCTGTCCTTCCTTTTATTTTTCTGTTATGTCTTTTAATTTTTGTCTCTCCACACAATGAGGACATTGCGTCTTCTAAGTGTGGGGAGGGTGATTATATGTCTTGTGTTTTTTGTGATTATTGATTGATTATTTTGAATATTTGAGTCAATTTTGTGTGTTTTTATTTTTTTTTATTTTTCATGTCAGTTTGTCCAGTTCAGAGTCTGTCAAATTGCATGATTCTTATTGGTATTTTTCTGCATGTTTTGAGTCTGTTTTATGAGTGCACATTCGAACCCCTGTTTTCTTGCTTAGATTGTTTAGTCTTTCGGTGGGACTGCATGTAGACACTTCTCTAGGGGATACAATGCTTTAGTAACAGGGAAGCGAATGAGCGTAAATGATCAATGCCTTAGGGGCATATTATCTAATGTTTCCCAAACATTAACCATCCATATGGTCGTAAGGACGCTTAGCTAGAACCTTAACTCTTTTAGGGTGATGGGGTCTTGCTGATTTGAGTGTGTCGTTCTATCTGCTGTAGTGTGAGACAAATAAAGGTGTTAGAACGTCATAGGGCAGACATAGCAAAGGTGGAAGTCCCCGCAGAAAAGGACAAGCTCTGTCTATGTGCCGTGCCTGTAAAAATACATAGGACACTTGATTTGTCAAAGAAAAAATTGCTAGGACATAAAAGAAAATAAAAGAAGAAAAAGAGAAAAATCTGTCAAAGTGATTTAAATGACACCCGTCTTCAGGCACTTTTGGATAGACGACACTCGGTGGGACTCAGATTTTAGTGAACTCTGTTGCCCTACACCTTATCAATCTACTCTAGTGGGGTGTCTTGATACCATGTGGAAGGTGGATGTTTGGGGTATTGATTATTCCTTGTTATTCTAGCATTGGATATCTTAGTGAAGTGTCTTGGCAGATCCAGTGAAGAAATAAGCAGTCTGAAATTAAGAAAGTCCGAGGGGTTCAGGGTGTCTGTTTTATTTTGTTATGTTTTTATTTTTGAGTCTTTGAGTCTGTATGCTTAGGGGCAAGCATAGTTTAAGTGTGGGGAATTTGATTGCATTGCATTTCATCATGTTTTATTGTCTATTTACTTATTGTATTGGGCAGTAAAACTACTGATTTATCCTTGTATTTCCCACATCTTAGCAGTTCTGGTCTGTTGGCAGAACATTAAAGTTTCTGATTTGGATAGCTGAAGCTGATTTTCCTAGTCTTGGCCTAGACTTCGGCCAAGACTCTTTTCGCGATACAAGACAGTTGAGAAGTAGCGTTGACACCCCTTTTGGGCTTCGCTTCGCGTGGACCTTGGCTGCTAGCAGGCCGCTTCTATTCACAAATCTAGAGGGATCTGAAGCCTATCTTATGAAGAATCCTAAGGGATCTCCCTTTTTTGTAATTGCGATCTTATTTCCAATTTCAAACAATTTATTGTTACAATCTTTTTAGAGATTTTCTTGGAAGTTTAGTTGAAGTAGGACGAGGAAGTCAACCCAAGAACTATGTTTCCTAGAGGTCTCTATGGACGATCCTCTTACCATCATCTACAAACTCTTGTAGTATAGTGATAAGTTGTATTTCTACCCCAAATTCCATACCTATTTCACTATTATATTTGACGTGTTCAACGCGCGATCATAACATATGCATTATTATACAATAATATATAATATAAAGTTTTTAGAACATTTAGTTGTATAACGTTATTGTATATATAATATTTTACTATTAGCTTAGTATATTATACACAATTGTAATACCTATTATTATATAGTAATGTAATAATATATGATATGAGAGTATTTTTTGGTAAAATAAAATAGAAATACAACATCCTAATATTATCCAAACAAGAGATCTTTCTTCCCCGAATATCAACTATCAAGTAAAGAGATTAAATAAGGTAATCTTAGAATGATCTCTTACTTAACCTTAAATTCCTCAATTAAATGTTATTGTAGAGTTTTGTTATTAACAAAATGAGAGAGGAATAGAGGCTAGAAATATGGATATAATTTTTTTAAATGGTTATATTATGGTTAAATGACATTTATCCTCTTAAAATCGAATGTTTTATTTAATCACCTCCTATATTCGTATTTTTTTTATATTTAATTATCCGCTGTCGTGATTAGGAAGAAAGTTTGCATGACATGCCACACCATTGGTTGTTGTCACATACCACGTCAACACACATCATCATTCTTCTTCGAATGATGATATGGCACATGCCACATCATCATACCATGACATATGGCACATGATATGCACATTAGTCAAGTGATATTTCATTATTGCTGTGGCACTTCGATGGATAAAAATTGAGTGATGTCTATTATTCAGTCACAGTAGGAGAGTGAATAAACAAATAGAAAAAAAAAGAATATATAAGGGTAATTAAACAAATAATTAGTATAAAAGGTGACTTAATAAAACATTAAAGTTAAGGGGGTAAAATGTCATTAAACATTATACATTATATTATTAATTATCATTACAATACAAGGGGATTGAACCCAAAATTTAAGTTATAAAAACGATATACACTAACGAATTGAACTAAAATACAAATTATTTAAAAAACTAAAAAACTTATAACCATAGTTATCAGAACCGGACCGGACGTTTTCACCTTTCCGGTCCGATTCAGCTATCGGACCGGATTTGCCTCTAACCCGGGTCAGACCGGTCGACCCAGTCGGTTTTTTGCGAACTGGCGAACCGGCCGATTTTCTATCAAACCAGCTGGTTTGATGACGTGTCAAAATGGCGTCTTTTTGACACGACACATGGGCCCAAAACGACGCCGTTTTAACAAGGCCCACAGGCCCATATCAAGGCCAAATCAAAACGACGTCGTTTTGAAAAGTCCCCAAACGACGTCGTTTTTGGACTTTTTCAATTTTAATAATATTTTTTGATATATTATAAAATGCTATAGTTAAAACCAGTCAATTCAATCAGGTTTAATCCGGTTTTATCGTCTAAGATTTACCGGTTTAATGTGTAAACGGTTCCGGACGGACCAGTATCTACAATCCGGTCAAACCCGGTTCAACCCGGTTGAACCACCAAATTTTCGAAAATGGTTCGCTGTCCGGTCCGGTTCTGATAACCAAACAATACTTTCTACCAGTGTTTTTGGAACCGGATCGGACAGCGAACCGGAAATGAAAATTTCATGGTTTGACCGGGTTCGACCGGATTAAACCATTGGACCATTTTGAACCGGACACATATCAAACCGTTCAATCTTAGATAATTGAACCGGATTGAACCGGCTGGTTTTTTTCCTACTGGGAGTATCATTTTATAATATATCAAAATAAAATATCAAGTAGATCAAAAGTTAAAAATAAAGAAACAATCTAACATTGAAATGAAATGTTATTCAAAGTTCAAAATTCATTCAAACACACTTAAATATCCAAATTACAAAATAAAGAAACACACTTAAATATCCAAAGTTCGAACACACACTAAATGTCCCATGGATTGACAACAAATTGAGAGGTTGAGCCACTAGCATTTTCGGTAAGGTCTGTAAAACGACGTCCACCTTCAATTACTCCATCTTCATCATTCTCATCATCAAGCATATCTTGGAAGTTCAACTCTAGTATTATCAAATAAAACATAAATTAACAACAATAGTTTCATATCAACAACTATTAAAAATTTAAAATCAATAGGTAGTTACTAACTTACCATCATTAGGGACATTAAGATGATAGTCACCATTATTCACCCGATGCGAACAAAATTTTTAATCTCTTACAGTCATTAATCAAAGCAAATGACTTTCTTATTTTATTAGTAGCAATTTCCAACTCCAAATCTGTCCTCAACACCAAGAAATAAAGAATTGTTTTCATCCAAATTAAGATCAAATAAATTTAAGAAAAATCTAATTTTTAGGCTGTGAAGTTTGTTTTCCACCTACTCTTAACATTATTTTTACAGGCCCCTCATCAAACGTCATCCCTTCCCTCCTTTACACATTTTTTCTTTCTTCCCCTTTCCTTTATCGTTCCATGATTCCATCAATTCTCTCTCACCTTAGCAATGCCAACAATGACGGCCAAATTACCAATTCCGCTCCTCCTCACCAAATTCATCTCTCTGTTCCTCCTCCTCCTCCATCTTGGTTGTTTCACTTTCACACCCAAAATTGATCATAATCCAATCAAGAAACGCAAAACCCAAAAAACCCTCTTTTCCTCCTGGTTGTTTTGCTAATTTATTCATTTTGTTAAATAATTAATTATAAAGTTGATTAGGGATTGGTATACCATGCAAGAATGAGCCAGCATAATAAATTAATAATAACTAGTAATTAAATCCAATCCATAAGGGAATGCCCAGCACCTTCCCTTTCAATTAAGTCCAAACAGCTAGAAGCCTAGAGCTAGAAGGAACAGATAACAAAGAAAGAAATACCTTGTGCGGACAGAGTAGGCGGACGGTGCGGTGAGAAGCGGTGGCGGACGGAGCAGTGGGAAGCGGTGGCGGACGGAGTAGGCAGACGGTGCGGTGTCAGAGACGTTTGAGAAAATTTTAGGTTTTGAAATGAAATTGATTTTGGGGATGATGAACACGTTCTGTTTTTTTAGAAAATTGGGAAAATTTTATAAAAACCTACAAAAAACGGCGTCGTTTTCAATTTTAAATATAAAAAAAATCAAAATCAAAATAAAAAACGGCGTCCTTTTTGGAGAGTCGAACCAGTCGGTTCGATCCGGTCCAACTCGATTCACATGCATTTTAGTCCGATAGGTCGAATCAGACCGAAAACCCAAAAAATCCGGTTGAATTGGACTGAACCGGCCGGTCCGGTCCGGTTCCAAAAACACTGCTTTCTACAGAACAAGATCCGTAATTCGAATAATATTCATATCCATGTAAAAAAGTTGGTTGTTTAATTGAGATTTAATTGTGTTTAAACTTTGATTTGAAAAAATTACTCGCCTTCTTGCAATTTTTGCCTACTTCTTTATTCTCTGTGACGACTACCATTCTAAATTATAATAGAATTCCAATTGCAACTTTTGCCTACTTCTTTCCTAAAACCAAGCCTCATTTCTTTCCTCTGCCTCTCGGCTCTCACTCCCTTTGTCCCTTCCTCATCCCACCTTGCACACCTTTTCTTTTCCTGCTTTATTTTGGACAAGTGCTTGTTTGTTTGGTAGCGGTCCTATACAGAAGTTTGATTGATAGGGTGGACACTCATATAAAAACTAGAACTAGAAGCAATCAAACCATTTCTTCAAAACCACCAAAACCCACCACAACACCAAATCCCAAGAAATTAAAATTGGTTTGGAATTCAGTTCCAATCCCCTCTCCATCCATGGAGCCAAACACCAGTGTCACCACCACCTACAATTTGCAGCAGCAAGCTCATTGCCTAGAAATCTCAACCATGGAGGTGCACAAAGTTGTCCAACCACCCCTTAGGAGCACACTAAACAAACTCAAGTCTAGACTCAAAGAAACCTTCTTTCCTGATGACCCTTTTCGCCAATTCAAAGGGCAAGCACAATCCAAGAAATGGATTCTTGCTGCTCAGTATATCTTCCCAATTCTTGAATGGGGTCCTAATTACAACCTCAAACTCTTCAAATCCGACATCGTTTCCGGCCTAACCATTGCCAGCTTAGCCATCCCACAGGTCACGCTCGAAATACAACTAACCTACGAGCTCGTTCGTTTGTCTCTATTCTTTCTAAAATTTCTGTTTACTTTTTTCAGGGCATCAGCTATGCGAAACTTGCCAATCTGCCTCCTATAGTGGGACTTTGTGAGTTTTTCAAAAAAAAAACTAAACTTCTTGTATTAATTTCTAATTGGATTTTTAATTTTGTTTCTTGGATTAATTACTTGATGTGATGATGAGGTGCAGATTCAAGCTTTGTTCCACCTCTTATATATGCTATTCTAGGAAGTTCAAGAGACCTTGCAGTAGGACCTGTTTCTATTGCTTCTTTGATTCTTGGATCAATGCTCAGACAAGAAGTGTCACCAACAACTGACCCTGTCCTGTTTCTTCAATTGGCGTTTACCTCAACTCTCTTTGCTGGTCTTTTCCAAGCCTCCTTGGGATTCTTAAGGTAATTAATCTAACCTTAATTCCAAATCTAATGTATAGCAATAGAAGAGTCAGACTAAACGTGAGATTCGAATGTGAATACCTATTAATATTTTGTTGCGCCGGATGTCAAGTTTTATCCTTGTGGATTGTAACAAAATATTTAATTTTGTGTGTGGCAGGCTTGGGTTTATTATTGATTTCCTGTCCAAGGCAACTCTAATTGGATTCATGGCTGGAGCTGCTGTCATAGTCTCTCTACAACAGTTAAAAAGTCTCCTTGGAATCACACATTTCACCAAACAAATGGGTCTTGTTCCTGTCCTGAGCTCTGTTTTCCACCAAACCAAAGAGGTAATTTTATATTAATTACTACTAAATGTCTCTCTTTTTGGTTAGATTAAATGTCTCTTACCAAACACATCTTCTACGACGAGTTGCTAGTCGTTTTCTACTGTATTTACTTTTACAACGATTAGTTTAATTTGGCCTTCCTAATTGGTGCTTAGGTGAGCTCCCCACTACCCCTACCAAATGATGGCTTATAATTTTCCTTTAACAACACAACATTAACCTATAATAGAAGTTGGTTGCTCAAGTAGATCAAAACTCCCGCCATTAATGTCTTTTGAACAAGATTAACTCGTCGTTGATTGTGGTCTAGCAGCAAAGAACTTGTACTGTGGTCGACTACTAAAAAATTAATCACACTTAAATTTAATTCTTAAATTCAAGTTTTAAAATTAGAGCAAATAATATAAAAAAATTAATCTTTTATTTTAAAAGAACTGAGAAAATAATGGAGGAGACAGAAGAAAAATCTAAATTCTTTATAAAAATGATTCTATGGATATGATCATATGATTTGTTGCGATAAATAAATACTACTCCCTTCGGTCCTAATTAAATGACTTTTACTTTTTGGGCACGTATATCGAGGAAGTCGAATAATTCACTATTTGACCCCAAAAAATTCTGTACTTTTTTTCGAACATACGAGAAAAAATTCGAGGTAAAATTGTCTCAAATAGTGAGTCATCCAATTTTTTTAATATGCGTGCCTAAATAGTAAAAGTCGTTTAATAAAAACCGGAGGGAGTAATTTATTTTGACTGACAATATTTATCATTTATATTATTTTGATTTTGGGCAGTGGTCATGGCAAACAATACTGATGGGGGTTTGCTTCTTGGCGTTCCTTCTACTGGCGAGACACGTCGTACGTTCTTACTTCCCTCTCTTTTGTCCTAAACTAACGTGGTACATTTTTTTAATTTATAATTATAATTAAATTTTCTTTTATATATAAAAAAGGGGAAAAAAGGACTTTAATGTATTAAAACACAGCGATACAAAAAGTGGGATTTTATTCCTCTAATTTTTTCTATAACATGACCAGTTATGTTAGAAAAATTTGAACCATACGGACAGATGAGATTAAAAATTCAAATAATTAATGAGTTGACCACTTGTTGAATTTTATTAATTGGTTAATTTATTAATGACTTGAATTTTTAATCTCATCCGTCCGGTTTTATTGAATGGTTCAGATTCTTCTAACATGATTGGTCATGTTACAGGAAAAATTAGAAAAGCCGGATCCAAAAAATGCGCATTAAAATTACTTTTTTAATATATCATATTTTGCCACAGGAAAAAAGAAAATTATTATGCTATTTCGTCCCTCAAATTTTTATTTCATTTTATACTGACCACTAAAATTCAATATTTTTTTGTCCACTTATTTTATTTCGTTTCACTAAAATTTTAACATCTCGTTTAGCGCTCCAAAAAATTATTCTAGCTTCGTCACTGCTCCTAGTTGTATACGCACCGTTTTATTCTTTGTAAAAAATAAAAAAAATATATACCAACTTTTTTGTAGGACACCAAAAATCTACTGGTTTGTTTGTTGTGGTCTCACCAAATTGTAACTTTGTAAGTAAAAATTATCTGAAAAAGAAAAAGATAATGTAAGGGTGGAAATGCCAACTTTTTGTTAGAACTGGACTACAAACAAATCCTGGTATCAGGAAATGGGCTTTAAGGACGGGCCAACATCTTTTCTAACGCACCGTTTTAATATTTTATATTTATTTATGAACTTGTAATTTTCAATCAAAATAAAAAATTAAACATTTCCTATTGGAAAAAAAGAGTTAAGTTCACTACTTAGGTTTTTATTTTATTTTTTCAGAATGAAACCAGCATTTGGGATTGCATAATAGTATCCACTAATTATTATTTTTAAACTAGGGGATGATAAATTGACTAACATTGATAATTTGATATGTGTGCCATGCTACAGAGCATGAGAAGGCCAAAGCTGTTTTGGGTTTCAGCCGGAGCACCTCTTCTGTCTGTGGTCTTGTCCACCGCCCTGGTTTTCGCATTCAAGGCTCAACACCATGGCATCAGCATAGTAAGCTCATGGGCCCACCCGCCCATTATATTTACATATTGATGGCACTAATGTAATTTCATTATGATTTCTTACCTTCAATTTGGTTTTATTGTTAGATTGGAAAATTACAAGAAGGGTTAAATCCTCCATCATGGAACATGTTGCATTTTCATGGAAGTCACCTTGGTCTAGTCATAAAAACTGGCATTGTCACTGGCGTTATTTCCCTCACTGTAAGTTTTTACTATTAACTTTTCACTAAATTTGATTTTTTTTACGTAACTTTTCACTTCTGAATCATATATCATTTTGAATTTAGACTAATTATATTCGTACTTAGATTGATTCATAAAAAGCCGAAATATATTTCTAAACAAATAATTATTTTATCCAGAATGATGGAATCAACGTCTGAAAATAATATGAAGTTCTTCTAAACTAATTAATTATTGCCTCTTTTGTCATAATAAACAGGAAGGCATTGCTGTTGGAAGAACTTTTGCTGCTTTAAAAAATTACCAAATTGATGGTAACAAGGAAATGATGGCCATTGGCCTGATGAATGTAATTGGTTCTTCCACTTCTTGCTACATTACAACAGGTACTTCTATCCTATCACACTTTCATTCCTTTTTGTAGGTTCATTTTTAACTAAATTAATGAAAAACCCTATGGTGATTTTTAACAGAAAGTTTGAATCTTGATCAGGTGCATTTTCACGGTCGGCGGTGAATCACAATGCAGGAGCTAAAACAGCAGTTTCTAATATCATAATGTCAGTGACAGTTATGGTCACTCTGCTCTTCCTGATGCCTCTGTTCCAATACACACCTAATGTGGTACTAGGTGCCATCATAGTAACAGCAGTAGTTGGCCTAATTGATGTCCCAGCTGCTTACCATATATGGAAGATTGACAAATTTGATTTCCTGGTGTTGCTATGTGCATTCTTTGGAGTTGTTTTCATCTCTGTCCAAGACGGGCTCGCGATCGCGGTGAGTTCTCCACTTCTCTGCTTGTAGAAAGGAACTAAACCTTTCTTGTTTGCCATAAATAGCAATGTAAGTCAGGAGACTCGAGTTCGAGATGGAATGGTTCCGGTGATAGAAGTTATTGGTTTTGCAGGTAGGAATTTCTATATTCAGGATCCTGATGCAAGTTACAAGGCCAAAAACTATGATCTTGGGGAACATACCAGGTACTGATATATACCGCGTCCTTGACCATTACAAGGAAGCTCTGATGGTGCCTGGATTTCTCATTCTAACCATTGAAGCACCCATCAATTTTGCAAATACAACTTATCTCAAAGAAAGGTTAGCTTGTTCATCCATCAAGAAGCAAGAAAAGGGTACTTTGGATTCAAATCTTGATTATTCTAAATTGGTATTTTGGTATCAGGATCGTGAGATGGATAGAAGAATATGAAACAGAAGATATGAAGAAACAATCTAGCATCCAATTTCTGATCATAGACCTCTCATGTAAGTTTTTTCTTCTTCTGAAATTGACTAGATTAGAACAGATTAGTTCTAACAATAATGGTTAATGTTATTATGTCATGGTACAGCTGTGAGTGCCATAGACACAAGTGGAGTCTCAGTGTTCAAGGATTTAAAGAAAGCAGTGGAAAGCAAGGGAATTGAGGCAAGTTGATCATTTGGGTTACTTTATTTTTTGGCCATTTCTCTTTAGGGTGTTTTTTGACACAATGCAACGGAAACCACCACTCGTATGACCTTTTATAAAGCGCTAGATGAACTTACATTCTGTAACATATATCAGTCCACATAATGTAAGCTCATCTCGGCGGCTCGTAGAAGGCCACACGGATGGTGGCTGCCACCAACTCGAGTAAAAAAAAAACTCTCTTTCATGGTGGTGGTGACATTGTTGGATGATGTGCTTTTCAACACCAAAAACAGCTTGTGCTGGTGAATCCATTAGGGGAAGTGCTGGAGAAACTGCAGAGAGCTGATGATGCCAGGGATATGATTGGACCAGATACACTTTACTTGACTATTGGAGAAGCTGTGGCTTCACTCTCATCAACAAGAAAAGCTCAATCTTCAAGCCATGTCTAACCAAAGAAAATGGCGCAGACCCATCTTTTACTTCTCACACAGGATTGGTTCCCGACAGAAAAATGATAAAAAGATGATGAAGAAGAAGAAGAAGAGAGAAATGAGTTGGATTAATTAGTAGTAGTACAAGATCAGCGCAGTTGAATCAATCTCAATTGTACCTGCATATACTTCTTTATATCCTCAAGTGAAGTGATAAAATAAAATAAAAAATCATCCTTAGAGGCCTTATTTGTCAAATGTGGTTTTAAGTTTTAAGGCTGAATTTTACTCGTGAACTAATTGACCTCTAGTTAGGTCCTTGCCTTTAAAAAATGCTAAAGTAGCACCAGTTACTGTTATTTCTTTTTTTAATTTCTAAATCAGTGCGCCCCTATGTACAATATTAAATAAAAAAAAGTTTTAATGTGAACCTAAGAATAAATTAAGAATTCGATCAATTTTTTTATAAAATATTGAGACACTGGGTGCATTTTCCCATAAAAATATAATAGAGATGATCCATTACAAGCCCAATACAGGAATCCGAAAACGCAAAGCAGCGGCCCAGATAGAAATTAAGTCTAATATCCAAACTAAAAAGCCCAGCCCATCCTGCCTAAAAGAATTTGCCAATGGCAATTCCAGAACGCTTTTGGGTGTGGATTTGCAAGTGTCGGGTTCATGGTTTCATAAATTCGTCTTTATGAAATGTGAAAGCATCTGATAAACATTAATGTAGGAAGGAATTTAAAAAACTAAAAGAGAGTAATTTTTATTAATAATGATTAATAAAACAGTTGAGGCAAAAATATTTATGAAATTTCATTTTTTGTTGTGTCAGTAATTTTAGTTTAAATTATACAATCTTCCATGTAAATACTTTTTATGGTTCTCTTATTTACCTTTCGCTATACTGATGTTATCAATCTCATATTATATCATTTGGTATAACTAATACGCCTTATCCCAATAAAAAAACGAGATAGAAAATTTACTATCCTATGGCTGGTGTGGACTATGAGTTTAAAACAAATGATGAGTTAATACACCCGAATTTTAAATATTTATCATTTTATTGAATCCCATGAGTTTAAAACATATAATCCACAAAAATACATTCCAAAGTTCTCAAACATTAATTTACTTTCTATATTTTCTTCATAAAAAAAAGCAACTACGAGAACCGGCCCAAGTTTTTAACCCTCAATTAATAATTTAATAAAATAACAGTGCCTCAATTTCTTTTCTTTGCTATATCTTGGAAACGTGGAAGCGTTACCGTTAGTTATAGTGCGTCCAGACTTGCAAACGGTAATAGTGGGAAGTGTAAGCGGAGCAGAGAGCTTGAGAAGTGAGAACGCAAATGACGACGGATCCTCCTCCCAACTTGCAGAAATACGGCGTGCCACTTTACGCAGCGGCGTGGGTTCCTTTCAACCAATTCAGATCCAAGAGCACAGAAGAAGATTCCTCCGCAGCTGATGACGACAAATACTACGTGGTTTTGGCGGGAGGCGGCGGCGAAGGTCGCACCGGCATCCCAAACGCCGTCGTCCTTTCCCAATACGATTTGAAATCTAATTCGCTCTCTGCTGAACCTGTATGTGCGCTTTCTTCGATTAGAGATTTTGTTTTTCGTTTTTGTTGTTTTCATTTTTGAAAATGGAGGATTGGAAATTTTGATTTCAGGTGTTACAGTTTGAAGTTGGTTCAGATTTGCCATATAGGATGGCGGTTCACTCCGGCGGTGATGGGATCGTCTGTGCTTTGCCCAATGCCTGCCGGTATTTTCCTCATTTCCTATTTAGCCAAATCATACACTATGCTATAGACAAATTTGTGTTCAAATTGATTGTAAACCAATTGTCTTTCGGATAGCATGGACATATTCTTGATTGGCAGTAAAGAGGAATCTCCTTCGTACACAGGTTATATGTTAGATTTATATGAAAATCATGGGCAGGTGTATGTGATGTGTCTACTGCTCCATATACATTGGAATTATATAGTTATTAACTAAGAAGTGTGTGGTTTTTTCCTCTATAAGAAATATGAAGTACATTTTATTCAACACATAAAAGCCGATAACTACTTTAGCTTGTTAAAGCTAAATGACAGATTTTTTGTTTTTTCTATTTTTGCTTTAGACAATCTCATCTAGATATGGAATTGAAAAAATAAGTATAGCTGGGAAAACAATTGTATGTTGGTTCCTTTAGGACTGCTATCATCAGTCATGCTACTGTTTTCTGTCTTCAGTGCTACCATATGCATATGTACTGTGGGGAAAGGGATCAATGTGATGCTCTCTTTTGGGAGTTGGCTCCTTCTGTTGTGTCTATACTCCCCAGGAGTTTGATTTGATGTTTGGCTTCTTTATGTTTTGGGGACCTGTTTTGGTCTTCTTTATAGGAGTATGTCTGGTGTCTTTACTAGTTTTGAACTCTAGTACTATCTCATTCTTTGTCCTGGTTAGTTATGGTTGCAGTATGCATTTGCCCATGTGATTCAATCGCTCTGTTGTATGGAGTGCTCTAAGTATATACTTGTAGTTCTTCCCATTACTGCAATTCAAATTTTTTTTTTATCTCTTTGCTTTATTATGTTCTTTCTGATAGATGTGTGAACAGCTATAACCAATGCACGGTATAATACTCCCCCAAGAATTTTACCCAAGTGTCAGATTTGCTTACTGTCTCATCATACTTATAGTTAACCCTGAAATGTAGATCATTTTAATGTTTCTTCACCTTGTTTGTTCCATTTCACCTTGGCTGTGTGGAATCTAGTGTTAAATTCAAAATAGAGTCAAGTTTAATGTTAATCCACTTCTTGGAGCACCATATTTTTTGGGGCTATTATAGTCTGCCCTGTTCTGTCAAAGACATGTTTCGCACCATATACCACCTGCTTGCTTATTTCGAGGTTTCCTGGAGGAACCAGAAAAAACAACCCAAGATGTTTTGTGCTCCTTGTTTTCAACAGACTTTAACATACATTTGTAAGCAAAGTTTGTTGGTTATTTGTTCTGTGTTTAGCATACTTCAACTCATGCTTTTACCGTTTCTGATCTTTAAGCAAGTTGCACACTTCCACACCCTTTGGGGCTATGTGGACAATCATATTATTCATATTCTTCTATTCTCCCTGCAGGTTCTTTGAGTGGGATGAAGAAGATAATAAATCCAACAATTTGGGACTTAAAAATTCAGAAAGAATGATCACTCAGTTAGATGACATCGGACAGCAATTGGCATTGGCTTTTAACAGTGACAATACTCTACTGGCAGTTGGTGGTGAGGTATAGATATCCTTTTCTTTTTATGTCATATCTTTTCTTGGAATTTCAGGCAACAGCAGCAAAAGAAAATTCTATTCATGTTCGTTGACTGAAGTGGTTGTCCTACGTCTTTGTGAAACACAAGACAAAACATCATGAACAAAACCGATCACAATAATGTAGTACTATAAGGAGCTGCTGCCTATAATCTTATGAAAGATGATGGGGAGAAAACTCCTAAATATCCATAAAGGCATAGAACTGTCAAGAACTGGTCAGCAATGCTTTTCTTGTTTCATTTGTAGTGAAACATATTAGCTTTGATATTGCATATTGGAGATTCAAAACATGTCTTAAATTCCAAATATGGAATGTAATTATAGATTGATTGGTTAAGTAAATCAAGGACAGTTTGACATCAATCCAGTTCAGTAGAAGAGTACAAGTTATAAAGGGCTATGGCACTTACTGGTGAAAGAATTTGGCACTTTCCAACGTAATTGATGCTTTATGGGATTGATAATTTCTTCTTTTTTCCCCCCTCTTTTCACCATTTCCTTGATATGCCACCAAGAATAAATAATAGGGGCAGGGTAGCTCAGTGATCTGAAATTTTTACTGGCCTTTGCATGACTGTGACAGTTTATCTAGGCTATGGCTTGCCAAGCTAGCTTATACTCTTATTAAGTTTAAGGGCTATATACAGCAACCTTACCATTAATGTTCTTGCTATGGTTCATGAGAAGAAGGAAATTTGACCAAATCAATTATTCTTGTCTTTTCATTGTTGATTGAAAAGAATAAAATGAAGGAAGACGCTCTTTCAGATCCCCTTGAAAGAGTTCTTAAATTTTTTTATAACAGAAATGCTTCATTCTTGGGTCCTGGTTTTACATATTGGACTGAATCCAGCCATATGACTTGATTTCTTTTTGGGCCAACTGAAAGCGTAAGGACGGAGTCTGAGTCCCTCCTTTCTGTTTATAATGATGTTGAACAAATATATATATATATATTTTTTTTCAGACATACAATCTATATGATACATTGTTTTTGGTGCAGTACAGGATGGCAAATTAAGGGTTTTCAAGTGGCCTAGCATGGAAAATGTTATTGATGAGGCTCAAGCTCATAATTCTGTGAAGGACGTGTGTTTCAGGTTTGGCAACAGTAGCAGAAAATGTTAAACCTTTATTTCTAAAAAAGCAAGCATGAATATTAATAGCCTACTTGTATTGATTACTTGACTAAACTGTGTTGTAGCCCCGATGGGAAGTTTCTTGTCTCCTTGGGAAGTCGTGAGGCTGGTAGAGTTTGGGATCTAACTTCATCAACAGCTGTAGCTTCTTTAACAAAGAAAAATGTGAGCAAGAAGTCATTGTTTCTCTAATCTGCTATTTTTCTTCATTGTATATTTTTACTCTTGATCAATATGAAATGCACAGTGGTTATTGTCAGAAAGAACATGTAGATTAGGTTAGTAGGGAATTACTTCCAACGTGGATACAGTATAGCTAAATGTGGATACAGTAGCTAAATGTAATGTAAATCATTGGTGCATTGATTCAGTGGATTTATATACTGTCTGCAAAAGCATATTTATATCTCATCATAATTCCCATCCCATGCACATACACATGCAATGTAAATCATCCTGAAACTTGTACACTAGACAAGTTTTCCTTTATCAATCACGTGGGAGTTGTCTGATTGGATCTATTTTACCTTCAGGATGAGATCTTTGCCAGCTGCAGATTTTCACAAACTAGTGATCACACCCTGGTTCTTTATACTGCAGCAATAACAGGTTAATCTAGATTTCATGCCCATCTTTTTGGAGTGAGAAAGACCTACTCTTCAATGTAGCCTAGTGATCATTGGGTATTGTTTTCACAGGCAAAGGTGGAAGTATTGTAACATGGAACACGAGCTCATGGACGAGGATGAGCTCAAAACATATTGTTCGTGATGCAGTCTCTTCATTTGATGTCTCATCTGATGGAAAGTTCCTTGCAATGTATGAATCTTCACTTTGATACATTCAGGTGCTTGTGCTCTTGCAGAAAGCAGATCATGTTAAATCTTTTCTTAGTTTTGCTTACGATTGATTGGTGTGCAGTGGTACAGTTCAAGGAGATGTGTTGCTTATAAATTCAGCTAATATGCAAGTTCAAACGGTGGTTAGGAAAGCACATCTTGTCATGGTGACATCATTGGCATTCTCCCCTGATTCAAGGTTGGATCTCAATTTCTCATGAAATACTATTTTAGCATTCTTAATTGCAGTCTTTTCCTTCTAGACATGATATTAATATTAATTTTAGTTTATTTTAATCGGTACTGAAGTTGATTTTGCTGAATGCAGGGCCCTGTTGTCTGCATCCATGGACTCAAGTGCGAGGGTCACCCTAGTTGAGAATAAGAAAAGTGGTAAGTTCTTGCAATTTAGATTATTCTAATTTAAGGCCACAGTCATGGTTAGACATACTACGTAACCTCGTAAACAGGCTAGAATTTGTAGCCAGCTCTAGGTGGTGTTCATGACAGTGAAACTGCTCATATATCACAGAGAACTCAAAAAATGTAGGAGCAGTCAATGGCAGTAATTTGAAAGGAAATTCTTGCAGCATTCATCGGTGATTTAGTCTTTTGTTATGTTTAGGTAATTTGAAACCATTTAGAGGGTTATGAAATTACAGTGGAATCCATCTAAGAAATCAAAGTTCTTAGTCTACCCTGATATTCAGGGAACTCTGGATTATGTAAAACTTAGGCATCCCACGGGAATATGGCAAAAAGCAAGTTTGAAAACATTAGGCAGGTGTATTTAGAAAAGAAAATCATAATACCACGAATTAGCAAACCATTTCATGTATTTTGCTTTTGCTGTGGTCACACGAGTTTCACCTTTCTAATCGTGCTTCTTTGCAGGGGGATCGAGCCTGTGGATCATCATAGTCATCATTTTGCTTGCAATTGCTGCATACTTCATGAAGAAGGAAGGGCTTCTTCCCTTCCTCCTCACCTAGAGCACATTGGTCATCCAAACCTTATTAAGGCATAGAAACGAAACACATTGTAGATTAGGTCATTACCTTGAGTTCCACAGTGACCATGTCTTGAGTGCAACATACAGTCCTGTGCGTTGATGCTGGATTGTATTCTAAAGCTGCTCACCGAGTCACCAGACTTGAGCAGCTTGCTGGCGTTAATTTATTACTCTGATAAACTAATATATGGCTTCATTTCTACTCACGTCTGTCTGTCTAGGTGAGTTACAATTTACGTGACCCTTGTATTCAGCCAAACTTTACGATTTTAAGTTTCCAAAATGGATTTACTGTGCTAGAAATAAAAGTCTGCCATTTTGACAAACTAAACTATTAATCTCGAAGTGCTCTTAAATGTAAGAACAATCTCAAGTTCTGTCCAACTCGAGACTGCAGTCCTCCGCTAAATTTGTAATTTATCTTCCACTAATCGGCACTTAGAATCGGTGGGGTTAGAGTTTACATTTAGCGACTGTATCCAAGTTGCTTCCACGTGAAAGAATCCACAGGTGCAGTCTAAAGTTCATGGCACAAGTAACAAAATTGGTAAGTCAAGAAATATCAAGAGAAAATTTGCAACTCTCGTTAGAAGGTTTTTCCCCCGGCAGCACTGCCATCACTTGAAAATAATTTTGATGCAGGTTAGAGTTTCCCCACAGTGTATGGTGCTCTTCATTTGACCGTCTCCCACACCTTATCGGCTCCTGCATAGAGCCTGAGTACAGATAACTGGCAAGGTAAGCAGAACACCTCACTGGCGCCTTCTTTGGTAAAGTGAGTAACCAACAAGTGCAGACATCAAAAAAGTCCACAGTACCTGCCCACAAAAGAAACAAACATCTTACTATGAGTAGTCGCAGCAAAGGTAGTTGGAGAAGCAGGAAGCGCTAATGATGAATTTAGGTTGCAAGCTTATGCAACATCCAGTTCGAATTCCAATCCCATTGTTTGTATGCCGATGGGTTTGGAATTTGTCAGCACAAAAACACTTGCAAAATCAAAGCAGGAGCTTGAAAGTTCAAAGGAAGTTAAGTTTGGGCAAAATATGATTCACACAAGCTAAACAGTATAAGAAGAGCAATACCGTGTTGATGGTTTGCCATCTTTCTAGCCTTTTGATCCTAGATTGCAAGTCTTCCAGTATGGCTTCCATTGGAGCAGCCTCCCTTGTTGTTGATGATTCGGATGCTGAGCTGCAGCCCTGTCATTTCAGCCAATGTAAGGAAATCTACTCATCAACCTGAAGAATATACAAGCAAAACAAACAAGAAACTAGCTCCTCCCAGTGAACATACTTCTTTGATCTAATATATATTGTCCAAAATAAATGAGAAACTTAAAAAAGAAAAAGAAAAAATCTACATTGGAAGGAATATGCATTGATGGTCCGAGCTGGATTTATCAGTTTTACATTTTTACAAATGTATTTTTCCTTTGGTGTCTTCTCCAATGCACACCTTTATCAGGATGTATGTATCCAATGTCACCGCATGAGGTGGGGCAACACCAGATAAAAAGAGTATAAACCATTAAAAGTAGATGGGTATTACCCGAAATAATCAATGTAAATACCTGAGATTGTATGTACTCAACGAGCTCATGTAGCTTAGCTGCTTGTTGAGTGTGGATACCACAGGAACTTCTTTCTGTTGCTGGTAATCTTTCCAAAATGATTTGAAGATAACTCTGGCGGTATAACAAAACAACAACTCCAGGTTTATAAAGCTGTCACTGTGTTGAAGATCCAGTTCAAAATGCCAATGGACAAATAACATAGCACATGATATCATTGGAGATAATACCTTAGTTGTATAAGAACCATCTAATTTAAGTGTTGAACCTGCGGCAGCTACAGCCTCTTTATTGACCCCTTTGATCTGTAAGTAAGGACTGGGGGTGTCTTGCAGGTGATCGACCTCAATAAGAATCTGAAACCAGCATCAAATTAAAAGCTATTTACTTAGGATGGATATAAACATTAACAGTTATTCCCAGACTGTTAAAATAAAAGTTAACCATTAATTAGATGAAGAAACACAAAACATAAACACTAGGTCCCAGTGAAAACACGATCAGGAATAATAGGATAGTAACTGAGTCTTGGCAGTTGAAGTCTAGCATCTTCATTGTTTCTAAATGGAGAAAATACCATCAATAGGGTGAAAGTATGAATTCAATTAACAGTAAGTCACGAGAGTCTAAAATTAGTGATAGCTAATGTAAAGATGGAGGATATCACCTCAGCGTAGGTTAGTGGTTAGTAGTTAATGTCATATTTTCCAACATATCTAAAATAAAGGAAAAACCCAACATGAAATCGTTAGGCCCTAAACCTTTCGTCTTCCTAGATCATGTTTCAAGAAAGTTTTAACTCGAGTCATATAGGAGGAGATGAAATCTACTTCCTACAAAAAGTCCACTGTAGATATTTTCTCAAGTTTAGAACATTGGATGAGCTAACAGCTATAGACTAACAACCATGTCAAAAAAACCCAAAGAAATTATTTGGAAAACTTATGAGAGGACTGAAATGAGAATTCTCAAAAAGTTTTAAGGGATAAAATCTGATTCTCCACATAAAATTCTGAAAGCGATTTGCATTGATCACAACAATGTCTGACTATAAAAGCACACAAACTAATCAAGAAAATATGTAGTGGCAAAACAATAATAATATAACCTTTCCGTCTTGGTAGATAAATGCAGATGCTTCAATATAAGCAACAGCTTGATACCTGACATCAAAGATGATAAACATGACACTTTACTTGATAAAAAGAACAACTTGGAATGAATAATAAATATGCATAAGCACAAGATAGCCACTTGGAATGAAATTTCGCATGAAACCAAAGCTAGAACACATTTTCACTAGAGAATATGGGCTTACCCAAGGTTAAGAAGGCCTGCAACTGTGCTGATGCTAATATCAAAATCCACTTTCGGTTGAATAATGAAATCTCCTTCTCTTATAGGCTAACACATATTCATCAGAAAAAAAAAAGTCTATAATTCACCAGTTACCGGAGAAACCAGTGGGTTACACATGCAACACATCTTGTGAAATCAAGTGCGTTATACAAACCTCTCGTATTAGTAATGCAAATCTACCCTCACAAATTCTGACACGAATGCAATCACTCTCTGCCAACTGCCCATTAGCAGGAATTGTAGAGAGCCTTAAATACATATCAATAAAATTCTGAACAGAACTGCAGAATTTTGCTGGATCAAGGATTTTTAAAATGTCTTGATAAGCCACCTGTTATTGAATGGAAATTACAGAAGTGTCAGGTGCAAATAATCATATATGATTCTAGGAAATAAGCATCAAAATACACATACTTGTTTGTTAGTCTTCAAAACAAACAATGAGCTCTCTGGAGATAGCACAGGGTCAAAGTCATTCCGAATTTTGAGCTGCAACAATACAGAGCATAGCAACACTAAAGTTTATGGTATAAGTGGAAAACGATATCCAAAGAGGACAGTAATAGCTGATATAAAATCAGGATGTATAAATTGCTGCTAGGGTTCATAATGTCATTACAATATCCCAAAATCAGCACTATATGCTTGCTTGAATTTAAACAGAGTGATTCATGTTTTCTTCAACTATTGTAAACTTTTATAGCTATAATGAACTGAAAGAGGGCACCGTAAAATAAAAAATAAAAAAACCAAGGCATTCCAGAGATTCTAACAGATTTTTATGATGAGGACTTTGAATACTGAACAGCCAGCCCCATTGATAATTGCTCAGTATATATGACAGTAAACGACCTAATACATGATCTCCACATAGTAAGTTTAGAATGTAGAAAGAGGAATAATGGATGTAGCATTTCTCTCAAACATCTCCTCTTTTTCTTGCATTTTTGTGAACCTATCCTGATATTTTTTTTCTACAGATTGGAGACAGTAATTTTCCAGAGGAAGGAGCCCCTCTCACCAAATCAATTCACACGTTATTTTCATCAAAGGGGCTTTCATGATAAGGTACCAAGTGGGTGCTCTTTACTCACAATAAGAGGATCTCTACAATACTGGATACTTCTGCCTTCCTCAAGGTATTTCTTACAACAACCATAGAGACCTTAATCTTACACAAGGAAAGCAAGTCCTTTACCATTTCTATTAAGGTTACAGGGCACTGTAGAAAATTTCAAAAAACTTTCTAAGTACAATAACTGATACCAGTAAGAAATGCGCACACACACACACCAAGAATGCCAATGTATACATGAGCATTTTCATTGATCTGACAGTGAAGCAAGAATGTTTACATGGCAGAATTGGACACTACGGCAATAGAAACAATTAACATGTAAACGAGAAAAAATGCAAGGATAGAAGCATTACAATATGCTTACATGTGCATGAACGAGATGTGGTTCAATATGATGCTGGAACATTGGAAACACAGCCATCATGATATCATTTTGGGGCATAAAACAGCCAATTCTACTTTTGTCCCTTTGTACTCGAGAAATCAGATGTGAATGAACACCACCAACCTGATTTGCTCAAACAAAAGTTAGTCACAGTTATTCTCTCCTCATCAGATGAAGCTTTCTATGCTGAAGAACACGTGTACACATGCACACAAAAGTGAAGGAACCTCAAAGTAGGAGTTAATGTCATCTTACAACAGCAATCCATAAGTCGAGTGATTTTCGAATTTCTGGATGCAAAGCGTAAACCCCCTCAAAAATGATCTGTGCAAATGAGACAAATTAAACGTAAGTGCAAGACTATTAAAAAGCAATTCAACCAAAAAGACTCCAATACGTAATCACCAATCTTCACGAAAAGGTCTCCTAGCTGGAACATCAGGTTTATGATGAAAAACCAGCGAAGATCTAACAGACAAATATATTCTCCAGACTTGCTGCTAGTGAATGGAGACTTGTACCAGTAAGGTTTCAATTTGACCATAAACAGTGAATAGAGTTACACTGTCAATGGCTATAAAGTAGCAAGCCAATTGAAAGGACGTTTTGGCTTTCTTTACATTTTCAGGGTTCTATTTGCAACTCCGTGCTAATTCCAGCAAGAGTTGATCCAAAATAAACATGCATATCCATGATACAAGTTGGCAACCAGAAACTAGAAATTTCTAAAAATGCACCCAAAAATGTCACTAGCAATGAGATAACAGCATTTTCACTAAGTTTATGCATTAGGGACAAATGAATCTCAATGTTTTTCAAAAGCACAATATCCTTCATGGATAAGGGATAAGCAACTTGTATGTTTTTCTTCTACATCATGAGAAAGTTGCCGATAATCATACCTATTGACACTAAAACTAGCAAATACAGGGAATCATTCAAGCACTGACTGACTTCCATCAGAAGTAATACGACATTGTACACATCCCTAAACCCCAAGTATAGTAATAGGAAGGTATCATTAGACCAACCTGAAGGGATAGTGTCTAAAATAAATATCTTGTAGGTCTATTGAAGGAACTAAATTCTCTAATGATACCTCTGACCAGAAAATACAGTTCTTAAAAGGAACCAAACTCAACATTGAACGCTTCAAGCATGCGAAGTAAGGAACTCTAAACGACTCCATCTCCAACTCCCACTCCCCTTTCACCTAGTTCAAAAATACTATCTTGTAACCTCCCATTCTCAGTGATTTACCTTTTTTTCTGAGGAAAATGAACTTATTAGTAAAGGAGAATGAGATATATTTTAACCTGTAATATATCAAAGTAAAGTCATGTGCAGCCCTACAAGCAATATATAAAAGTGTAGTAACAAACCACGCCACAATCTTCAGAAACCTCAAGTTCCTTGAAGCCACTACGGGCACCAGTCTCCAAGTCAAACATGGGTACTTTTGTTCTGCATCCTTTCCGAATGTCGTCGATATTCTGAAAAAAGGATGGAAATGATATTGCTAATAGTAGTACTACAGAAAAGTAGAACTTTCTGGGAACTGTAAAACACAAATCAATGACATGAATGTGACTTCTGTGCATTTTATTTGATCAAATCATCCAATTATCCAGCAATAGTAGGTTCAACGCAAAACTCAGAGGTAGGTACAAACAATGAATTCTTCCCTACAATGCATTCTTTTATATTCTAAGCTAGGCTCTAGAGGGAAAAAAACAAAAACTGTCCAAGAAATGCCAACCTCATCCATAATGAAGCAAGTCAAAGGACACTGAATCACAAAGGTAAGAGCAGGAAAAAAAAACATTATTTTCAAGCAAATATCAAAGATTTGAACTCTAGTAACAGAAACAATGAGAAATAGGCATCATTTAAACGAATCAACAGTTACAGTTATGGTCACTACTTTCAAGATTTGCAAGTAAGCTTATCGACCAATGGTTTAATAAGCCATAACAATATACCACAGATCTCCAAGAAAAAGTACACAATTAATATCACCTTACCTTTGAAAGCAAAGGTCTATCAAGAGAGCTAAAATCATCATACTTAAAATCCTTCACTTGCTCAGATTTGAAATATGTTTCAAGGGAAACTACTTCACAACCAACAATATTTGCCATTTTGTGTGCCAGACTAGTTTTTCCAGACCCACTTGGACCTCCTGCAACCACAAAAATAAATGACACAAAACAAAAGAGTAATAAAAGATCGCTAAAGTGGTTAAACAAAGTAAATAGCAAAACAAACACCAAACACCAAAAAAAATAAAAATGCTCAGTGTATATTCTGTTTTACCAAAGCGCTATTCTTTACCATTTGAGTAGATACAATAACTATGATATAATCTTCTTTGGTATGATAACAAATGGAAATTACACATAGATTGCTCACGCCAAACAACTCAAAAACCACATAGCTTAGATGTAAACGGCCAATCACAACCACTGAAGGGGACACAAGAATATATAAGCTCCATTTTTTCCTTTAGGCAATTCAACACCCCCAACCCCAAAAACTATATGATCAAAAAGAAAAAATAAATATCAAGGGCAAGATACCAACTCCCTGCAGCTAACAAAGGCAATTCAGCACCCACGAACCTTATCCAACTTTGAAACTAATCAACTAAAAGAAAATTCATAATTTGTCGCATAACAGATTTATACCAACTCCCTGCAGCTAACAAACACAGCTCAAATTACTAAATTTCCGGAATGATTATTTGTTTGGGAACTGTTAACTTGAATTACCAAGCTACCAGCCACAACATCTAACAAAACTGGCACAGAAATCATATTCATTACATGCCCACTAACCATCATATAGGTCAGAATAGATCTGATACTTTTCATTTAATCCTCAGGCTTCAGCCTAAGAGATAGCATGAGTTGATAGCGCACCCTTTTTTTAGCACACCCCTCCATATTTCCAATTCAATCATGAGCCAAATAAATGTCCAACAGATCACTTCAGTTGTTGAACAAGTGTACTTTTGTGTGTGATCCTGTGTGTGAGGAGAGAGTAGCTTATGTGTAAAACAAGCCTTACCAATTCCAACTATGACAGGGGGGCCTTTATTCTCCAACAAAGCCTGAAACAAAAGGCCAAATTGTATGAACTTAACCTGACTGAATATACCAGAAAGTCCCTAGGCCTTGAAGGCCATAATTAGACTACCTCTAATGTTGATGTTTAATCGATTCCAAACTCCTTACCTGGATTGCTTGAACAGCAAGAAGCAACCCTCGATCCAAGTCATATGAATCAGGCATTGGGGCAAGTTTCAAGGTATCCCTGAAAGTGGAAGAATCTGTTCTTGCTTCATGAGAGAAGTTTAAACAAACATATATATAACACCTATGACTAAGTTGACCAAGAAAGTAAACACTTAACAATTAGGTAATATTCATGCAGAAACATACCTATGGCAGAGCTGCTTGCATGTGACGAATCTGGCAGAATAAATTGCCAAGTCGCCACTACAGGTTCCATTGTAGATTTTGTTGGAGACCGTGTCCATGGTTGAGATAGATCCTCAAGCCGTGTAACAAGATTTGGAGATGTACGGATAGGCCTTGGGGCAGCAATTGCCTTTTCTTGATTAATAGGCACCGAAGTATTAGGCAACAGTGGTGGTGTATTAAGACGCGGTACACCTGTAATTGGAGTTAACGAATTGGAAGAGTGATACCTTACCATCTAAGTCAAACAAACAAAAAATGCATTGACAGTATTGCACAAATATTTTCCAGTGCCCAACCTTTTCTCTCTAAAATCAATTCAAGGTAAGACTTGGTGATCCAAGGTCCATGTATACCCATCCTCAATGCTTCAGCCCCAACAATCTACCAAATAATACAAATTAACCAATAAATGAGCAACCACGTCACAGTTCAAATTAAAGGACCAAACAAATCTTTGGCGGGTTTTAAGCATAAACAGAAAGATCCAATATTAGTATAAAGAAAGGTGCTAACCCAACTTCTTCGAGTAAAACACAACATAATGGAATAATAAATATGAAAAAAGGTGGTCAGTATGCATTGGAAAGTGGAATTAAGGCCAACTTACAAAATGCATCACCCAACAAGACTGAAGTAATGAATAAAGACAACAAAGGAATTGGCCTGTGCAATTTGTACGAATTTCCACTAAATATCAACTAAGTGCATGCTTCTAAAATCCCCATGCACAGAAAAGCATATAGAGGCATAGAAAAAACCGCCACCCCACCCAGCTTAGGCAGGATGAACACATTCAATAGTGTGCATTTCTGTTAATGTCCAAGACATGAGTATTTGTGTTAAATTACACAGATGAATAGTATGAGCTACCTTCATTTTATTGTGTATGAAGTTTAGAAAAAATAAATTGTCATTCTACGTCAAAATAGTGCAACAAAAATACATATACTACTTTTCAATGATATACTGAGATGGCATATGATACTACCAGCACAATAAAAATTAATATCTAACTCTCTAACTAATAACTTTTCAATCAGTATCTACAACAGCCAAGGAAAACTAAGACAACAAAGCAAATAATGAATTTTAAAGTGCTCAAGAAATTAGCAAGAAGATTCATACTTTCCTATCCAAGCCTCTTAACACCATGAATGTCTCACCCAGAGTATCAATAGTCTCCAGTGATATTGACAGATTGCCACTACTGACACAAGTAGAAGCCCTTTTATAACTGACTACAACAGTGTAGCCCAAAGCCAGCAATCCGCCAAGTGTCATTCTTCCAACCTGTTTCATTGTTAAAGAATAAAATGGGTAAGCAAAAGCATAAAACCACCTAACCATTATACAGAATGTTAAGAATTATTTCAGATATATGAACACATGTACTTCCAGTGTGGTCCCATATAGCATAAAGAGGAATCAGCATATTTCCTATATTTCACAAAAAAAAGAGCCAAAGTCTCTCGTACCATTTTCAACAATAAAGAAAGAAAATGAATTTAGAGGAAAGGAAAGAAGCCCACACAAACTGAAACCAAGGTCCAATTTTCGCTGTGAAATTATTCACACCTCCAAAACCAACATCCAATTTTCCCTATGGAACAGTCTACAAGGTGTGCAATTTATGCAAAGCAGCTGAAGCCTCCATTGGTTTTTTTCTTTTAATTTTTTTTTTCTTGCTGAATCATTTCATCTAATGTTTATATGTGCAGGGCCCATTGATAGGAAATAAAAAGCAGCAACTGAAGCACATGACAAAAATTTGTACTTCAATTTTTGGTTCTGATTATCATGTCTTACACAACAATTCAGATTATATAGAAAACTACATACAACATACTAATTAAGGTTGACAAATCCTTGGTTAATTTCTTCAATATAGAAAGCTCTTGTGTGAAGTTGTAGAACTGTATTTAAAATATTTATTTATGTGCCCAGCGAAAAACTAGACAAGTCTCCAGGAGGCCACTTGCAACAATTTTCAGATGTTTATTTCTATCTAGAAGTTAGTGATACAAAACAGTTAACAAGTGGGATGTATCAAAAGAGAAAACAAAACACAGACACAAAACTAGATGAATATGATTATATGAGGCCTGCAACTATGTTACACAAAGCCTCACCTCAAACTCAGCTTTTGGCCTGATAATAAAATTTTTGTCAACAATCCTCTGGTCCCCAAGTGACAGATAATACCTAATACCAGACTGCCGCACCTTGATCCAATCATTTATCCTTGCCTCTTCACTTGCTGAAGGGGGCCTCAGATACATCTCAATAAAACTGAAAGCAACATTAAATAATGAGAACAACATTCACAACTAACAAACAGATAAAAAACTGGCTATCAACCACTCACTTATCTCTATGTGCTTCAGTTTCTTGAAATGCTAGAGCAGAGTGGACATCCGGTGACTGCCACAACAGTTTAACATTTTAGCAAAGTCTAACCAAAGGAGAACTTGAAACTTAAAAAAGAATCGCTAGCAATGATAAGAAATTTAACACAGCATAGTTCAAGAGAAAGCGCTCACGGGCCTAAAAATAAAACAAACAAGTAAGCAAAGGCATGCACTTTCAATTGCTTCAACTTTTGGAATCTAGCATTAATCAGGCATCTACTGATGCTATGGAAGAAATCCATCTTGTTTCATCTTAGTTCTGTATGGGAGGGTGTAGAGCCATAGAGGACAGGGGAATGGATGTTTTTGGTGGAATAAAAAAAAAAACAGCTGGCTTCATAAACTTCGCAGAAATAGTTTAGCAGTTTATCAGCGACTGAGCTACTAAAGATATACAGACCAGACCTCGTTTCTGCACTTCAGCTTGTAGATTGAATCTCTAAAAGAAGACACGAAGCTGTTGTTAATCCGAATCTGCAAAACAAATCACCAATATAAAGAAACAGCAATTTCATTTGCCAAAGATGATAGCAAAAACACCAACCTGGGCATGATGAAGATCTGGCTCGATGTGTTTTCTAAACAATGGGAAAATACTGTCGATTAGGTAATCCAATGAACAAGAATCTCCAATATCATATCGAACCTTCGAGAGAAGACTAAAATGAACGCCACCAACCTGATCCAAAAAGGATATTCAGAAAACATAGGAAATTCACTAACCCTAAGCCAAATCAAAACTGAACTCCAGATAATTTGAGAGTTTTACCACCGCAACCCGAATATCCAATAAAGATCGCAATCTGGCATGGAGAGCATATATGCCATCAACTATAACCTAAGATTAAGAATGAAACAATCAACTCCACGGAAACAATAGTTAATCAAATAACTGCAAGCTGCACTAGCTTACCACTCCAGATGAAGCACCTTTTATTCCTTTAGAACCAATACGTTTCTTTTGTTGGTAGTCAAACAATGGTATCATAGTATCTCTACCCATCACCAAGTCCTACGTGCAACATAGAAATATCTACTTCATGAAATGCAAACACAAAAACACGTGTAAACAGATTTCTCAGAAAAAACACAAACCTCAAGATTTTGTACTAGAGCATCGAAATCAATTGAATCCAAATCGTGACCATCATCAACTCCATCACGATAATTCTCCATTGATACAACAGTACAACCTATTACAGATGCCACCTTCTCTGCTAAGCTTTATGAATCATCAACCGAACAAAGTCCAAATCAGACAGTACTTAAAGAAAGAAAGAAAAACTTATGTTCACTTAGTTCTTTACTGTTGAAATTCAAGAACTAATTACCTGGATTTACCAGAGCCACTTGGACCACCAATGCCAACAGTAACAACACCTTCCTTTTTCTCTCGAAGCTCTTGAATGGATTTGACTAGCAAGTAATATCCATGATCAAAAGACTGCAAACCATTTCAACAAGCCAAAGAGAACAGATACTAACTGATTAGCTCATCCAGAAATAGTAACGAACACATTAATGCATCAAAACTTACTCAAATCAATCTCACGTAAAACAACACAAAGGAATCACTTCGGCAACAACGACTAATTATCTATTCAGCACAATTACCACAATAGCTCTTAACTTCCTACACAAAAGGGGATCAACAGCAAAAGGCAAGCACATGCAGCAAACACTATAAATAACTAGAAAAAAGAAACAGGAGATGCTTACAACGTGGAGAGGGAGGGATTGGAGGATGGAGGAGGAAGATGAAGTGGAAGGCTGTTGCTGGAAGTAATCACGACCGCCTTCAACGAAAACGCGCTGAACGACCTCATCCTCCATTTCCGAACTGCAAAAAACCGCACGCTAGCTAATAATCAATGGTGTTTTCGTCGCTGAAAGGGAGAGAGAATAAGCTCTCCATACGCAATCTATATATCTATCTCTCTGTCTATCATCCAATTTATGAGACGAATTAAAAACGAGGAGGACATGGCGAGCGCGAGAGAGTGGGAGGAATTTAATTGCTTTTTTTAATTTTAATTTTTGTTTTTTAAATTTTTTATGTTTGGGGTTGGTTGCTTTGTAACTCTCTCTTGAGCTTGCTTGCTTCTTCTCCTTCCTTCCTTCTTTCTTTCTTAAGACGCTCCGCTCCCACTGTGTGTTCTTTTTTCTTCTCCTTTTCATTTTAGTTTCATTTCTTTTTATTTCCACTCGAATTTATTGCTAAAAGAAAATTATGTTGGGAGAATTATTATTTATTATTTTTAAACTTAGTCAAATGTAATTAATCTCATTCACGAGTGATGAACAACACTTCAATAATAAAAATTATTTGATTAATTTATTCTCTTTTATAGAAGATAAAAATAAAGATGTAAGATTTATTTTTTAAATTTTAAGTGTCATCTCAATCTTTTAAAATACGAAATTAATCACGTTCAAATATTATTTAATTTAAAAAAAAAAACTTCTTATAATATGATTTGTTATATTTTTAGTTTATTTTCTTGTACAATGTAAGAACTTTAAAATCAAAACGCATAATTATTTTATAACAACTAATTAAAATCTCATTTTTATAAAATAGGTTATATGTTCGATCTCTTAACTAAATATGATTCACACACCAATACCCTGCTAAAAAAAAATTCCTCTAAATTTTCTCTTATGATAATTAATAATACTCCAACTCATTTAAAATAAAATAACACATAGTCTTCCTTTTTAATTTAGATTGTTGGTAATTTGAACAAACAAAAAAAATTAGATTGTGATATAGGGTTGAACTCTGAAAATCAGGCCTCAATAGATGGACTCGGGTCCGGCTCAGACTTCAGTTTCCGCCCGTCAGAATTCAGTCCATCCGGGCCGGGCCATGAACAAGGTTTTAATTCTAAACCCACATGTTCATGCAGTTTCTCCTCCTCCCGCCACCATTCATTAACTTTCCCGAGAATTTCTTTTCTCGGAAACAAAACAGCGATCGCCCGTCGTCGTCTCTCAATGCAGGGATGGATTCTGTAATCTCAGCAGCTCTTGAAGAAATTTGTTACCACGGGACCGACGGTGTTCCCCTGTCTTCCCTCTGGAATGCACTACCGCCTCCGCTCTCTCCTGCTCTCAAATCCTCATTTTGGGCTCGCCTCCTCTCCATTCCTGCGCTCACTTTTACTCTCCCCAATCAAAATACGACGTTTCTGTCCTCAGGCGATCCTAAAATCCACCGTTTTGAAGACGCTGAAACCCTCAATTTGAGAATCCGGGCCAACCAACAGCTTAGAGACTCTTTTGTGGGCCTCTATGATATTCCTTCCTCAGATACTAAACCCAATCAGCTTCGCGCCCTCGCTCGAATCGCTCTTGCCAGGTTCGGTTGCTAATCCTTGCTCTTCCTACTATGTTAGTTCGAGATACAAGCTTGCAATTTTTGACAAGCTTGTAAAGCTGGTGAATTTGGAACCTTAGGGATTAGTTTGGGTGGTTGTCTAATTCTATGAGAGGAGAAGCTGTTGTGTCCTTCTGGTTAGAGTGTTCTAAGTATTAAATTTATCCCAGAAAATGCGGGGCCTGCTTATGATAGCTAAAACTCGGAAAGTGCATGAACAGGCCGCATGAATACTAGATAGTTATTCCTTAATGCATGTGTATGTATAGAATTTTTTCGTTTTAGGTTTGCTCGGCATTGTTTGAATTCTATAGAAAATTGTGGAGTGACTGTTATGTACTTTCCTGTTAGTGAAATGAGCTGTTAGTTAGATTATGTGTTGAGCTGATTAAGAATGTTAATGGGTGCATAATGCTGTACTGCTTATTGTTAACATGTGCAGAGAGGAAGGAATTACACAGAATGAAGTAGCTAAGGAATTGAAGATTGATAATAACAACTTCTTTTATGTACTAAAGAACCTTGAGTGTCGAGGGTTAATTGTGAAGCAACCTGCAGTGGTAAAAGGGAAAGACAATGCAAGTGTGACCACCAATTTGCTTTATCTATCGCGGTATGCAAAGCAGTTGGGCTTTCAACAACGGTTTGAGATTAACAGTGGAGACGATCTCATTGGTCAGTCTTCTAAAGACAATGTGCTGGTGAGGGATTATTTGCCTGCAATGGAAGCTGTTTGTGACAAACTCGAAAAATCCAATGACAAGGTGAAGTTTGTTTCAAAGGATTTCTGATTCTGCAAGTTATTTTTTTCCACTATGCTGATTCATCTGTTATTGAAGGTGCTTGTTGTGGCAGATATCAAACAAGATCTTGGTTATAGTGGAAATAAGGGGCACAGGGCTTGGAGATCTGTAAGTTGTTTTGTTATATCCATCTTCACTTCATATTTGAATTGGGTTTCTTCAGTGGTTACATCTGATTTGTTTTGTTTTGTTATATATGCACTGCTTAAATTTCTCTTAGATATACCGTAGGCTGAAAGAGGCTGGCGTTGTTGAGGAGTTTGAAGCTAACGTGAACGAGAAGGTGCATTAATAGTTTCATTTGCGATGAGTGTCTCTATCAAATCATGTACAAGGAGTTGTTGAGTTTCTCTAATTTCTTGTGATCTTTTTACCTTTGGCAGATTGAGCGTTGCCTGCGTTTGTTGAAAAGGATTTCCTCTCAGAAATCTGAGCCTAACGCATGGGTATGTGGAGACAGTTGGGACAAGGAAGAAGCAATGAAGTTTGGAAGGTCTATTCAACAAACTGATCAACTTGTAGAACTTTCCCTTGATCACCAGATTTATGATATAATCGATGCCGGGGGGACTGATGGAACTACTTATATAGAGGTTGGGAATGGATTTTTGTCTTGTGCATATTAGTTGGGTTTAAAATGCATTTCGTTTTTAGTTGGTGCCTTGTGAATTATTTACAAATTTCATGAATGTCTGACACCTACTTACTCCTATACCCTTTTATAAATGTGAATCATGAACTTTTCTAGCATTCAAGTTCAACACTTTATTTTCATGTACTAATCAAGTTACTGCTGAGCCTCCCTTCCTGGAAGGAAAGCACCGTCTTTGTCATTCTTGTGTTGCTTGATTGTATAGGCTGCATTTGGTTGTCTCAACAAATTTCTTGCTCTCCGCTTTCCTCTTTTTATGAACAGTATTTTGTGCTCAGATGTGTAGAAGGCTTGGACTTGATAAGAAGAGAAATTATCCTCGGTTTGATAACATAGTCTCCAGGTTCGGGATGCACAGACAAGCAGAATCTCATTTGAAGACTCATGCGTATCGAGTTTGGACTTCTGGGAACTCTAATTCTAAAGCACCAAATGCATTTCTCCGCAAATCCAAGAGTATCCTTGGTGAAAATAATGTTTCTGATTTGAGTTGGGATGTTGACAATATTAATGCTACTGGTAAGCTCTGTGAAGTCTTCCTTCTAGAGGACAACACCTCAACTGCTGACATTGACTCCTCTCTCTCAGGAAAAGAGAATAACAGTGGTATTGAATTTTCTCATCGCTCCCCCAAGGATGGTAAAGCTGACCACGTCTCCAGGTGTCCTGGCCGTGCATCGGATGTTCTTCATGACCCTAATGCAGTACTTGATTTAGTGAGTTTGGAGATGGAGGGAAGTGTTGCTCCATCAGAGATAACACCGACAAATTTATCAACACCACCATCTTCTGGATCCCATAAGGCACAACACTATCCGCTGTTAACTACTGATGGTGCCTTGAGGGAGCGAAGAATACTTGAACGGTTACAGGTTTTTTCTACCATCCTGTTTCTTGAAGACTTACCCAAATGATTGATTTGCACATCTTCGACATGGTTTCTGTAGTTTTCCTTTATATTTGTTTGTTTACTTGTTTTTGTGTAGGAAGAGAAGTTCCTTCTGAGAGCTGATCTATATAAATGGCTCGTGAGTCTTGAGAAGAATAAGTGCACAACAATGGACAGGAAGACTGTTGATCGAATTTTACAAAAACTTGAGAATCAAGGGCGTTGCAAATGTGTGCATATCAATGTTCCTGTTGTGACAAATTGCAGTCGAAGTCGCACCACTCTAGTGGTCCTGCATCCATCTGTGCAAAGTTTTCCTCCTGAACTACTGGGTGCAATTCATGACAAACTAAGGTCTTTTGAGAAGCAAGTACGTGGCCAGGGGTCCAAATGGAAGATTGATGGCTCACTTCCTGTATTGAATGGTGTGGCGAGAACCCATGTAAGATCAGATGAGAACACCATCAAGTTAGAAGCTATGCGGGTCAATGGGTTTGTGTTCCCAAAAATGGGTCGTGCTCGACTGCTGCATATGTTTTTGTGGGACCACATAAGTAATTTTCCTGGATGGGAAGACGTCTTATCTTCTGGGATGCATTCGTGCACACACAGGTTGTTTGAACTAGAAGCAGCTGTAAAGGCCATTCCTGTTGAACTGTTCTTACAGGTAGCGGGATCTACTAGAAAATCTGAAGATGTGATTGAAAAATGCAAGAGGGGTTTGCGTCTCTCTGATCTTGCTATTGAGGAATACCGGCTCCTGATGGATACTCTAGCAACTGGAAGACTGTCATTGATTATTGACATTTTACGACGGCTAAAGGTATAGCATCTTTGATAAAGTTACTCAGCCCGAGATTATGAAATAAATTAATGATGATAGTCTTTATTTATTTATCCCTTAAAAGTATAATGCGATGATGATTGTGCTTTAAAGTTGGGTTCAAATTTTGAATTTTGTGGTTGAATAATTAGACAGCTCACTCTGCAGTTAAGGTGGCTAGGTGATGTCTGTCTTCCATCATACTTGAGAATAATATTTTTCCTATCAACTGCTGAAGTGTTATTTGCTTTTCACCCTATCTTGTATGATGTACATCTGTGCTCTTAAATTATATCTTGCTTCATAGCTTTTCATGTGATGTAGCTGATTCGACTAGTACCTGGTGAGCACTCAGATGATAGAGGAAAGTTCCCACATACAACATTCAGACATGCAATGGAGCTTAAACCTTATGTAGAAGAGCCGTTGTCTGTAGTTGCAGTTTCTAATTTAAAATCTCTTGATCTTCGTCCAAGAATAAGGCATGATTTTGTCCTGTCAAATAGAGAAGCTGTTGATGAGTATTGGAAAACACTGGAGTATTGTTATGCTGTTGCGTATCCAAGAGCTGCCAAAGTTGCATTTCCTGGATCTGCTGTTCCTGAGGTATGTGCTCTCACTCTCATTACCAAAAGTATTGTCACAGGCAGATTGTAATGTACATTGAATCCTTTGTAAGCAAAAGGTTCTAGGCCAAGAATTGGTTGGGACTGTATATCTTTGAATTACCATTGATGTGTCAGTTAAGGTCATCCATAATACAATTTGAACTAAGACTCTTTCAGTTTTCTCGACATGGAATATATACCTCATTCTACAATTTGACAGGTTTTTCACCACCGGTCTTGGACTTCTGTCAAGGCTATGTCAGCTGATCAGCGAGCTGAACTCCAAAAACTTGTGGTAAAAGATGATTCAGGAAAAATGCTTTCATATAAAGAATGCGAGAAGATTGCAAAAGATCTCAGTCTGTCCTTACAACAGGTTAGCTTGTGAAACATTCCTGTCTGCAAGTTTATTTTCTACCAATCGATCGCTTTGCTTTCTCTCTTTGTTATGCGTTCTGTTTTTTTGTTGATATTTTATTGTTATATCATCCTCACAGGTGCTTCGTGTTTATTGTGACAAGTACCACCAACGTCTTGAGAGGTTTCAGGCTAATACCAATGAGGAGGATCACCAACACCCAAAAAAGAAGCGCCTTTCGCGTACTAGGAAAAGAAAGAAATCCTTAGAATCAGGCTCAGTAAAAGATAGAAGAGTTGACAGTGAAGATGAACCGTTTGATGAGCAGGGGCAGACCAGATTACCTGATACTGTCAATCCATTATTGGCTGACAAAGATGTTTCTTCAGAAGAACTTGATCTAGAAACTGTGGGGAGGCAAGGACAAAGCAAAGATAAAGGATGCGATTCTATAATCAGTCAGTATGCATTTTCGAAGAAGCCAACACGCCAAAGTAGATTTTCATGGACAGATGAAGCGGATAGGTAAGAGAACTTCTACCTTTTGATCATTAAAACATTCTAAGGAAAGCACATTTATCAATCACTTACTGAACCTGTGCAATCAATCAATTAAACAGGGATAGGAATGCCAACATTCGTCCCCTTATTTGATTTGACTTAATTGTGTTACTGACTCGTACAAATTTACTAGCCTAAAGATGTTTAGGGAAACTACCTTCTTAGTGGAATTCTTCTATATAATACCTTAAATTCATTTGCAGCATTGTCTATTTTCATTTGTTCTCGTCAACCCAGTCTGTGCATGTGGAGTTGTGTTTTCCTTTTTCCCACCAATATCGAGAGCAATTTAGTGATAATGTGCATGATTACTCTTTAGTTCTTTGCATCCTGTAACAGTGTTCCTTTTACAGGCAATTGTTGATCCAGTATGTTAGAATTCGTGCAGCGCTTGGGGCAAAGTTCCACCGCATTGATTGGACTGTGCTTCATGACTTACCGAGACCTCCAAAAACTTGCGCTAAAAGAATAGCATTGTTAAAACGGAATAACAAATTCAGAACAGCCTTGATGAAGCTCTGTACTATACTCAGTGAAAGATATGCAAAGCAGTTGGGGAAAACGTTGGACACATCTGTTAACGACAATGATTGCAGAGTTCTTATGAGATCCTCCATAAGAGATTGCCTTGACAATAAATCTTCCAACGATGATGAATGCATTGAAGAAGCTGGTTCTAAGGAAGAGCGATGGGATAATTTTGATGAAACGGATGTTAGGAAAGCGTTTGAGGATGTTCTTTACTGTAAGCACTTGATTAAACTGGAAGTCCCTAGGAAAGTTGGATCTGAGCGTGGAGAATGGTCCAATTTAAACCCAGACATCCATAAATGTGTAAGTTCATGATACCCTTGTTAATCATATCAATGTATCTAAAATAGTGCAATTTTTTTCCTGTTAGCATTACCTCTAGGATTTCACATACTTGCACTTAGAAGACTCAACTCAGCTTCCTCAATTTTGATACTTTGGTGAACATTAAGGTTAAGAAGGGAATCCTTCAACCCATATTTGAAATCGATCATATGCATTGCTGTCAACATTCGTTGTTGTTGATAACTTGAGTAGTTCCTCATACTTCTGGGCTGAAATAGTTACTTTTTTTCTGCAGAATCCTGATAAATCTGACATGGTCCCGTCAATTGGGCGTGCCGATGATGTTCATAGCCCTGGCCCTGTAAAACAGAAGGAATCTACACGGAGGTCAAGAAATCATCGCATTCATGAGAGGGTTAATAACCTTTTGAATGAAGGGACTAGTGTTACTAGTCAAGTGCATCATTCATTAGCTGTTTCAAATGCAGTAGAACTGTTAAAGCTTGTCTTTTTGAGCACGTCAACAGCACCAATGCTGCTAAATAATGTAGCAGAAACTTTAAGACGTTATTCTGAACATGATCTCTTTGCAGCTTTTAGCTACGTCAGAGAAAAGAAAACTATGGTAAAGCATAACTTTTAATCCAGCATTCATTTTAGTCGCTAATATTATTTATTAAAGCTCGTTATTTGATTACATGCTTTGTTGTGTAGGAAAAATCATTTGTATTAATACATTATAGCTTACATTCTAAATACCATTTGATAGATTGGGGGTAGTGGTGGTCAGCCCTTTTTGCTCTCTCAACACTTCTTGCACAGTCTTTCCAAATCCCCATTCCCTGCTAATACTGGAAAGAGAGCTGCTAGATTTTCAAGTTGGCTCTCTGAAAGACAAAAAGACCTTGCAGAAGGTGCAGTTAGTCTTACTGCTGATTTGCAATGTGGAGACATTTTTGAGTTGTTTGCCCTTGTTTCTTCTGGTGAGCTGTCCATTTCGCCTTGCATGCCAGATGAAGGTGTGGGAGAGGCTGAAGACTTGAGAAGCCTGAAGCGTAAATCTGAGGAAGATGACATTTTCATTAGTGATAAGGCTAAAAAACTGAAATCGCTCGCAGATAGTGAACTTATTTCTCGTAGAGAAAAGGGCTTTCCTGGTTTAATGGTACTTTTGCATCATGCAACACTTTCAACAATTAGTACAGTGGAATTATTCAAAGGAGGGGGAACTCGGGATGAACTTCTTTGGAAAGATAAATTCAATAATAATACGGGGCACGAGATCAGCTGTTTTTCTTCTCATTGTGACGAGGAAATAGCCAATTCTGGCAGCATTATCCCTCCAGCAGCATTGTCTTGCAAATCTCCTTGGGAAGCTATGGCAGGGTACTTGGAGTATTTTGTGTCACTACCTTCTGATTCAAAAGAAGTGAGTCTCGATACTCCTGAAGTCTTTAGGACCATTTACAGTTCTGTTCAGAAGGCTGGTGATCAAGGTTTGAGTATGGAAGAGGTTTCCCAAGTTGTGAGCATGCCAGGTCTGCAAGAACCTTTTCCTTTCACCCTTTGTCCTCAACTTATAATTCAACATTAGGAAAATTATTCCTTATGCATAATCCTTTTTCTTCTCTTTTTTTTGCATGGGATGCATCTAGGTATATCAAGAAAAAATGTTGTTGTACATATCGTTGATATTCTCCAAACATTTGGACGAGTTTTAAAGGTTAGTTCTTTCTGATTCTACATTTGATGATTTTTTTAATTTATATTATAACCATAAATTTCTTGGATATTTGGTTGGCTCATCTTTGGGCCGATTCCCACCTTTTGAAGTTTCCTATTGGACTTGGGGCATGTTCTGTTATGTTTCCTTCGATCACTATATTTCCTGGATCAATTAATTTATATAGTCGGTTTGCCTATCAAAAAAATAAATAAATTATATAGTCGTTTAATGGAGTATGCTAAGACTAGAGTCAGTTTTTTTCAGGCAGATTGCAGAGGTTAGAAATTTTAATTTGAAATGTTATTAGATGTTCTTGGTATTAATTTGTGCTGTTTTGTTGTTTCCGTCAAGTTTCAGATATGAAAGTAAGGTGTCTTTGTTAGATAGTTTAGTATGGACCTCAATTAAATCCTTTTGTGCTGTTTTTTGGTTCAGGTCAATGGCTATGCATCCATCCGCGTTGTCGATGCTTTATATCGTTCCAAGTACTTTTTGACCTCATCAGCTGGTTTTCATCAAGATGTTCAATCACATTCCTTGACAAAGTCTACAGGGGAAGTTGATGATGGAAAAGCAAACTCCCTGCCTGAAAATTATAATGTTCTTAGTACTAGTTCACCCAGGGAAATGATCATTAGTGATCATGATATGCACAAAGTTACTATTCTCAATCTTCCGGAAGAGTTTGTGCCCTTGAATGAGGTCCAAAGTAGTATTGTGCATGAAAGCCATTTGCAAGAAGACACTGTTCCCTCAGGAAAGGATGGCGAGGCCAAAACCCATCAACTTTCTTATGGTGAATTGTGCGTGCCGATACTGCCTTGGATAAATGTAGATGGGACCATCAACAAGGTTGTCTACAATGGACTTGTGCGGCGGGTTGTTGGAATTGTGATGCAAAATCCTGGGATATTAGAGGTATAGTGCTTTTCTCCTTGTGGTTTTTATCCATGCTAATGTAAGCCTTCACAGAAACATTTATGACAGCTCTAGTAGAACAGACTTTTGGGAGTCTGAGGTAAGATGAGGATTAACATTTCTTCAGGGTATCTGTATCACAAGCTATTTATCACATTAGAGATGGAGCTTTTTAACATTTTTGTTGATGGGAAAACTTAAAAAGACATGGCATTTGCTATCATCTCAATTGATGTGAATTCTTTTTAAATTTCACCATATAGCTTAACTTCAAGATGGTGCTTGCATATTGTGACATTAAGTGTTCAATTTCATTTACAGGAGCATATTATTCGCCGGATTGATGCATTAAATCCTCAGGTATATGCTCGTCTCTTTCCCTTTAATATGACTGAAAGCAGAAGGGATTTTACTGTTATCTTTGGTCTAAAATGTCCTACACTTAGCTCTTCACTTTTGGAAAATTTTGAGGTTTATGACATTTGTTAGTGCATTCTGAAACAAGTAAACAAGTTAAGTAATCCTTTGCCTATCTTGTTTTTTCAATTCTAGAGTGTCATGCCACACAGCTTGCTTACTGGTGGTGTTCATTTTTAATCTTGATGCTCGTGTCGTAATCATGTTGCCACCTTGAATTTAGTTTGCCTAAACAACTACTGATGAAATCTTCCTGCTCCTCACTTGGCATTAATCGCCGTATGTTTCTACATTCCTTTTTCAGAGTTGTAAACGTCTGCTGGAGTTGATGGTTTTGGATAAACACCTTATTATCAAGAAGATGCAGCAATCTACTTCAGATGGGGGCCCTGCTTTACTAAGATCTATCCTTGGCAAGAGATCTAGAGAATCGAGGTTAATATACCGCGAGCATTTCTTCGCCAATCCCATGAGTGCATCTGTGTTGTAGGGGGTGGTGTGTTGGGTTTCTTCTAGGAAAGCACCAAAGAGGAGAGGTAGGTTCCATACAGTTCTTTGTTTTGTAGAATTTGTATTTAAAGAACAAAACTTTCATCTTGTGATGCCAGACGTTACTATTACTTATTTAAATTTACAGTAGATAAATACCAATCAAAGTATCGTCATATTATTTAGTAAAAGTATTAACATTGTTCATAATTTTAATCTGAATGTATTAAACTGATATGTTATCTTATTTTTTTCAAATGAAAAAACTGGGTGAGTTTCCTGTAACTTCTTAGAACATCATTGGCCGAAATAGAAATAATTTTGATGAATGTATAATATAAGAATTTTTTGGAATGATGTAAGCATTTGTTATGGTTCTTTTTATTAATTAAAGGAAAATAAAAATTTGAGTAGGGAGAATAAAAAAAATCATATTGAAAAAGATATTTAGTTAAAAACAACTATTTCCACGTGATGACAATGATTAATGTGGATCATGACGGAAAGAGATGCTTCTTCCACTTACGTGCAGTCATAATCTAATCTGATCTCTTTTTCCGCAAAGTCAACGCCTTCCCTCGCCCACTACTTTTTGTTTTCATTTTCTCAGTTATCGCTTTTTCACAAGCTTTTCCTCAATTCCTCTCCGCGTGTTCACTCGTTGACCTCATTAACCTTTTTCTCTTCCTTTTTTTTATTCCCTTCAAAGCCAATGCTATCGTGCGCCTGCGTCACCTTCTGCCAGTTATCATCAGGAGAGCCCACCTCACCAACTTATCATAGGACTAATTCAGTTTTTTTATTTATTATTATTTTTCTCCTTATTTCATTTCCTTTCGTAAGTAAAAAAATTATCACTTCACTCAACCAACTTATTGTTAACATCAATGTATTTTATTTCATGATTGAAATCTATTTTTAATTTTCACTTTAATGTAATCTCAAAACAATTTGAGTTACATATGATTTTTTATCAATTATTTAATACTATTAAAAAGAAAAATATCAATTATAAATATACTATTGTGTCGTCAACAATATAATAGATATCATCGCACATATGCAGCGGTTGATTTGAAAATTTGACTTTTCTAATGATAAAATTGGAATTATATATCAACATTAATTAACGCTCATTTTTTAAGTAAAAACTTAAAAAATCTGATATAGAAAAACTTACCACACCGTATACTACCCATAAACCACATGAAGACACCCAAAAATAAAATATTTAAATGGTCACGTCAAAAAAGAACCTGGGTGAAGGAACGAAGAGGTGGTGCGCAGGATAAGAGGAAGAGCTGGCAAATTCTGAAACTCCTCCACTAGCGAAACTATAGAAATGTAGCCTTTTCTTTTGTTTGTTTGCAACAAAATAATGCATGTAAACTGTCATTAGTCAGCGTCACGTACTCCCATAAAAACAGAACTTTTTATTTTTCTTTACTTTTTCTAATAATATAACAAGGCACATCAAAAATATTTTTCACCTTTCATCAATAGTCAAGGGTCCAATATATATACTTATCGTTAAATATCATCAATAATAGTCAAAATTATGTATAATAACTCTATCAAATAAGTATACTACTTGTACGATATATTAGAAAATTTATCACAGAAAAAGATAGGTATCGAAAATGGCTGATCAAATTCAAGCGATATGTGTTCAGGGTGACTCACATGGCGAGGCTATAAATACCCCCTATCACTTTTCATGAGAATACACATACTTACACGCGCACTCATAATAAAGCTCTGCCCGCACAACTACCCAACTATCTGCCTCCATTCGATAATTCTCCCTTATTACCTATTTTCATCATGCATACTGATTTAATTGTCGAAGCTTCTACACCGGAGACTCCCTTCGGTGCTTTGCAGGTGGCGTAAGAACGATGAGACAGTCCATATCGACACGCCAAATTATAAAATAGTCCTCGCCCCGTTCGAAGACTATCACTCTCCTCCTCTTCCTCCTCAAGTGATCAAATCTCATTTTCTTTCGCCACCCGTGACAAGCAAGATTTTTGATAGATTGACACCATTTATTACCAATACTTCTTTCTGTCCCCTTTCTCTTTCACAATCGCTACTGCTCAAATTCTGTGTGCCCCTTTTCTGCTTTGTTTGGGTGTGCGTGCGTGTGAGGGAGTGATGAGGTAGCGGTGTCAAATTAAATACGCATATAGTACCAATCAAGATTCTTAATTGGAAGAAGAAAGAAGAAGAAGAAACTAAGGTGTAGTGGAGTAAAAGAAAAGCAAAAAAAAGATGGATGGTCTGCCTTCTGGGTATCGTCCAAACGTTGGTGTTTGTCTGATCAACTCTGACGACCAGGTTTCTCTCCATTTTCTTAACTACAAGAGAATTTTGAGCAGCCTTTGTTTGTTTTTGTTTGATGGAATTTGGCTACTTTGTTTGATTTTGTTTGATGGTTGATTAAGTTATGCAGACCCTGATGTGCTTTATTTCTGTGTTTGTTGACACTAGACTAGAGTGTTAGTTCTGTACAAATCTTGTTGCAGATAGAATTTCAATGTCAATTCTGTATATCTAAGTATTTTATGCTGGTTTTCTTATTAATTTCTGCTCAATAATTCTTGGTATACAACCATATATGGTAAAAGATTTTAGTATTTCAAGTGGCTTATTGATTGATTGATTTTTTTCTTTTGTGACGCATGGAGTGGTTGATGTCAACTAAAAAATGACGCATGATCCTTGATCCTTTTCTGTGATTTAATAATTGCAGGTTTTTGTGGCTTCTAGATTGAATGTTCCAGGAGCATGGCAGATGCCTCAGGTAGTGACCCCCATTTCATGTTGTTGTTCTGCTTCTAGTGCACTTTTGTCTGAAACAATTATTTGTTGTTATAAAGTAGAGTGTTTGCAGAAGAGAATTCTGTATTTTTTCATATACTGTTTTGATTATCAGAGAATTATGCGACTTAGAATTGATTAAGTACATGGGGTTCAAGTTTATATGATATAACCATATCTCATAGATCCTGCTCTTATACTGTTTTATTTTATAATATTAAGGTGCTATGAACTACTGTATTTTAGAATAGATTTAGAAGAAGAGTCCATATTTTGGTTGTCATAGAAGGAAGCATGATTGCTTCTAATTCGTTTGTGTTCTTAAGTCGTATGTTTCTTTGACTTTCACCTAAGCTCACTTGTTATTTTGTGATTTTCTATCTTAGGGTGGTATTGAAGATGGTGAAGAGCCCAAGTCTGCTGCCATTAGGGAATTACGGGAGGAGACCGGAATAGGGTCTGCTGAAATTGTTGCTGAGGTTTGATAAATCAATTTTTACTGTGGAAAGATTTTTATGCATAATATTGTTACTGACATAACCCTTCTTGCTTGAGTTATGTAATGACCATAATAAAGGACCTGGATAGTGAACAATCACCTGACAGCTCTTTCAAGCTTTCAAGTTCTGTGTTTTGATTGACAATCAATCTTTCCTGTTTTCTGGTTGTGTTTTGACAGCTGCCTACTTGGTTGACTTATGATTTTCCACCTGCTGTGAAGACCAAGGTGAATCGTCTCTGGGGTGGTGAATGGCATGGGCAGGCGCAGAAATGGTATGTCTAACTTTCTACCCACACGCGCAAGCACTGATGTAGTGAACAATTCCAAAAAGTTTCAAATGGCTTAACTAAAAGCATAATATTGAATTTCCCAGTCTATTTTAGTAATGATACATTGTCATGAAATAAACTGCTCATTTCAAGATCTGCCTTGTGTCTCAGTCTCCTCCTCTCGCTTTTCTTACATGAAACTCATCTCTTTCAGTGTTTTGGTATAGATGGAATAGTCTGATTTGAGATATATGGGACCTAATCTGCATTGGATGGCGATTGTTTTAATTTGGCTCACATTCCTTGGTCAATTAGAGAAATCATTATGGAAAACCATTTCTGATAGTCAAAAAAGGGATGTCTACTACAGGAGTATAAGGTCCAAATAAGGATGCTCAAGTTATATACATGACATCAGTCTATAGGCTTTTTGGACAAATATTCGAAGCCTAGATGGTCCATGGTTACTTTACTTGGCTGCCTATTAGTATGAAAACTGATATTTTTTCTTGACATTGTAAGTTGACTTGCTGTGTCGTCTTTAGTCTTCTTACCTGACTTATGATCTTCAATTATAAAGTGATAGAAAAAGAATTTGAAACCTTTTCCGTGTCATTTTTCTTTGCTTTCATAATCATGTTAAGCCCTCTGCTTCTGTAAATTAGATTTATTTATTTATGCATATTAAAGGAAGCTTTGAAAGACTCGAGGAAGGGATTCATTCCATTCGGTAAGAATGATCAATGTGTATCATTTTGAGTTCTGCATTGATTACAGGTTTCTTATGCGACTAACAAAAGATGAGAGGGAGATCAACTTGGCAAATGGCGAAGCAGACCCCGAATTTGCAGAGTGGAAATGGGCGAACCCTGAAGAAGTTATCGAGCAGGTACTTTCTGGGAAAGCTCATGATAGTTTGTTTTACTGTTAACTTTGATGTAAACGTCTATGTTCGAGAGCTCATGGGAAACGATCATATGCAGGCAGTGGACTACAAAAGGCCGACCTACGAGGAAGTTATGAAAGCTTTCAGGCCTTACTTAAATCGAAATGAAATAGCTGCAAAGTGTAAATCTTCCAAGTGGTAAATGCGGAGTGTGCGCTTTTGTTAGGTCTTGTCAAGTTTTTAAATGTAATGAAACCTGGGATGCTGTAGAACTTTGTTCCTTGTAAATGGAAGTTGGTGGGACGAGTGAGTTTTCCAAATTGTTTGGTGTTGTATTTGCTATAAATGTGGCTGTAAAGGTTTTAATGTTAAACTGTTGAGTTGCAAAGTGAGGAAGCAACTCTTCTAGTGTTTTTTTTAGGTGTGGACAAAAAAAAGTATTCTAACTCATGACTGATTTTGTTTGTAATCGATAATATCATCATTTAATTTGGTATAAATCAAAACATTCGGTGTTCTTTTTTGGTTTAACTAAATTTTATAATCATTAATTAATACGACTTGTCGGATTTTGATTATTGTCTATTTATCCTTCTGATGATAAAAGACTACCTCATTTTTAAAAGAAAACATTAAAGTCGATAATTTTTATTTATTTTTTATCTTGCCTAAAAACAAATGTAAAAACGAAAGAAAGTCGGTCGTTTTTTCCTTTTCCATCATAAACCACATGAGGATCTTGACAGCTTCAACGAGGAACTATTCCCCTGCCGTGGTAATCCTCTCGCTCAGGACTCGCAGCACAAATCGGTCCAGCAACAACAATCTCTCTCCACATATTTCTATTTCATGGAACAGCCACGAGCCACAGATATCAAGCACAAACGCAAGATTGGCAAGCTCAAAGACTCAATCTTTGCACATCTTGCTGCGTTAAACCCTTCGTTAAACCCTTCTAAATCCCTTGCTCCTCATCTCATGTCCCATATTGAACAAAAACTTCCTCAACTTATCCCCACCTCCCATACCCCTACTCACCCGCTATACTCTTGTGTAAGTAGCTAAATTATATTTCCCGTCTTTTATTTATTTATTTATTTTTCTTCAAATTTCGAGATGGGTTGGATTTATGTTCTCTTTTTTTTTGGCTCCTAGAAACTCAATTTTTTCGTTAGTACTTTTGAAATTATGGCTTTTGATCCTTCTTTTAAGCTCAAAAGGGTACATGCATTTGTAGCTTTGAACGTTCTCAATTTGACATTTATTTTTTGTTTTGACATTTTGGGAGTGAAGATGATCGAGAGGGCGATTCGTGATTTGAATGAGGAAGGAGGTTCGAGTGAAGTGGCAATATCTGAGTTTCTTTCGAGAGAGTATGAGGATTTGCCATGGGGGCATGAGAGTTTTTTGACTCATCATTTGGAGAAGCTTTGTAAGAGTAAGGATATTGTGCGTACAAATGATGGGTGTTATATGTTTCCAGTTCAAAGTAGGGATTCTCGGGATATCGACAAAAGAGGTAGGAAGAGGCTACATATGCAGAATGGCGTGATTGAAGATGATTTAGTATCCCAGAAAATGTCTTGTGAAAGGAATCAAGTACAAGGGCGACAAACTGCACTGACGGAACGAGTAAATGCAGCAGAAAGACGACAGCTGATTGAAGCTACTGAAAGGCAAATAGAGGTACTGTACTGCACATGTCTCTTGTTTGGAACATTCAATTTGTAGACTTTTACATGTTAGGGGGAATTCCTTTATTCACTGACGGAGATGAGTATAGGACATATGTGTCTTAGTTCAAGGGTAGAAATAGATGAACAAAGTATGATCTGTTGATGACTCATTTTGCAAGTGTATTTGGAACTGCCAATCATCATCAACATTGTTTATTGGAAAATGCTAATCCTCATCTTTTTCCACAAGGAGTCATAATCCATTCAAGTACCACATGTAAAAAAAAAGAACACGGAGACCAGAAAGAAAACGATTAACAAAAATGAGCTTTTACACTGCAAATAAGATGTTTTGGTTAACTACTTATGATATCATGCTAATCAATATTTTGATGTACAAAAGGTGCAATTGGAGGGTGGGAAGAGGCAGTTTATTACCAAGCTTCCTGAAGAACATTTTCCCCGAGAATTGGAAGATGAGGTGATTAGGGATCAAAGTCAACTACATGAGCAGCAAGTTGGAGTTAGCTCCAAGATGGTGGTTTCGTGTAATGATGAGTGCAGTGGTGGTAGTTCTGATATGAGTGTTCAGTGTGGGGAACTGCCCTTGTCAATGGTCATAGTACGAAGGAAGAAAAAGCGGCTGAGGAAGAAAAGTGCTTCTAAACCCTGGGAAGTGAGTATCTGCTGTGGTTTGATGGCAAGACAGGAGTTCCAAGAATATGAAAATGGGGCTATTAAGGATCAAAGTCAACCACAGGGGCAGCAAATTGGATACAGATCCAAGAAGGCGGGATCCTGTAATGCTGGTGGCAGTAATGGTAGTGCTGATATGAGTATTCAATGTGGGGAATCTTCCTTGCCAATTGTAGTGGTAGAAAAGAAGGATAAGCGGCTGCAACAGGAAACTCCTTGTGAACCATGGAAGGTGAGTATCTGTTGCGGTCTGATGGCGAGAGCCGCGAGACAGGAGCTCTATCCAAAGGTCTCAAGTCAACTAAGGCAATCCAAATCACACCTGGGTAAAAAGGCAGCTGCTCTTGAACTACAGATGTGTTCAGACCAACAAGTTGAGCTTTTTAGTAGTGATAAACTAGAAACAAATGTGAAGGAAAATATCGGGGTATCATCTCGCTCAGTTCCTGAGCATTATGGACAGTGGCCACCTAAGCGTCAAGGCCTAGGCAGACTTCCTATGCATCCATACCAAGGGATGCTACCTACGCATCCAGGCAAATTGTGGCCACCTCAGCATCAGGGTTGGGGGAAGTCTCCTGTACTAAAGCATTATGCCAGAAGGACTAGAAAAGGCATTTGCAATGAACAATGCCAGCAACGAGGTTGTCAAAATAGTGGGAGTTCAAGATCAAATTTAGCAGCAGATGCATCTATGGAATATTCGGGGAGAATCAGAATTGTAGTAAGTGGCCATGCTGAGGCCAAAAGAGGGCTCCCAAAAGAAAATCAGATGTGAATGCTATCTTCTAACCCTATTGATTTCTCAAAACAGTACTAATGTGGGTAAAATAATACCAGGAGTGAGGAGCAGGCAGGAACCACAGTACTGTGGCCAATTGGGTATTCTGAAATGAAAAGCAGAAGCAGATGCTATTACTTGGAACCTGTTGATTTAATGGATCAGCCATCAGAAACCAAAATATTTAAGGTCGACAGCCTCCAAAACAGTATTAATGGTGTAAAGGACAGCTATTCTTCGTATAGAAACCCCAGCAAGTCAGGTAAGCGTCAATCTTTTTTGCTAACTGGTTAAGAAAGGGGTGGGGAATTTGAGCTATTAAATATCACAAGTAACATGTAGTACAAAAGTTCCCTGGATTGACGAGCAAGGAGGGTTATTAGTCATTTGAATCATTCATGGTGTCCTGTGGTTGCTTGTTAATAGCTGAATTAAGGGTTGGAAGTGGAAACTCTGCCTAGATTGCTACTTTTATGTTAGTTGGACTTGAGAGGTTCGAAGCTTAATGAATGATGTTTGTGACTGAGTACTAGAACAACATTTTGCTTTTGCCTTTGGTTTTGGTTTACTCGTTCATCTCTCCCCTGCACTATCAACTTACAGCTGCTAAAACTTCACTGCTATAACCGAAAACAACATTGGCTTTTAGTTTACCATTTCACCTTCTTACCCCTTCAATTTGAGCCAAGCAAACTGAGGATTTCCATATTCGGCTTCCCGCTGTGAAATGCACCACTTCTTCCCAAATCCCAAAGTATGCTCACTGATCTCTTTCATTCCTCCGACTGCAAAAACCCTTTTTGTGTCCACTACATTTATGTAAGCCTTCGTGTGGGCATAGAAAATAACCAAAGACCCCACTGCATGGCCTTCGTATGTGATCTGCAGCATGCAGGGAACGGATATGCTCTCACACAGAGCTGTCTCTCCGGTGTTCCTCCCAAGAACCACCACTGCAGTACTGAACAAGGTTCTGGCTTTGTATCTCTTGGCCGTTGGATTCTTTATCTTGGAAATGAGACTGCCATACAACACATAATAAACTTGGTAAATTAGGATGAATATTCAAGCTCCAAAAGCTACTTATTCCCTGTAAATGTTTCGGTTTGAGGCTGGAAGTCCTTAACGTCTACACTTAGTTGTTGTTGTTTAACTGCCTAGTCCAACTCAACTTCCCTTTGCTTCTGTTCTAAATTAGTTAAGATTAGACAGAGATACTGGCACGAATATTTCTTCATTACATTTTGTTTTGGTCCAATGTTTTTGTGAGCTGTTTTTGTTCCCCATAGATAGGAATTGCAAGTTAGGAACTCAGTGCAAGAAGTATTACTTGGCTTTTGTGAGCTTACTTACAGAACAGAGTTTCATATTAGATTTGACTTTGTTACCTGATCTGGTCAAGCATGCTTGAAATCCATCTGGCTAATCCAGAATTAAAGGTCGGCTTATGCATGAGTTATTGAATCTTAAATCTTTTATTATTTCTCTTAAATCTTAATTAATAGGTATTATAAATAAATATTGCACTTAAACCATTTTTATTATTTTTGGTCAATTCTAATGAACCATTTGCCTTGCACTTGCTTGCTTGTAAGCCATATATTCCGTTTTGCCTAAAGGTAAAGAGAAATGTTTGGTTGATAGTTATATATTTATCAAATTAAACCTAAGTTTTTTAATTCAAGTGAATTGAATTTATAAACTTTAGGAACTAAATTATAAAATTAATATTAATAATTAATAATTAATAAAAGCTTCTTTTGTTAAAAAGCTGCTGTGAACTACTCCTCCCACTGAGCATAAACCAAAATTCCATCCGTTTGACATCAGGGAATTGAAAGGTTTTGCCGTCGTCAAGTTGTGGATAGACAAGATGAATAAGGCAGAAGTGGAGAATTTTCTCTCTTTTTCTTTTATGCGCAGATAAATGGAGAATTTAGAATAACGGCACCGTTTCAACTGTGTAGAGTAATCGGTACCGTATTCTTCTTGCGTTCCTAAAAGTCTCGTCTTCGAATCCCAATTGCGTTATGCGCAGAAGTTTTTTGAGAGAGCTTTGCCTTTTTTTATAGGATCTATTCCACTCGAAAGCGTCGGTTGACAGTAATTTAGAAAAAGAGAATCATGCCATCACATCACACAAGACCGCACGAGTGCGGTATACCTATAATCACGTGGATGTAAAATGCTACTTAGTCAAATCTTAGGCTAAATCATGTGCTTACCACTTCTTATTTTTTATTAGTTTTTTAGAATACAGTAGAAACTCGATAAATTAATACTCGATTATTTAATAAACTCTCTAAGATAATATTTTTGGCCGGTCCCGACTCGGGGATAGGGTGCTAAATTAATAATTCGCTAAAATTATAAGATAATACATTTTTGATAATTTCTTTAGACCCCATATAAAATATAAATTAATAATTCCTTATATATAGCATATTATATGAATGATTTATATATAGCTTTTGAGTGAGACTTGGATTATCCTTGTTGTGCTTGCATAATGCTCTTCGAATCTCGTCTGTCATTGTTGTTTTTTTTACACCTTTAAGATGGGAAGCCATGTTGTGTGTATAATTTGTTTGTGTTAACCTACAGTATTTTGATCTTGTTTATATAGAAAATATTTTTAATGTCCATAAAGTGATACGAAGCATAATAAGGTGGGAGATTGAAGGTTTCTTTCAAATTGGGTCCTTCATTTGCTATACAGTACATGCATTGTATACAATAATTACAGTAAGTGGAAGCTTGAAAGGTGTTTGTAAACTAAGTATTTTACTATAAATTAATAAAATATTAATTAATATATAAATTAATAATTATTAATTTATCGATTAATTAATAACTTTTTTAATTAATAAATTTTGGTCGTCCCAAGTGTATTATTTTATAGAGTTTCTACTGTATTTTAAATAACTCTTTAATGTGGTCCGTTATCGTTTTTATTTATATGACACTGACGAATATGCCTTTTTACAATAAAAAATAACTGGTGAGACATAATTTAAGGGTAAAGGGAGAGATTCGAGAGAAGATGGCTATGGACCTTATGGTGCAGAAAAAAAGGTCCAGTCACTTTCTTCTCTTCTCTTCCCTGGCAATGGCATTATGAAATGATGGAACCCTCTGCAATGCTTCCTACCACCACCAGATCTATTTGTATTTTATTATATATATTTTTTCTATAAAATTCCTGATAAATTAAATTTAAAACCTCTATCTCCATAAAACTAGGGATAGGGATAGGATAAGGTCCGCATTTTGACGAATTAAATACCATCTCCTCTGTCTTCTTCTTCCTTTTCTTCTCTCTTTTTTCCTAAAAACACAGAAATCTTGAATTTTGATGATTTTTCTTTTTCCACCTTTTTCTTTTTTGAACGGGATTTTTTTACTTTAGTTTTAAATAGTAAAATGCTCGTTTCTGACCACTCTCTCTAGTTGTTGACGAGTTCAGTTGTCAGTTGTCGCCTTCCCTATATATTTACTACCCGCATCCATATAACTTCATCCATCCCATCCATTATACCTTCATTCATTCCATTCCTTGCCCTCATATGTACCTTTCCTTCTCAGCTTCTTTACGTCTTAGTTTCATTTCCAGATCTCTGGGAATTGAAGCCTTATACAACAAATTGAGGTATTTCCTTTCTTTTCTTTTCTTCTCTTCAGTCTGTTTTGAGATGTTGAATTAGTGTTTATGGAGCTACTGTTTCTCTCTGATTTTATGTAATTTGAGGTGGGTTTTTTCATACTGAATTTAAATGCTTCTTGTTTAGCAGATGAGTTGTTATCAGTTTAATAAATAATTATGATACTAAAGTAATGATTTTTTTGGTTGTTTGTCCCTAATTCTCGGAAAGATTGGGGTTTGCATTTTTGGTTCTGTTGTATTGTGGTGGGGGTGCATGATATTTGCTGTGAGTTTAATTGATTGATACATGAGTAACAATAGTGTAGCTTTTCTGCCTGGAGAGTTTTTTACTTGGGTAGAAGGAACAAATGTAAAATGACTTGGTACAGGAATATGGAATGGTGAAGTGAATTTGATGGTGTCCATGACTTAAATTTGTTAGCTTTTGCAAAGTTTTTTCTTTGCCCATTTTGTTTTTCCAATTGCAAAATCTCTGAATATCAAACTTTTGGGTTTTGAGCTGTTTTTTCTTCCTGTTTTGGTTACATGGATTTTTCTTACTGAATATCATCTGGGTTTATTCAGACCATGCTTGGCAAAGAGTTTTTCACCGAGTATGGCGAGGCCAACCAGTACGAAATACTGGAAGTAGTTGGCAAAGGAAGCTATGGCGTTGTTGCTTCCGCCATAGATACACATACTGGGGAGAAGGTTGCCATTAAGAAGATGAACAATATCTTTGAGCATGTCTCTGATGCTACACGCATTCTGCGTGAGATCAAGCTCCTTCGGTTGCTTCGGCACCCAGATATTGTACAAATTAAGCATATCATGCTTCCTCCATCTCCAAGAGAATTTAAAGATATTTATGTGGTTTTTGAGTTGATGGAATCTGATCTTCATCAAGTAATTAAGTTAAATGAGGACCTGACTCCCGAACACCATCAATTCTTCTTGTACCAGCTTCTCCGTGGTTTGAAATATATACATTCAGGTCTGAAATTTGATCTTTCTGTAGTCTTTTCTGTAAGCTGTACATCTTTTGGGGTATATTTTCCAAACTGCTGGCCAACTCATAACATTTCTTTTGTTTCTTTTTTCAGCAAATGTATTTCATCGAGATTTGAAGCCAAAAAATATCCTTGCTAATGCAGACTGCAAAGTGAAACTTTGTGATTTTGGGCTTGCTCGAGTTTCATTTAGTAATGCCCCTTCTGCTATTTTTTGGACTGTATGTGTCTTGCTGCAGTATGGTTGCATCTTTCTTTAAGTTGATATTTTTAAACTACTTATCATATGATTTTAACATTATTAGTCCAATTGGATTCTTTGCATTTGCCAACTAATACCTTCTTTCTCAAGGATTATGTGGCAACGCGATGGTACCGTGCTCCTGAACTCTGTGGTTCATTTTCCTCCAAGGCATGTGGATATAGATTATGTTTCCCCTGATATTCTGTTTCTATATGTTTTTGAAAAGAATGATTGCTGGTATGCTTTTTTGGTACACAGCATGAAACTTCAGCCTCAGTTAAATCCTTATCTCCCTCTTCAAAGCATTTCCTCTCTTTTTTCTTGACTCAGTTTTTACTTCACTCTTTCTTTTTGCCTACAGTTCCACTCATTATACTCTCACAAGTATGTACCCGTGCATATGAGAATGAATTGCCTGTTTTGAACATGCCATGCTTGCATTTAGCTGAAGTGCAGATATTGACTTAAGCTTGTGGCAAAACCGATCCATATTCTTGTTTTGAGTGCATTGATTGTTGGGTTCCTTCAATCTGTATCTTCGGAAAGCTATTGGAAAATGGAACTAATTTTTTTAGACTTGTTAATTTGAGTGCTGCTTCCTGTGGTTATATAATTGTTATTTGTTCAATACTATCATAAATCAGTGTTGGTATTGTGTTTCTTATTTTATTTCTCATGTCTTGGGTTGTGTGGTTCTACTCAGACTCTTATCTTTCTTCACTGAGAAATAAGTATGTGATTGTCTCAAAAAACCCATGGTTATATAGTACATACTCGTGCTTGCTTGTGCTAGTAGTGGAGGAGTATAGGATTTTGACTTGTGTAATAGGTGGTGATTGTCCTAATGGTGTGACAGTGTTATGATGAGTTTACTTTGGATCTTGATTTATTTTTCAATTGTAGCTTTCTTACTTCTGTACATCTGTTATAGCAGTACACAGAAGCTGCATAGCCTGTATTTCATACTATGTTTATTTGACTGGAAACTCTTGTCATTGCCCCACCGTGTTTTTATGTCTATAGTCCGCATCCACTAAAGATTTCTTACTTTTGCATATTCATTACAGTAGCAGTCTGCAGCTGCATAGCCTGTGCTTTTTCTTATGACAATTTAACAAAGACTCATGTTACTTCTGTGCCTTGTTTGTGTCTATAGTTTGTCAACTTGGTGGTTTATTCTTTTGTTTTATAATAAGCATTCTATAACTTAGTTATATTTACTTCACCATAGATTTTTATTACTTTATTGTCTTGGTTTAAGTAACTTGTGTTGAATTTTTTGGACTATTGTATTGTTTACATGTGTATTAATGCATTGTCTGTTCATCTTTTGCAGTACACCCCTGCTATTGATATGTGGAGCATCGGTTGTATTTTTGCTGAATTGCTGACTGGAAAACCCTTGTTCCCTGGAAAAAATGTGGTTCATCAATTGGATATCATAACTGATTTACTGGGCACTCCTTCTGCAGAATCCATTGCACGGGTTTGTTACTTCTTTTAATTTTTTACTTTTAAGACTTGTAGAAACATGCCATGGTAACTAAATGGTTGATTTTCTGTACTTTTTATGTAACTGACTGTAAATCTGCCCTTTATTTTTCCTCTAAAATTTAAGTTTCTTGTGACACTTGCAGATCGGGAATGAAAAGGCTCGAAAGTATTTGAGTGGCATGAGGAAAAAGAAACCCATTCCTCTCTCTAAGAGAATTCCAAATGCCGACCCAGCAGCTCTGTGTATGCTTGAGCGCTTGCTGGCATTTGATCCAAAAGATCGTCCATCTGCTGAAGAGGTAAGCTTTAGTGGAATCAATTGTCAGTAATTACGATGCATTCATATGCTTGCAGTTGGAATTTACTCTAAACTTCATAGGTTGTCTTCCTAATACTGGCTTTTATGGTCTCAACAGGCATTGAAAGATCCATACTTTGATGATCTGGCAAATATAGACCAGGAACCGTCCAGGCAACACATTTCGAAATTAGAGTTTGAATTCGAAAGGAGGAGATTGAACAGAGATGATGTAAGGGAACTAATCTATAGAGAGGTATGATCATAGTAAATGGTGCTTGCTTCGTCTGTCTTGGGTTGCTCTCTCATCTTCTTGGTGCCGTTCTCCCTTTTTCACTTTTGTGATTCATGTTAATGCAGATTTTGGAATATCATCCTGAGATGCTGCAAGAGTACCTTCGGGGCACTGATCATACTCACTTCATGTATCCAAGGTCAGACATGCTCGGTATTATTAATCTGGCGTGATAATGGAAAATTGCATGCAACATAAAACTAGTGACATGGTGTGTAGGTTGGATTGTGATTACCCAAGAAGCATTTGTACTATTGGTGTTGTTGTTATCATGACATCGGAAACTAATGTTATAGGTGGTGTGAAAACATTGATGAAACACCGTAGTATGACCACTTCAAAGCTGTTGACCTCCATAAACAGTCTAGTTGACTGCTAATAGAATCTGGATGCATTCCTTACTTGTTTGCTCTTAAAGTCATAGAACAAGAATACTTCTGTGCATGAGACATCAGGAAGCTATTCAAAATCTTATTCAGCAACTTCATCATAGTTTGAGACTGTATTCGAACATCTAGTGCACTTCTTAGAATTTGTGTCTCAGACACTTGTATTTTTCCCATTTTGTCCTACAAAATGTAATTAAATCACTAAATTTTAATCTATATGAATTTGGTTTTTCCCAGTGGAATTGAGTGGTGTAAAGAACAATTTGCTCATCTAGAAGAAGAAGATGGTAGAAGCGATGGCAGCCCACACCAAAGAAAGCATGCTACTTCCTTGCCCAGGTTAGATGATTGTTTTGTCGGTCCAGTGCAGTTTACTCGATGAAGTTATATTTTGCTGAATTTTGGCCTTGCATGTTCCTAGGGAGCGGGTCTGCTCAGCTGAAGAAACTGATACCACAGTTACCACTGTGAAGCATAGTTCAGAGTCTGTTACTCGTGCTTCTGTACAGAGCCCTCCACGGTCTCCAGCAACTGAAGAATTGCAGTCTGCTCAAAGAAATGCAGTAGTTGCGCAGAACAGCACTACCAAGCCCAAATGTAGCACTCGTAGCCTGTTGAAAAGCGACAGCATCTGTATCGGTGTGGTTGGAAATGATCGTGAGGTACACGCTCTCTGAATTCTTTTTCAATCTACCTGCGTGTCTCCAAGGTTAATCAAATTTGTTCCGCCGCTGAAGTGCTGGAGGTATCATGAAGGAGTGCGCCTGTCTTTCTCATGGTACCACTCGTCTTCCATTGCTTGCATTCGTAATAAAACTTATCTAAGATGTAATATGCAAGCTTTCTAAATGAAGGGCTTGAAGAATGTTCCTCTATATGTAACTGTATTGCCCTTCTGATCAGGGAAACTGCACAAAATGCAAAATTGGATTGCTCCATTTTTCACTTGAATGCATATCATAACCTGATTACAAGGTGGAAGTTGATTTGCCCCTTGTGAGACGAGCTGTACTAGGTAATGATGTTATATTATTCTATGTATAATAACTAGTTTAACACTTTTTCTTTTCATTTGTTTCCGATAAGCTGATTTGAACTTATGATCTCTTAAGAGGTCCCCTAACCTCTTGCTACTGGACTAACTCTAGCGGCTTACTAGTTTCGCAACTAACACTCTATTTAGCTATCTGGAGTAATAAATTGTAAGGTCTGACGCAATGAAATAACCATTTCTTTGACTTCCAGTCTCAGGTTATATTAACTATTACGTGATTTTATTTTGATTGCACTACGGGTCGGGTGCAGCTGTGGTGTAGATTCCTCATCTTAAAACCCAAGCGGTTCCTTTTTTTTCCACCACTTATGTATTTAACGCTAATCCAGAACACAATTTGTCAAATGTGACAACTTTTTTGTGGAAAAAAATGCAGTTAATCTGCTCCTCCCTGCACCTCCTCCTCCTACTCTGTTTCCTCCGCCATTCTTTAGCCTCACAACCACCACCGCCACCGCCTACTTCAGCCGCCGCATTCCCCAGTGAAGCTCTCCCCACAAAGTCTGGTTATCTACCAGTCAACTCCAAAACCAACTCAGCATTTTTCTACACTTTCTATGAAGCCCAAAACTCAACCTCAGCTCTCTCAGAAACCCCACTTCTCATCTGGCTCCAGGGCGGCCCTGGTTGCTCCTCCATGATCGGAAACTTCTTTGAGCTCGGCCCTTTTCGTGTTTCGAGTTCCAATAGCCAAAGTTTGCATCTTGAGCGCAATTCAGGATCTTGGAACCGGCTTTTCGGCCTAATTTTCATTGACAATCCTATAGGAGTTGGGTTTAGTATCGCTTCAAAACCTGAAGAGATACCAAGAGATCAACATTCTGTTGCTAAGCATCTGTTCGCTGCAATTACTCGGTTTCTTGAATTAGACCCAGTTTTCAAGAATCGACCTTTATATATCACTGGTGAGAGTTATGCAGGGAAGTACGTTCCTGCAATTGGGTATTACATTTTGAAGAAGAATATGAAGTTGGCAGTGTCAGAACAAGTGAATCTAAAAGGTGTGGCCATAGGTAATGGATTAACCGATCCGATAACACAGGTGAAAACTCATGCTGTAAATGCTTACTTTTCTGGTTTGATCAATGAGCGGCAAAAGGGTGAATTGGAGAAAGGCCAAGAAAAGGCAGTTCAGCTGGTGAAAATGGCGAACTGGAGTGATGCAGCAGATGCAAAACATGGGGTGGTGGTTTTGTTGCAGAGCATGACAGAGTTAGCAACTTTATATGACTATTCGAAGAAAGAACCATACCACACGTCATGGGTTTCCGATTTCTTGCAATCAAAAGAAGTGAAGAAGGCATTAGGAGCGAACGAATCTATAGTTTTCGACGAATGCAGCACTTTAGTAGGGGAGGCATTATATGAAGATGTGATGAAGAGTGTTAAGTACATGGTTGAATTTTTAGTTAAGAAGAGCAAGGTGTTGTTGTATCAAGGTTTTTTCGATTTGAGAGATGGTGTTGTTTCGACCGAGGCATGGATTAAGACGATGGAATGGGAGGACATGGATAAGTTTTTAACAGCAGAGAGGAAGGTGTGGAAAGTGGATGGTGTTCTTGCTGGGTATTTGCAGAAATGGAAGAGTTTGAGCCATGTTGTTGTTTTAGGTGCAGGGCATCTTGTTTCTACTGACCAATCTTTGAATTCTCAAGCTATGATTGAAGATTGGGTTTTAGAGAAGGGACAATTTGGTAATTAGCAAGAGTAGTATCCTGCATCAAATTTCAAATTTAATTTCTTCCTGCATTTTGTGCATTGTGTTGGTACTTTTTTTATTCTACGGTATGATAATGTAATGATTAAGCTTTAAAGTTTAATAAATGGTAATACTTGTGTGATGATGAGTTGCTTTTGGATTAACATTGCCTAGTAAATGGTAATACTGCTCTGGATTAGAACTGAGTAAGAAAAACTGGGCATTTGCTCCCTCGCCAAGAGTTTCCTGAGAATCATCATTTTTAGAAGCCGACAATTCTCAATCCAAATTTATTCCCTACTCAGAGGGGGCGAAGAGAGCACCGGTAACCAGAAAAAATAAGGTCAAAATGAGCACACAAGAGTGCTACACTACAAAACTTCAATTGTCAATCTGTCGATGTTTCTGATTAAAGTCTTGTCCCTATTTAGTTAATTAATAATTATTTAACTGGACCCTTGTGGTTGTTTCCGTTCATGGAAAACATCACCATCATTAACCAGATGATTACAGGATCGTTCAGGAGCAGCTGTATTCTTCCAAATATATCAAACAAAGAGTGGAGATGCTTCCTAGAATCCCAACCAGGTTGTGTGGTAAACTTTGATGTATCCTAACACCTCCCACTCTCTCCTTGTCCTGTCTAAAACCAACCAAAACACCACCATATTCAAAATATGTGCAATATACGATAGACCAAACAGAACAAGTCATTACTTTTGCTACAATATTGAATTGAATATTGTTGTGCGCATTTCTTCAACTCGACAACTTAAATATTGTACGATATCAGTTCATATATCTACTCCTAACTTTTCCACACATTACCCTGGCAATTGGCGAGAGAGCAGTACTTCCATTCTACCCACTTCCGTCAAGTTGCCAATGAGAAAGAAGGTGAGCTGCATATTGCTGCAAGGAGATGGAAAAAATACATAGCATAAGTACAACACATGAAAGCAAAAGAAGTTTTAGTACATGAATATGGTTAGTGTCAGTTACAGCGGAAGATAGGGGTAATAGGTAGGATCAATAATCCAATAAGCTCCCAACGCAATACAACAAAAATGCTTAATAGCTTCCTTTGTTGAAAATCAGTAAAATCCTCCTCAGGAACACACAAATAACTTTCTTTAGAAAACAATAATAATAACAAAATAAACCACTAAGGTTCTCCAAGTAGAAGATTTCAAATTTATGGATACCCAACCTTGAATCTTACCTGAGCCGATAAAATAAAACATAGTGAGCAAGTTTTGCGGCTAGTTCTTTGACCCTAGACCTTTGAGAGCTAAGAGTAAAACTGTTTAATTGGCAATTCCTTGCCAAACCTACTCATTTAGCATTGCATTGATGGTATGATGTAGAATGACCCAAACACAATTTGAACAAAATGACTGGTCTTAGGATTTTGGAAAGAGATTCCCACCCAAAATTTCACCATAAAACCTACTGGTAAGAATCAATCTTCAAACTGGCCATTGACGACAATCAATTTGCAGTGTCACTGTACATAACTATCAACTGTGATATGCAATTCAAACTCCAATGCAGAGAACTTACTGCATGATACGCATATGGTGATTTCCCTTGGCGATCAAAGTGTTTAGCCATGATGCAGAACTCAATTGGGCCCCACTCCTCAGTTTCAAAGCAATTTCCCAGTGCAGCTTTGTATAGCTAGCAAAACCCCAGAAAACACAGAACTCAAACATTGAAAATTACATAGTTATAACACAACATTAGAATTAGAAACTGAAGAACTAATAATCAATAACAATCACAGACCTTGCCAGTGTCGGTTAAAAGCTCAGTTCCCGCAGGGTAAGATGCATAGAATTGATCAGCTCTAGAAATTCCAGCTCTTGTACTACAACACCCTCACGAATTGGAAATCAGAACAGAACCCAGCAAAGATATTATATTAGAATGAGCTGTTATTCGACACCAAAAACCAACAAACTAATCCAAAATCAAAGAAGAGACACAAATGCGCTATAATTCCAGCAACAAGTAAGTGTGAAAAAAACCCAAGAACAGAACAGCAAAGCAATCAACCCATCGAAGATAAGGAGCGAGCCAGTAACCCACCACATAAAAAGACCAAGAGATGCTTGAAAATCAAAACCCACAAACATTTTCTTTCCATGTGATAGTAATTGACTTACGTGTTGCTTGTATAAGCATAGCTGACGAGGGCAGAGAAGCAATAGAAGCCAGTGTATGACACGACTCTACGGAACTTTTGGATCTTTAGTATTTCATCGGCGCCATTGTATAGCATCATGAATTGACGGTGCGCCTGATGTAGAAGATGTAGATTAGACATTTAACCGAACAGTGAGGACCGGTACAGAATGAAATGAGTGACTTCCAACTATGATTAGTGAGAGAGCGAGAGGCATATGCTCTGTACACGTGCAATATTACATGTTTTGAAGAGTGATCATCTTTGCTTTAAAATTAAGCCAAAACTGTACTGAGCAGTGAGCAATCCCTAATTTTTTACCCTAATTTAAATACTTATGACGTTTAAAATCTTGATTCATCCCTCAAATTCTTGATTCATCCCACTTGATGCTTGCCCTAATTTTTTTTTTTGGAATGTCACCCAATTTTAGAATTGGGGAAGATCCCATCCAAAATAAATAGGACTTCAGAAAATAATATAATGATATTTTTAATTTATTTTTTTAAGATGTAACTACAGTAAAATTATCAAAAATTATTAAACTCTCCAAGCATCTAAATGGCTTCATCCCGCAACTTCCAAAGAACTCAGGACCAACAGTCTCGACTCTTGGAAATCTGCAGATATAAAGGTCCTTTAGAGCTTCTAATTGCCCAAGTTGGCCCATTCAGAATCAACGTTTGCAAATTACTCAAACTGCTCATAGATTCAGGTAAATTTTTAATAGGAGATTGATCAAGATCTAAAATTTGCAAGTACTTCAACTTATATATTGAATTAGGTAACTCTGAAAGGTGTACGCGATACCTCAGGATTAAAGTTTGCAAATTGATGAAGGGACTTACAACTTCAGGTAATGTTGTTATCAATGCACGAGTGAGATCAAGACATCGCAAATGCATCAACTTGCCGATTGAATTGGGCAACTTTCTTACATCGAGATGATGCATAGATAGCACTCTTAAACACCTGAGTTTCAGTGCAAAATGAAGAAGCTCCGGCGTTGAAGATAAGTTTGTCAAGAGAGTCCGCAAAAGTTGGGGTTCATGGCTGCCCTCAAGCATCTGACATCTTCCAAAATTATAGATCTCAATTGACAAATGCCGAGTTGTTTTTGTCGGCTTACGCGAGTCTGACCGCTCCAATCTAATGTAGAACTCTCCATGCATGGATTCAGCTAGGTCATGCATACGATCGTGCATAACGTGATAGCCTGGTGATGCTTGGAGAAACGATCTTGATAGAAGACCATTAAAGTATTCATTGCCTATCTCTATCATTTCCTTATTCCTTGAGGGTTGGACTAAAAGTCCATGTACCATCCACAAAAGAACTAATTTCTCCTTTTGAAATGCATAATCCTTGGGGAACAACTCATACCTACCTACTCTAATGACTTTGATTACTGCTTTGATTAGTTCCTTCCAAGGAGAACAAAAAATAAAAGTGAGATAAAAAAAGTGTATAATTGGCTTTCAACAATGCTGAAGATTGAGGCCCATGGTGACATAACATCATAAAGAAAAGTACTATAATACCATAAGCAGATCAACAGTAGCATAGGAACAATATCCTGAGCAGAGGAATATATATATACCTCAGATTTATCTGGAAGTTTGAACTGGGAAGAATAGCCATCTAAGATGAACAGAGCTTCAATTGCATCAAGGACAGAGTACCTGCCGTAGACAGATTGAAGTGTAAAGATGCAAAACACTTGGATGCGAAAAAAAATTATGTGGAAAATAGGGAAATTTCAAAATGTAAAAAATAAGAAAATTTTAATGTGAGTTTAATTTTATTTTTATTTTTATTTGAGGCCAATGTTTTAGTCTTTTAGCTCTTGTGCTCTCATAGTTGATATGAATTGAAGAGTGTTTAAAGTAGGATCAAATCTGGGAGTATGAAATTTTATTAAAATATTCAAAGATGATTAAAGTTTGTTTTATTAAGATTTTATAGGATGAGCCTCTGGATTTTGGACAACAATTGAAAAATTAAACTATGTAAAGTTGGAGTGGGAGCATTTTCTTACCTTTCACATTCAATGGGGTCAACAGCAGCAGGAAGTTCATACCATGTTCACTTCCTCCTCCTCCTCCTCTGTTTGCTTCACTGTTCTTTAGCTTCCACCTCTCCTTTCCCCAAAGAAGCACTCCCTACGAAATCTGGAATTACATTTTGAAGCAGAACGCAAATGCAGAAGTCTCAAAACAGGTAAATCTCAAGGGAGTTGCTATAGGAAATGGGTTAACAGATCCGATAACCCAAGTGAAAACCCATGCCAAGAATGCTTATTTCTCTGGATGGGTCAACGAGAAGCAGATGGGTGAGATGGAGGAAGCTCAAATGGAGGCAGTTGAGTTTGCGAAAATGGGTAATTGGAGTGAGGCGACAAAAGCAAGAAGAAGGGTTTTGGATTTGTTCCAAAACTTTACAGGATTGCCCACACTGTATGATGTTACAAGGAAAGAGCCTTATAAGACAAGATTGGTGACAAAGTTCTTGCAAGAAGCGGAGGTGAAGAAGGCAATAGGAGCTAAGGGATCCATGGTTTTTGAGGAATGTAGTGAAGTGGTGAAGGATGCATTGGATGAGGATTTGATGAAGAGTGTGAAATATATGGTGGACAAATTGGTTAAAGAGACCAAAGTGTTGTTGTACCAAGGACATTTTGATATAAATTGTGGTGTGGTGGCAAGTGAGGCTTGGGTTAGGACAATGAAATGGGATGGGATCGGTAAGTTTTTGGGTGCTGAAAGAAAAATGTGGAAAGTGAATGGAGAAGTTCCTGGGTAAGTGCAGAAATGGGAGGGATTGAGCCATGTTTTGGTGTTAGGGGCTGGGCATCTTGTCCCTACTGATCAAGGATTGAATTCTCAGGCAATGATTGAGGGTTGGGTTCTGGAAAAAGGTGTCTTTGGTCGCGAGGATGAGGAAGAAGGTACTGCATCAGCTATGTAGATGCCAATTTATTTGACTAGTTTGGTTTTGTAGCATCAAATTCCTGTTGTTGTGTTAGTTCTTTGTATTAGGATGTTGACAGTCCTGTCTGAATAAGGTATCCAGATGCATTGCTAGATTATAGCTGAGTTAAGAAATAAATTCCATTGCTTATAACAAGTAGCATACCATGGTCTTTTTTCTCTGCGCATGCTTAGAAGTTTGCTTAGTTGAATCGTAAATATGTTTGAGACACAGTAACTTTTTTTTAGTATTGATTAATGTTAGAAAATCAAAAAAAAGGAACTAGAAAGGAAGGATTCAACAACTGGAACACATGAACTGAAATATGAGAAAATATTATAGATGATGAAAAGTATTTTACAGACACTGACAGACACACTGATTTCTTTCTTTTTTCTGAAAAATTTCTGTTCTACATTCTTCTTTGTAGAACCGCACACAAAGATGATGATGATGAAGATGATGAGAGTGGTGACTACGCACACTTTACTCAGTGAGTGGTGTACACTTCATCACTGTGCACACTCTTCTCCTCTCATTCACACATGATTTTAATTCTTGAATTGATGAGAGTGGTGGGCCACCCGGGCACACACTTTTCTACTCTCATCCACACACAATTTCTTTATTTTCTTTTGGGAGGGAACAGTTGTGGTTCCAACCACCTTTCTGCAACATGGTGGATGCATATTTATAGGCATTCCACCGACTTACTTTTTCTACATACTTCTACACACTTCTATTTCTTTACACGTGGTGCAAGATTCTAGATTTTTACAGCTATGCACACCATAAAATGACAAGTGTTAAAAATACAACTTTTGTTAATTCTTGATAATGCTGACGCTGCCGTTTGCTTCCACTTGATGCTAACGCTGAGATGATGTTGTCGCTGAGTTTGCCGCTTGATGCTACCGCTGATGATTCTGATGCTAACGCCAAGGTTGGCTTCCAACATGACGCTGCCGCTAACATCTATTATTTGTTGCCCTAACGCCAAGGTAACTCCACTGCCCTAACGCCAAGATAGCTCCAAGATAACACCAAGCTAACGCCAAAATAAAGCCAAAGTTGGTGTTGATTCCAACACTCCCCCTCTACACCAACTTGATTAATTTTTTCCTTCTTTTTTTTTTTTTTTTTTTCAAAATCAGCTCATCTCTTTTTCAATTGCAACTTCATCTGCAGCCAAATTCTTTTGCTGTTTTTTTTCCTTTTTTCCTTTTTTCTCTGTGATTGTGGCCGGCGTCGCTGCTGTTGCTTTTTCTGGTGTGCTTGCTGATGTTCTTCCACAGGTCCCTTAAGACAAAAGCTCCGCTACCATGTTAGAAAATCAAAAAAAAGGAACTATAAAGGAAGGATTCAACAACTGGAACACATGAACTGAAATATGAGAAAATATTATAGATGATGAAAAGTATTTTACAGAGACTGACAGACACACTGATTTCTTTCTTTTTTCTGGAAAATTTTTGTTCTACATTCTTCTTTGTAGAACCGCACACAAAGATGATGATGATGAAGATGATGAGAGTGGTGACTACGCACACTTTACTCAGTGAGTGGTGTACACTTCATCACTGTGCACACTCTTCTCCTCTCATTCACACATGATTTTAATTCTTGAATTGATGAGAGTGGTGGGCCACCCGGACACACACTTTTCTACTCTCATCCACACACAATTTCTTGATTTTCTTTTGGGAGGGAATAGTTGTGGTTCCAACCACCTTTCTGCAACATAGTGGATGCATATTTATAGGCATTCCACCGACTTACTTTTTCTACATACTTCTACACACTTCTATTTCTTTACACGTGGTGCAAGATTTTAGATTTTTACAGTTGTGCACACCATAAAATGACAAGTGTCAAAAATACAACTTTTGTTAATTCTTGATAATGTTGACGCTGCCGTTTGCTTTCACTTGATGCTAACGCTGAGATGATGTTGTCGCTGAGTTTGCCGCTTGATGCTACCGCTGATGATTCTGATGCTAACGCCAAGGTTGGCTTCCAATATGACGCTGCCGCTAACATCTTTTATTTGCTGCCCTAACGCCAAGGTAACTCCACTGCCCTAACGCCAAGATAGCTCCAAGATAACACCAAGCTAACGCCAAAATAAAGCCAAAGTTGGTGTTGATTCCAACAATTAATCTAACAACAGTAGTACCAATTTTTCACTTCAATTATTGAAACTCATGTGATTAAACAAATTCTTGAGGAATTTTTTTTTTTTAAGGGAAACTGGTGCTCAGATTGTTTAAACTAAAGCGTCACCCACCAAGATTCCTTTTTGACAAAAAGACATCTGGAAAATCATATCCACAACAAAACTAAAGTCAAAACAGATATCTAACTATCTTCCTCTCCGCTCTCCAATGGTGTCATCAACAACAGCATCCTTCCTCCTCCTCCCCTGCCTTCTCCTCTGTTTCCTCCATTGTTCTTACTCTTCAAGCTCTTCTATTCCAAATGAAGCACTCCCCACAAAATCAGGGTACCTGGCCATCAACCCCAACACCCATTCAGCCATTTTCTACACCTTCTATGAAGCTCAAAACCCAACTTCACCTCTCTCCCAAACCCCACTTCTTATTTGGCTTCAAGGCGGCCCTGGTTGCTCCTCCATGACTGGCAACTTCCTCGAATTAGGCCCTTATCTAGTCAATGATGATTCTGATAAACAAACCATCAATCTTGAACCCAATTCCGGTTCTTGGAATCGCATATTTGGCCTTCTTTTTCTTGATAATCCGATAGGAACTGGGTTTAGCATCGCATCTAATCCTGAAGAGATTCCAAGAAATCAAAAATCTGTGGCTAAGCATTTGTTTGCTGCAATTACTGGGTTTCTTGACCAAGACCCAGTTTTCAAGGGTCGACCTTTATACATCACAGGTGAGAGTTATGCAGGGAAATATGTTCCTGCAATTGGGTATTACATTTTGAAGCAGAATATGAAGTTGGAAGTGTTAAAACAGGTAAATTTGAGGGGAGTTGCTATAGGTAATGGGTTAACAGATCCAGTGACTCAAGTCAAAACTCATGCTCTAAATGCTTATTATTCTGGCCTTGTTAGTGAGAAGCAAAAAGGAGAATTAGAGGAAGCTCAATTGGTGGCAGTTCAGTTTGTTAAAATGGGTAATTGGAGTGAGGCAACAAATGCAAGGAGCAGGGTATTGGATTTGCTGCAAAATATGACAGGGTTGGCCACTTTGTACGATTTTACAAAGAGAGAGCCTTATAAAACAAGATTGGTGACTGAATTCTTGCAATCAGTGGAGGTGAAGAAGGCATTGGGAGCTAATGTGTCCATAACGTATGAGGGTTGCAATGAACTAGTGGGAGAAGCATTGCAGGAAGATGTGATGAAGAGTGTGAAGTACATGGTGGAATTCTTGGTGAAGGAAAGCAAAGTGTTGCTGTATCAAGGACATTTTGATTTGAGGGATGGTGTGGTTTCTACTGAAGCTTGGGTCAGGACAATGAAATGGGAGGAGATGGGGAAATTTCTGATGGCTGAGAGGAAAGTTTGGAAAGTGAAAGATGTTCTTGCTGGCTATGTGCAGAAATGGAAGAGCTTGAGTCATGCAGTGGTGCTAGGGGCAGGGCATTTGGTGCCTACTGATCAAGCATTGAATTCTCAGATAATGATAGAGAATTGGGTTTTGGACAAGGACGTCTTTGCTCAGACTCACAGTCATGATTCTAACTCTCTCAGGGGATCAATCTAATATGGCATTCTGAGACGCCGTACTATTCTTGTTGTTTTTATGTACTGCTGTTAGATGTCATATTACAGCAAGAGCAGTCTTTCAGCTTTTCTTTAATGGATTATAATGTAATAAACAACTCAATGAAGACATCCATTTGATCATATTCTCATGAATCGTCCAATATGTAACAGGAGAAATTTGTTTCAAAGATGTCCAGGTGTCATTTCCAGTAACATCAATTGCAATAGAAAAATGATATTTTGTAGGAAAATTTAGTCAGAAAAAATAGACAGATGGTAATTCCATAAATATGTGATGGCAGTTTCATAAATATGTGATGGTAGTTTTGTTTTATTTACAGAATTGTCATCCGCCTATTTTTTCTGCCTAAATTTTCCTACAAAATATCATTACTCTTGCAATAAGTTCAAAATCCAAACTTTCTTAGTTAAGTCCCTAGTGTAGGTTGGGTCTCATGGCCAATACCAGAATGCAAATGCAGCAACAGGCCATCTTCTATTTTGTTCATTTGCAAATTGCAATTAACCAAACATGACAAACTTGTTTGCAACCCAACGATTAGATCAATCCGTTCCAATTAAGCACAAATTCGGAACAGTTAAGGAGTTAATTTCAATAGAACAACGTTTCACAATTTCACAATCAAATTAATCCAGGATGACTTATCCCAGAAATAGAAAGTATAAAAGTGATAGAAAAAATGAGAATTTTAAGAATGTAGGTACTCATGGCCAGTCCCAAATTGTAATGGCAGCAACGCTGCTACACTAGGCGATGGAATATGAGACCTTCCTTCCGCGGAGGAGCTCCCACAGGAGGACCTCAACGCATTAGTATTTGATCTGTGACGTTAACTCTGGACTATACAAACATGAATCTTGTTTGCTCCAAATTTAGATTAAGGATTTCAATAAATCCCTCATCACATCAGAAAACAATTCTAATCACAGATCAGGAAAAGTTCTTGATAGGGTTTTTCTTATATTATGTTCAGTTGCAATGAAGCAAGCGTGAAAAACTTGTTTGCTACCCAAGTTTTTGATCAATGTCTCAATTCAGCACAAACTCGGAACGTTGTTTTCTGTAAGTGCAGTTCGGTGTTCCTTTTAGTTAAACAACTTTTTCCCAATTTCACAATCCAAACTAGCCCAGGATGATCAATTCAAAAAGAGAGCTACAGGAAGTAGTAACATTAAAGGAAAATTAAGGAGAATTTTAAGAATGTAGGTACTCATGGCCAGTCCCAAATTGTAATGGCAGCAACGCTGCTACACTAGGCGATGGAATATGAGACCTTCCTTCTGCGGAGGAACTCCCATGGGAGGACCTCAACGCATCAGGACTTGATCTGTGACGTTAACTCTGGACTATACAAACATGAATCTTGTTTGCTCCAATTTAGAGTAAGGAATCCCTCGTCACACCAGAAAACAATTCAAATCACAGGACAAAACCTGAATTCAACACCTCAGATTAGCATTTTGGCACATTCGTCATTGCAACCAACAACCCATGTAAGGAATCTACCTACACGGTGCGCAAAATTTTGTTGCTAGCAGCTCATGCCCAAAATGTTCTTCCTCACCAGTAATAAAAATCAAGAACAACAACAACTTTGTAATAAAATGTTCTTCCTCATCAGAAACTTGCCAATTTAGATCAATAGAAATATTATAAAAACTGTGAAAAACGGTTGTTCCAATTGCTATGTAATGGCGAATGGAGGCGGATTTGTGGAGAAGGAAAGATGTGGTTTTTTGATAAAGAGAGATTTGGTGAAAGAAAGGAACTTTCTAAAACCAAAAGTCAAATTAACAAAAACCCATCAGAGCACAAAACCCGTACTATGATGCCATTTTGTTATGCAGGGCTGGTAAAAATTGCAGAGCATCCGGTAGAGAACCTACCGGTTTTTTAGAGCAACTGAACAGTGCTCTCCCCTATTTGCCCCAGCCCTTTTTTCTTTTCGTTTGAAAAGGAACCAAGAAAAAAAATTGATATCCTTACCTGCTTGGCGATAAGAAAATAAAACAGTGAAGAACAGAAAAAACTGGAGAGGAGAGCGCCGATAACAAGTTGATGAAAGAGAGACGGTGGCTGTGAGTTTTGAAAGCGCACAGGACAGAGAAGACAAGGAGGGGGGTCGCTTATATATTGAAAGGAACGGGCGAGATGAAAAACCTAAAGCATGAACGGTTGGATTTTATTTGGTGAATTAATAATAAATTTGAAACATTTTTTTGTACGAAAAAGTCAAAACTTAAGTGCTTATATTTTTCTCTTTTAAAATAAGAGAAGGCAATAATTTTAGATTTATTATTTTCAAAAAAAAAATAGATTTATTCACAAAAATATTTAATTAAATACTATTAGGAAAGAATTTTAAAATTTATAATGTAATTTTGCCTAATATTCATGTTTTATAAAATCCAACCATCCACTAAACAGAAAACTTATTTGAAGCCTTAATTTAAAAATAAAAAATTATGGCTTTCAGAAACAATTCTAATTTTTATTCTATATTATATATTTACTATAGTTTATTTATATACTATATAATATTATTGTATATTTATTTATAGCAAATATATATACAAATATTATATAACCGCATAACATGTTTATTATAATAATTTTTAATAATATAATAGTATATAAATATTGTAATATACATTATTATATAATAATATAATTTGTGGGGTATGTTTGGTGAAAAGAAAAAAAAATCAATCTCCTATGCTATTTAAATAAGAGATTTTTTTCCTAATAATCATACATTACGCAACGAAAATATAATTTTAACAATTCCTACATAAAATATAAAGTAAAAACGATTCTTTAGGTAATTTTAGAATCTTTGATATTTTTTTATTGATATTTGGTGAAAGACAAGCGGAGCATAAAAACCCAAAGTCATGGGCCGGGTAAGTGTGAAATGGGCTCTCTCTAACTTCTCCCGCCTCTAGTTGTCGGAACTCTCAAGTCTGAATCACTTCTCTGTCCACTCACACCACGCTTGCTTGCCCAGTGCTCACTTCTCCCGAAAAGCAACACCGATTCGCGAAATAAGGTACGCCCATCAACAATTACGGCAGCTCCCTCTCTCTTCTTCTTTCCCGAACGGTTTTTCAAATTATAGAAACAGAAATCAAGAATGCTGGTTTTGTTTTTGTTTTTGCAGGCATTTACTGGCTTATGCTGCTTAGGCATGTTCTGCTCGTGTCTCCATGGCGTTAACAGCTTCAGCTGTGCAGCCCTGCGGCCTTGTACGTCTTCAATTTTCTATTTTCGTGTTGAATTTGTTAAGTATTTTAGTTCTTTTTTTTACTCAATTGTGTCCTTATCTTGATTAGGCTTTCCTGTTATCTATTGAATCAGTGTTGTAGAGGAAATCGGTTGACTAGTGTGATCGTGTTCAGAACTGGGAGACGTTGCTGTAATGCTTACCCTAGAAAAATGAAGTAATTTTGCAGTCTGCTTTTGTACATTTTGCACGGAAGATTGGATATGAAAAATGGCTTTGACTCCTTTGGATTGGTTAGTTGCAGGTATAATAATGTCCTCTTCAGAATAACAAGATCATACCCTCGATCAAAACTTAAGTTTGCAGAAAAACTGTTCCAACCTGGTGATGAGTCGAAGTTGCTTAATAAGGTAAGTTGGTGTGTGGATATAGAGCGGCCATTTACTCATTTCAAATTGTTTCCATATTTCTCAGCGTGAAACTTATCATTAATCTTAAAGATGGTTTTACTTGGAATCCTAGTTTAGCGAATCTTGGGAATCAGATGGGTGTATAGCTAAATTATATGGCTAAGAAATACATTGTGCGGATGCAAGCCTGACCTGGTCTCTTGGATGCAAAGGGTAAAAGCTACACCAAACATGCTTTGGGATTTATTTGTATGAAGGAACTAAACTTGGAGAGCCAAATAGTATCGTATTAGTTGAATTTTTGAATCCCACTTGTTTGAGATGGGCATAAATGTGGATATTTTTCATAAAAGTAGTTTGTTGTTATTGTGTTGAAATAGGTAAAACAAGCGCTAACTTACTTTTGGTTTCTGGTATTACTTTTATAACGTTGAAGTTGCTTTTAAAGATTAAGGCTATGGAATCTTAATGCAAGCTCCTATTTCTTTGCTATGCTATAATGTTGTAATAGGCACTGGTTTTATGAATAATCTATTAGTCTTGGTGCAAACACATTCAAATTATTTGCTTGCAGTTGGAATTTTTCTGTGTTGAACAGAAGTGGAGTGATGAATTTTGTCTCTCTACTCACAAGATATATCATTAAATGCAATTTACTTACGTGCAGGTACCAGTGCTAGCAGGTTATAACGCCTTTCATGATTTTCTTGAAAATGAAAAAGCTGAAAATCAATCTGGTGGTGATCTCAAAGATTCCAGAGATGATTTTGATGCTCTCTTAGCCTGTAGAAGGTTTCCCTCCATCATTGTGGGTAGATCTCCTCCAGTGGATTTGTATGATGAGGCAACACATCATTCTGAAATGAAGAGCTTGCTAGCAGCCAAAAGCTATGGGCTTTTCCAAAATGCTGCAGGGATGAAAAGCATCGATCCAGATGAGCTATATGAACAGTGGCGTTGCTTGAATGACTCCTTATCAAAAAAATTAAGAGAGAAAGAATCTTGCATGATAAGGGAAGCTAGTACAGAAAATACTAATAAATTAAAAGAACCCAACGGGGAAATTTTCCACAGCTTGCCCTCATATCCTCGGGGTGTCAGTTTGAAAACAGAAGAAAAATTACATCATATAGATTCTTCTGCCAAGCTGGGTTCTGAATCACAAATAAATGCGGCAGTCCTGGATAGTCCTATTAGTTGTATTCCTGGGTTAACTAATAGGCAACGCAGTCAACTGGAGAAATGTGGTTTCCACACGGTGGGTGTATTGGAGATTATGTGAAAAGTCTGTTTAGGTTACAAAATAGGAAGTATAAATTGGTTCATGTTGTTGTTCTTTTCATGTAGTTACGGAAAATGCTGCAACATTTTCCCCGAACCTATGCTGACTTACAGAATGCACAAGTTGGGGTTGATGATGGGCAGTACTTGATTTCTGTTGGGAAGGTATTATCTTCCAGGTATGTCTTACAGTGTATTTGTCCATTACATAACATTGTCTATTCATATGGATGCACATGATGAAACCTTTATGTACACGTTTCTTCTCTGTACCTGTTTTTAGTCATGCAGTGTCTATCAAGTCAATCTGGCATTTATACTTTGATATTAATTATACTTCCCACTTCTCTTTTAGGGGAGTTAGAACTCGATCTTCTTTTTCATTTCTTGAAGTGGTTGTGGGTTGCGATATAGTAGATTATGAATCTCAGCATGTGAATGATGATGTTGATGCTGGGGGGATAACAGATGGCATCAGTAGTGGTGGTGGAATGATCAATGGAACGGATGTTAAGGGAACCAAAACTATTTATTTGCATCTTAAGAAATTTTTCCGTGGGACCCGTTTCTGCAGTCCAGCTTTTCTTCAATGTGTTCAGAACAAGCATAAAGTAGGAGAGGTCGTTTGCGTTAGTGGTAAGGTCAGTTCATTTTTCCCATTCACTGTATTCTTCTCTATATTGTGCTTTATGAAATTTATTTTCAGTTGTCTTTATGTTTTTTTTTATAGCAACAATGGTAGCATAAGCATTAGCAAGTTTGCTTTTTCATGAATATAGATTATGGCAATGCCATCCCTTTTGGCTTTCAGAATCTGTTTAATTTCCTCTGTTTCGCATGAGGCGTCTGCTCATTTTCCTTTGTATGTTGAATGTAGTGTTAATGGAATCTTATAGAGAGAATTACTGAACTTGCTTAATTATTTTCCAGTTATGACAATGATTATAATCAAAATGAAGTATGGTTCCTGTACCAGCATGTTTTGCTTGTTATGAATATATGTTATCGACAGCTTTTCTCGGATAGTGTCATTAATAGTAACTAAAATAACATTGGTTTTCATGAATTCTAGCATTTGGTACTTGAATGTTGTTTTTCATTGTAGGTCAGGAGTATGCATGCCAAAGGTCATTATGAAATAAGGGAATATAGCATTGATGTGGTAAAGGATGGCAGTGATTCATCTCTTCATCCAGAACAAAGGCCGTATCCGATATACCCCTCTAAAGGGGGTCTAAACCTTGATTTTCTTAGGAAAACTATTGCAAGGTTTGTCCTTCACATCTTTCCTTCTAAATTGTGATGTGTTGAGTTTCCGATAAGTCCAGCATCATGGAATATCTTTGTTCTGGCAGCCTATTTTTTGTATTCATCAACTATGGGGTTTACTTCCTTTTGCTCCTTTGTTTTGTAGCAAGGGCTTTGAAGTTCATTTTGACTTAACGATTCGAAACTACGGGAGTATGTTGGAGATTGAGTCTAGGCATTTTGGATTTGAGGATTTTTGTTGATCTTAGACATTTTGGTTTATGATTTTCTTTTTCCTATTTCTGTTTTCCACAGAAATTTTTTATATGATAGTTTATCTGCTCCCTTCAATTTTTTTTTTCAGTTTTTTTGTTTGTTTGTTTCTCTTGTTTCATGATCACTGGTGTTTTTTTCTGGAAGGTACCTAGCATACTGCTTTAAAAGGGTGTTGCAGTTGATTGCAAATTTACAATTTTACATCTAGAGCTAATATAGAGATATAATTTTACCCTTTCCTCTCCTTTTTATGGACTTTTCTTTGCTCCCATTCCAAACTTCATCTTCTTGCTTTGTTTCCTTGTCTCTATGCATAAAATTAACTTACTCTTTTAATCCCCAGTGCTCTACTCTCGGTTGCCGATATTGATCCCATTCCAAAAGAAGTCACTCGGGAATTTGGACTTTTAAGCCTTCGTGATGTAAGGAACTTTTCTTGAGTACATTATATCTCTTTATAAATTTTGTATTGGTTAAATTTCCATGATGCATGATCCTTTTTCTCCGTCAATGTTAGTTTTCTTTCCATGTTTGGTGTGGCTAGGATTACATGCTCTATAAAAGATAAATGTTCTGCCTCTTGATTATTGCCTTTTTTTCTTTATCACTTTTTCTCGAATATTAATCACCTCTGATACCAACTATTGAAAACATATCCAATCTTTTTGTTGCAACAAGGAAAGGTGGGAGTGAGAGAGGAAGGGAGAGAGTCCATACATGAAAAATAAGAAAACTGTAAGGCTCTCTTCAAAAGAACAAGGGACCAAAGAGAAAATACATGCATGGCCAGCATGTTTGATGGTGTGAGCTAAAATAGTTGGTACATTCAATCATTAGCAACACTTAAAATTTCTTTTCAGGATTCTTGTCCTCCATGCATTGGTGATTTCTTTCATATATCTCACGAAAATAGGAGTTTTGAAATGCCACAGTTTGGAAACTTAAGGCTGTTGTTGCATACTGATTATGTATGGGAATTATTTCCTGTCATTGCTTGCATATATTTCAACGATATTTATACGCCGTTCTAAAAAATCTAGGCTTATATCGGGATTCATCAGCCAAAAAATGTGGAGGAGGCAGATTTAGCTCGCAAAAGGCTAATATTTGACGAGTTCTTTTATATACAGGTAATGTTTCATTTCATTTTGCTGTCAAATTTTCTGTCTGAAGCTGATAATCTGATTTTTTGTTTAGTTGACCACTAATCTTTGTTTTGGTTTGTGTATATAGGATATCTATTACATCTGATCGGACAATAGGGCTACATTCCTAGCTAAAATTGCTAAATATAAAATAGGAAATACAACTAAATTTCTAAGGGGAGTTTTGGCAAATAAGATAACTGCTAATCATCAACTAACTAGTAATTCCAAATCTTTGTTTGGTTCCCGTTCTTGCTGTGGCTGCTCTGGTGACTTGTTGGATTTACTTCTGTCTTTGCCTTCCACCACAGTCAAATTTATGATCTCAAAGGATTTATTCTGGTGTCAGGCTACCTCAATAATTGATGAATCATGAATGATGATTCTTTTTACAATGAGGCCTATTTTATTTCTTCTATTTAATAATTTGTAAGTTCGCATGACTGGTTGATCTAGTAGTACTGTCCTTTCTTAACCTAAGTACTGCTATGCTTTGGAATATGTATTTATTTGAATCTATTCTCTAAACTTCTTACCCGCTCTCTACTGCTGGGAAATGACTGTCAAGTTGTTTCTGTTCATCTTTTATAAGTTTTTTTTCCCTTGATCATGGATAGTCTTTTAAGCACATCTCTTTCTGCAGCTGGGACGCTTGTATCAAATGCTTGAAGGTCTTGGTACTCAAATGGAGAAAGATGGATTGCTGGACAAGTACCGGAAACCTGAGTTGACTGCTGTTTATATGAAGGATTGGTCTAATCTCACAAAGAAATTTTTGAAGGCCCTTCCATATTCCCTTACTCCTAGCCAGCTAAATGCGGTATCAGAAATTATATGGGATCTAAGGCGACCAGTTCCTATGAATAGACTTCTGCAGGTTGTGAATTTTACCTGAACGGCGGATACTTTCATGTCTTCACTGTTTGCATCTTCATATTGCTTTTGCTTTTAATACTTGTGTTAACTTCTCGCCATTGTTTACCTATCTAAATTAGTTTAAAATTTTCAGATTGCGTTCTTCTGTGATGACAGTTGAAGTTTGTTTATTACTTCATTATTGCATGCATGCAAACAATTTCAAGTTCAATTACAAGTTGGTCGTATCTGTTAAGTATTTGGGTTCTTTTTTAATTGGTTATCCGGCCCCTTAAACCACTTAATGAGTGCATAGGGTGATTTCAACGTGAAACTATCCCTACTCCTCACACTCAAATTCTTTAGGTTTGTGTGTGGTGCTGACTGAATGGGGTCCCACCAAATTGGCTACAAATTTTGAGCTGAACTTCTATTATCCGAATTCTTGTCAGATACAGTGAGATAGTAGGGAAAATGGTCTTGGGATTTATAAGGTTTTCATATTTTTCAAGCTGTTGTATACCCTATAAACTTTGTATTCTTCTCTACTCTCTCTCCTGTTTTCCCTTTTGTGTATTGTATCTTAGACGTTGTATTGCATGTGTTTGTTTTCTTTTCTGTTTAGTTGTTTCTCCCTCATTGAGTGTTTTCTTTCCAAGCACATCATTTTAATGCCTTCTTATCCACTGTTGGTATAAATAAATAACAAACTCGGCACTCGGAGGTTATTTGATAATGAATTTTGTATTTCCCTTAATCCATACAGAAATTAATTGGAAAAGGTGAGTGGATGGTGGATATTATCTTTATAGGTGTAGGGGAAGCTTCTGTGTTGTAGATAAGAGAAATGAAAGAAACAGAAAACTTTAGTATAAGCTTTGGAGATTATATTTTTTGGTAAACTTTATTATACGTTCCTTGTTTACTTGAAACTGTCAGGTTCACCCGCCAACATGTTGTTTTTTGTTATCAGGGTGATGTTGGTTGTGGGAAAACTATTGTGGCATTTTTGGCATGCATGGAGGTTATTGGCTCTGGTTATCAGGTTGGTTAATTGGTACTTTGTAAATTACCTATTTTTTATCATAATTAGACAGCTTTTATACATCTGCTTTTTGTTTCTTTCAAAATTATAGATTTACAATATGCGTGTTACTGTATTTTTGTTGCTAAATGTAATGCACTTTCCATTATTGTTGGGTTGTTCATGACCAAGTCTTATCTTTATGTGTGTAGAGTTGTTTTGAAATATACATCCTTAAATTTAAATGCACTCTGTAGGCAGCTTTCATGGTTCCAACCGAGTTGCTCGCTATACAACATTATGATCACTTGCTTAATTTGCTGGAAACAATGGAGGAGGACCAGTTCAAGCCTTCTGTTGCTTTACTGACAGGTTCAACTCCAGCAAAACTGTCCCGGATGATCCGCAAGGTATAATGTTGTAAAGTAACTATTTTTCCCCTTTTGGTATTTCAACAATTCCTTCTTGTTAACAACAATTTCTGATTGAAAAAAAGAACTGATATATTGTTCGGGGATGTATCCATTAACAGGATCTTCAAACTGGAGACATCTCTATGGTCATTGGAACCCACTCTTTAATATCTGAAAATGTAGAATTCTCTGCTTTACGCATTGCTGTGGTAGATGAGCAACATCGCTTTGGTGTGGTCCAGAGAGGAAGGTTTAACAGTAAGGTTGTCAATGCTCCTTGGTTGCCGCCTAATTGCATGCTCTAACTAATATCTGATTAATGATATTACCATTTCAAATTTGTGTTTCTCACTTTGCTGTTTCCTTTTACTTACAGTTATCTGATGGTGGGTTCACCATTGACGAATGCATCTTGATAGTCCTGATAACTTGATTTTGGGAACACATATTTTGATATCAGTGGTTGTATTGAACTTCTGGGATGTGGTTATGTCAAGGGGTAAAACCATTTGTAGAATCTGGGATGTGGTTAATCAGGGGGTTAAACCATTCGTATAATAAAATATAGGTGGTAATAATAATATGAAATTTGACTGCAAGGAAAGCATCATCGATACCATGAACTATAGTTATCTCTATGTCCTCCCTTACCGCATAATTCATACAAATTTTACCCTTCTACAATCGTATTCCGATCTTTGCTTTTTGTTTACCATCTCTTTTATCATAGTGTTAGAAAATGCTAAAATTGATAACCTAATCATGAGACTTGTTGATAGTGGGTGCTTTATTTCATGAATCCTTCTAAAGTTATCCTTGCTTTTCTAAGTATGATTTTTTTGGCTGTTTTTATGGCTTGTCTTTTAACGACTATAGCAGCCCTTGCTACTTATAGTTTTATTTTTCTGGATTCCTTTTCTGATTAAATTTGGACACATAATACCTGCAGTTATATTATAGCTCTATAAATTCAAGGATTGCAGCAGCCAGTACTGAGAGCCCCCAAAAAAGTGATGGCCATATGGCTCCACATGTTCTTGCCATGTCAGCCACTCCCATCCCAAGGACACTTGCACTGGCGTTGTATGGGGATATGTCCTTAACACAAGTATGTAAATTCCTCTGCTGCTATGATTATTAGCACAGTAGATGATATCCTATAGGTGGAACTGTTTGAATACAATTCAAACGTTTTGTTGAAACCAGTGTGAGATTTGGTTGGAAAAAGGATACACGCATTTAAGTCAGAGCCTCATTTCTTTGCCATCTGTTGTATTCTGCACTGTTGAGCTGATAACCATTTATAGATTATTGCATGGGGAGGTTTAAGTTTTGTAGTTCCATGGGATTAGGGACTTCCTTCTTCCAATGGTTTAGATTTAGAACATTGGCTATCTGCTACTCTTAAGTAGTTAAGTGTCTATGAGTTTTTACCATTTGGCAATAGATTGTGCCCCCTCAAATACTTTCTTGTTTTATTTTATGCCAGATTACTGATTTACCTCCAGGAAGAATTCCAGTTGCAACACATATCATTGAAGGGAATTATGAAGGTTTTGAGGAGATCTACAAGGTATGGATCTATATCTTGGTGGCACCGGACATATTAATACTCCAATGTTTAAAGAACTAGGATACGGTATGTCGGATATACAAATTACTCACCAATATGTTTTATGTTACTTGTTGATATTAATTCTACCAATACAGTAAATATATTCTAGAATTACAAATAATCTTAATTAAAAGGAGTTAGATTTTTGATTGAGTGAACTAATTTGATTTATGACTAGCGCACAGTTATAACTTGATCTTCAATGAGAATAGTCATCAAGTATATGGCCTCTGAAACTCTTGTTAGGTTTGAGATTCTTACTATTGAATACTGTTACAAAATACTGGCAAATATGTATTCTTTTCATAATGTTACAAGCAAGTATCTTTTAGTACCCTAGCAAATAAAGTTCGCAGAGGGTTCTTTTTAAGAACAGTTTGATATTTTTGTTGTTGGCTGTATTTTTTTCTTGTTCTCTGTTAACCTCTTTTGATGCTAAGTATTACTTGTGCCAGATGATGCTAGATGAATTAGTAGCTGAGGGAAGAGTATATCTTGTATATCCAATTATTGAACAATCTGAACAACTGCCTCAGCTTCGTGCTGCTGCTGCTGATCTTGAAGTTATATCCCAGAGGTTTCAGGATTACAACTGTGGTTTGCTACATGGAAAAATGAAGAGTGATGATAAAGATGAAGCTTTGAGGCGATTTAGATCTGGAGAAACTCGTATACTGCTTTCAACTCAGGTAATTGAGATTGGTGTAGATGTGCCAGATGCGTCTATGATGATAGTTATGAATGCTGAGAGATTTGGAATGGCTCAATTACACCAGCTGAGAGGGCGAGTTGGACGTGGGACTAGGAAGTCCAAATGTATATTAGTAGCTTCTACAGCCAGTAGCCTTAACCGTTTAAAAGTTCTGGAGAAGTCATGTGATGGTTTTTACTTGGCAAATATGGATCTTGTTCTCCGTGGTCCTGGTGATTTGCTTGGCAAAAAACAATCTGGACATCTTCCAGAGTTCCCAATTGCAAGATTGGAAGTAGACGGGAACATTTTACAAGATGCACATGCTGCAGCCCTGGTAAATATCTTGTCTTTGGACTCTGGTGTAATTACTATTGTCTGTGCATATTTTCCATTTCATTACATGAGTCGTTGGAGACCATGAACAACCATATTGCATCACGGGGTATTAGTGAAAGACTGCATTTTCCTTGAGTTTGTTGTGTTGATGTGCAATTGTTTTATGCCAAATTTCTTCTGTGTGATAATATCTCCACGAAAGAAACAAATCCATGTAAACTGATCATGATTAGGTTGCAGTTTAGGCTTTTAGTTGAGTTGAACTTACCAAATTTCTCCTGTTTTGATACTATCATCTCGAAAGAAACAAATCCAGATAAATGCATTTACTTTGGTTGCAGTGTTTCCTTGGATCTGGTTACACTGATCCAATTTTGAAGTACATATTCTTTGATTAAGTGGAGATGCCAAATAAAAATCACAATGGCTGGCTAGTCAACTTCTTTCTGTTTTGGTTGAAGATGTAGTTACCTAAGTTCAATTGTCTGATCATGTGCAGAAAATTCTCAGTGCGTCTCACAATTTGGAGGGATTTCCAGCACTCAAAGGGGAGCTTAGTTTGCGACAGCCGCTATGTCTTCTTGGTGATTAAGGTATTGGCTTTTTGGAAATCCGGCATCCATGATTAAGATACTACTTGCTTATACAACGACGGACGATTTGGTTTTCCCTACGGTATGTAAGCCAATGTGAGTCCTTTTTGTGCACAACTTTATGACTAGCTATAGGCAAGCTGTGTTTTATGGAATTTGGCTCTCTTGTACATATGGTACTACTGACTAACCAGTAAGTTCTAATATTGTAAGAGAGAAACTCCCCTGCCATTTTGTAGATTTTGTCATCGACGTTTAGAAGGCGGGAGAAAACTTGAGATTAGTGAAAGTAAACTCTTGTTAGTGATAAAAATATCAGTAAAGATTCATGATCGAATCTCAATTTCGCCTATGAAAAAAGAAGAGTATACATAATTAGTGAATGTACTTCACGAAATATATACTTGTTTCCCGATCAAATAAGAAGACAAGCACTTGAGATATGAAACACAATAATGGAAATTTTTATATTGGTTTATGATTTTCTTTAGTGCAAGTATATATTTTATGAGTTGAATTCCACTTACGAAAGCAAGATGAGGTTTTTATTTTTGTCTTCTATATATTCTTTCTTAAATTGTTTTCATAAATTAAGGGAAGCAAGATGAGGTTTTTACTTTTTAGACTGTCGGCAAGCATTTATTTTTTTTTAATTCTCAAATGTCAAATTCCCCATGATCACAGTGAAAACGGCAACCACAATGGCAAAGCGAAAGCAAAATGCTATTGATCTGCCTCCTCTAATCAATTCCATGTGGAAATTGGAAAGTTTTGATACCAAATTAAGTTACATAAAATAATATCCGGATATTCTAAGATTGATGGTGTATAACAACCATTTGGTGGTGGGTACTTTTTCTTTTCTCTTGTTTCTCTCTCGTGTGCTCTTTCTTTTATATAAGAGATTATTTTCATTCGAAAATTTGATCGGACACAAAAAATTGTAATTTTCCCTGTATAATTTTTTCATTTTTCATACTGAAATCTGAGATTTTGAGCAAGTCTAGCTTATCTTTGAAGCTCTCGTCATAACCTAAAAATTATTGTGAGTATTTCATCTCAAAGATGCTAACTTTATATAAGAAGTTTTAAGAAAATAAAGTGTCTCCATTTATTAATAAAAAAGTAGAGTGAAATTGTGGCATTCTCAATTTATTTTTTCCTCAATTTTCTAATAAACATCTTTTAAAAATCTTATTTCTTTCAATTTCATTTAATAGATTAGAATAAGAAACATTATCAAAAGAAATATGTAAACAATAGGCATTTAGCAAGGCATGCTTGTTTTTTAACAAAAGTGTCAAACACTTTGAGGAAAGGGAGAACAATTAACTTCAAATCATATTTACTCTCATTTTGTCAACTGATTATTATAATTAAATATTTTATGAATCTAAAATAAGTGCGAAGAGAAGAGCTAACTTTATCGTATACTAATATATAATAGAGTTGAGTGGGACCCACATGCTATCCACTGAGATTAGTACGTTCATGGCTGCCCAATCAGCAATCCCACGAGAGAGAAGGACAAGCAGACACGTGGGCCCCACACGCGGTTTCCTCACCAGTGATCAAGGTGTGGGCCCACATGGTGTTCCATGTTCCCATGAGATCATGTGTCTGTCCATAACCTAATCATCAAGATTGGGCCCCGGTTCCACACGCTCTTGCCATGTACTCCCTCTGAAAAGAATAGACGTTTTAAAATAGTAAAAAATTGAAAATAATAATTTTTGATTTTATTTTATTTCATATTATTTCATTTTTTCTCGTAATTTCTATTCAAATTACCACACCATCATCAAATTGGATTGATGGATAATTTTTTTTGTCATTTGCACAAAATATATACCTCAAAATCGATAAAATGACAAATATTATAAACAGTAAAAATTCGTAAAAAAAGACATTTAGTAAAAGACAGAGGGATTACTACTATTAATCTCATACATTTTCTTGGTATACACCATAGTTTTCTCTCTTGCCCGTGCGTCTGCTCATCTCATAATCCTACCTTTTAATATAAAATAAAATTGTAAAATCCGATCCGATTATTAATCTCGAAAACAGAGAGAATATTATTAAGTTCTAATACACTTCAAAACCATAACTTTAATAAAATATTATTTAATCGGTTCTCAATGTCCACTGGTCGGATTTCACATATTGAAGAAACAAGATCAAGAGACATTAAAGCTTTTCAAGATTATGTCTTTTGATTGGATTCAAAACATATGGTAATGGGTAATGGTACGTAGGAAGTAGGAACCATGTTGGTGCATATTGGCAAGCTCAAGCTGGGTCTGGTTGGGTTAAATTTGGTCATCAGCTGTTTTTTTAGTAATAATTATAAGTAGAGACTGGACTGGACTGGACCGGACTGTTGGCCCATCTCATTCGTTCCATCAAAGAGCTGTATATAACAAAAAATATATATACCTATTAATAATTAAACGTCTCTGAAAAATAATTAATGTGTTTGGATATGAAGTAAATATGCTCCAACTGTTCCTCATCCGATCCCTGCTCTAGTGCTCTTCATGTCAACATTGCATACCTCGTATTGGCATCTCTTCACTCATCAATATTCTGTACCTGCTAGGCTGCTACAGTCTAAAAGGAGTAATAGGAAGATACCATCATCACGGGTTTAAAAATTAGTTCTTTTTCCTCGGCCGACGTTCTTTAATCTCATTTGAATACTATCGGATCCCTAAAAGAACGTAACTTTTTCAACATAATTTTTCCCCCTTTTTATTCTACTCTTAGGAGCAAAACTCAAGCTCGAAATCTAGTTAAGAGTGTATAAATTTTTTATCACTCGACCACAATTGATACAAATTTTAAAAATATTAATATTGAATTGCTCAACAAGTTTTATATGGAGTGATGAATTAATTAGACCCAGTTCGATCCACATAAAATAATAAATAAATGAATAAAATAGACGGGTGTGTGTGCGCCAATGATTTCCTTTTTGACCACTTCAATTATTTTTTTATGTTTGCAAAAAGAGTGCAGATTTCATAGGTTGAAGTTTCAAAGCCAAATTGTAAGTGACGCTTTAAAAACCAACCCCTTCAATAAGCACATTGACCAAAATGCCAACGTCTAATTAATGAGTGCTGCATTTTCTGGGTCTCATTTTGCCACGTTAATTACGTTGAATTCAAAGGTATATGACCTTTTTTTTTCCTCTCTTTCTTTTTTCCATATTTTCTTCTTCTTCTTCTTTACTTTTTTGATAAATGGAAGAAAAAATCAGAATTGGAGTGAAATTAAGAAAACTCAAATATATAATTGATAATAGACATCTAAATCTAATTGCATGCAATAGAAAACTAGGTTTAGGTATCTTAAATTTGAAATGAGCATGGATTACTAAATGACAATTTCAAATTTCAAGTCGTTCCAGTGATTGGAACAAAAAATCGGACTCAAATTCAAATTTTATTTTTACCTAAAAAATAAAAATATAAGTGTTTTTATAACAAGTACATTTTGCTCGACCAATGAAATAAAAAGGTAGGATGGTAATTAAGAGTTGAGTGATGAAGCTCAACTTTCAGGGAAGCAGCTAGTAATTAATAGTACGACTTTGACCAATTCACTCGATTTGGTCAATTTTTTAATTAAACCATTGCTGCTGATTTAAAATATTTAACAGTCTCGATAGCTAGGTTAATTACAAATTAGGAGATCAATCTGATCAAGTATTGATTGCATCAAAAAATTTATTGAGGGTTAAAATTTCGTGTTAAGATTACAAAAAAGTGACGGAAAACACAAACGTGCACCGATTATAATTAATAATAAATGAGTAGTCCAGTCCAGATTACACATCCCTAGATGCTCTGTTCTTCTTTTGTTCATCAATTAATGCATCTCCTCCATGACTGCTCGATAGATCGCTAGCATTAAATTCTTTTAATCGAAACAGTTACTACTTAAGACAACTCCAATTTGTGAACACTTTTTTATTCATTTTGAAAGGTAATTAATTAGATAAATATTTATTAATTGATAGTTCTGGATCTGGGTGAGGGTAATTCTGTAATCTGGCGTGTTGATGTGGACTATCTCTTTGGTCCTACGCCACCGGTAAAATACTGGAGGGGATTTCCAATTTAGAGACTCCAACGATCAAGTCAGTATACATGATGAAAATAGGCGGTAAGGGAAACTATCGAGTTGAGGTAGGTAGTTGAGTAGTTGTGAGGGTAGAGATTCAGTACGCTTGTGCATGTCACTGTGTGTATATCTGTGTGAAAGGGTGATGGGGTATTTATAGCCTCTCTGTAAGCCATCCTGGACACGTGTCTATTGAGTTTGGTCAACCATTACCGATACTTGTCCCTTTATGCGATAGTTTCCCTAGTATGTCGTACAAGTAGTATATTTATCTAGTAAAGCCGGTATACATAGTCTTGACTACTGGCGGTGATATATACCGAGAAGTACATATATCGGGATCTTCTCATTAATGATGAAATGTCGAAAATACTTTTGAGGTGCCTTATTTGTATTATTATTAATCAATTTCTTTAAAAAGAAAAGAAATGGAAGAGAAGGGAGTAGTCGGAAGGGATATGGGTTTATTATGGGTGAAAGGGCGGGAGGACTCTAAACTCCCAATCATTTCGACAGCTGACCTTTGAACCAACAATCAGTCTCACAAGTTGAACACAAAACCTGCCGGTTTCCTCCCTACATCTCCACCTCTTCTTCTCAATCCTCCTGCCACGTGTCACTAATCAGACGGGTCTCACCCTTTGACTTGACGACCACAGTCAAAAACCCGAGCTCAATAAAACAAAGAATATAAAATACCAACAAAAATTCAGGTTGGAGTTTCACAGCTGAAATAAAACAAAACCATCTTTCAATTTATTTATCTTTTTTAGGTTTTGATTTATATATTTATGTAATCTATCAAAACTAGTATTTATTTGACCTTCATGCTCCACCCTTTTTTTCCTCCTCCATTTCATACTTACCTTTGTCTTTCATTTGTCTCCTTTCTCCCTTTTTTTGCTTTTCTCTTATATTACTTTGCCTTTTTTTCCCCTGTTGTACAAAATCAAGATCATTAAATCACCTGAAGAACTAGCAAAACCAAGCTATATATACATCTTTCATGGCTATTTCACCTGCAAGCAATTCAAGCTTGGAGTTGACCATGTCCATGCCTGGCCGCTTCTCTTCATCTGGTAAACAGATTAAACCTCATCTATCAAGAATTAATCATCTTTAATAGCCCTCTTTCTTCTTTTAATTTTCTTGCATGGGGTTTAAATGGATTCTTGAAATACCAACCGATTTCTTCTTCTTTTGTCTTATTCATCCCTACTTCTTTTCATTTTTTGCTTGTTTTAGGGTGATTAATTGATTTGATCGATTAATTTAGCAGGTGATCATCATCAAAACCAAGGGGGGGTTATGGTGGTGAGAGATTTGGACATAAACCAAGTGCCGGAAGAAGAAGAAGAAGAAGAATGGATGACAGTGGGCGGCGGCGGTGTTGGTGGTGTAGAAGAAGATGAAGAAGAGAGTATGATGGATGGAACATCATTATCAGGTCCTCCTCGGAAAAAACTCCGGCTCACTAAAGAACAGTCTCGCCTCCTCGAAGAAAGTTTCAGGCAACAACACACCTTAAACCCTGTAATTAATTATAAACTCCCCTCATCACCATCTTCCAAATCATTAAAAATAATAATAATCATCATAGTTTAATTAAAATTATAGGATGATTAATTGGTTATTAATTATTAATTAGTGGTACAAGTTTAATTAATTCTCACGTTTTCTACCATTTTTTTTCGGGGGGGTTGTTTCTTGATTTTATGCAGAGACAGAAAGAAGCACTGGCTGCGCAGTTGAAGCTTAGGCCACGACAAGTGGAGGTTTGGTTTCAAAACCGTAGGGCCAGGTATTTTTTTTTAATTTTAATCTTCATCTCTTCCTCCCTTTGTAACAACACAACAATATAATCAGAGAGTTCGAATCATCTAATTTAGATCAGGTATAAAAAAATAAAAAATATAAATTTATAGGATGAAGAAATTGTAATAATAAAGGATGAAAGTGATTGACTTGCTGGTTAGTATAGAGGGATTGAGCTTCTCTAATTTTCCCTTAAACATAACCAATCATGTTAGAAAAATCTGAACCGTTCAATAAAATTGGACGGATGAGATTAAAAATTTAAGTAATTAATGAGTTAGCCACTTGTTGAATTTTATTGAATGACTTGAATTTTTAATCTCATTCGTCCAATTTTATTGAACGATTCAGATTCTTTTAATATAACAGGTCATATTTAAAGAAAAATTAGAGGAGCCGGATCCTAAATTAAAAGAGCTGGATCCCTAGTAGAGGATATGAAAGAGGATATCAAAGTTGACAGCATATCACAAGAACTTAGCTTTTTTTTTTAATCTGAATCAGATTCTAACCGTATAAAATCGTACCACACCCTCTTTTTCCTTTCATATACTATATTAAAGTTTAAAATAATATTAAAAATTATTTGTGATTTTGTAATTGTATACAGTTGTGCCGACCAAAACATGATCATATGTTGGTTTAATTGTTATAATTGAATTAAAGATGCTTAATCTGGTCCTATGCTTAAAAAAGCCATTGGGCACGCACCAAGAATGATCAAAGCAAAGCATATATGCAAGTTTTTTGATTTTTGATTTTTTTTAATGAGCAGCGTTGATTTGAATCCGAATTTTTATCGGTACTTTACTACTAATAGGTAACCAATGAATAACGTGCCATTGACAATTTTCTATTTCTAACAATTTTTTACCCTTTTTGTTGTGTATAAATATATATTTTTACTCTATAAATGGAGAATTTATAACCCAATAGTAATGAGAAACTTTGTTTGGGGAAGTTAATGTGTCATTTTCAGATTTTTTTTTATAGTGCCCAATGGAAAATTGATGCTGTGAAATGTTTGAATGAATCATGCATTTAATTTGTTGTTCACATTGAATTTTCGTTGAGTGTTTAACTTGACAAATACTTCAAATTACCTTGAATTTACTTGATTTTTTCTTGTTTTCCGAATAACAAAAACAATAAAAAAATCATGTTTGAGATTTTGGTTTTGAATACTTCAAAGGGTTAATTAGGATATATACTTCCATAGTCAATGGTGGAACTTGGGAAGTGCATACTAGCACGTAAAATCTGCAATTAATGATTAGTAATTATATTGACTAAAACGAATAACAGAGTAATAACATAATTTAATGATAATGTTTTGACTAGTAGAATATAAGTTTCGAATTCGAACTTAAAAAATAGAGTTAATTATCTTTCAGGGTCTGATAATGTTCGGATATATAAACTAAACTTCTACTAATTAATAGGAACCGAAATAAAAGTAAAGAAATGTACGTATGGATATGCATAGTTGATAGATTACAGGTGGGGTGAGCAAACTTATTAACGATGAATGATGAGGTTATTTGATGACCTTACCTTTGTGAACAAATACAATGATGGCTGTCTGGATATGAAATCTAATGACACCACAAAGACTAATTGAGATGTCGGCCGAATTAATATACTTATATAATATGTTATCTTGTTTTTGTTCTTTTCTTTCTCATGATCGAGCTAGGTTTTCTCTATTCATGTTTATCAACATGCATGTGTCGTCCTTCTCTCCCTCGTGTGCTTATCAGATCATTACTCCAATAAATGTTTACTTTGACTCATTACATCGTTTAGACTAGGCTACCCATTATCTCTTGTCCATTTGCATTTGCATTAACTAGCTAGCTTGTAGTTTATTCGTGATTACTGTACAGGAACTTATAAGTTCATGATTCTCTGTATTTATTTTGCATTTACGAATTTGTAGCTAAGTAGCGTTTTCTATAAAGTAATAGAAATTAAAAGCGTTGGTTTTTTTGTAAAGTAAAGAGATTTAGGTTTTGAAATTGTGCTGTGAAGTTAACTACGTTACCATTTCTAATAAAAGGACTAAAATGTAGTGTTGCATTATGGTTATTATTATCTTATATTTGGGTAAAAAAAATTATTTCCCTTTCGTTTGACGTACGTAATAATAATTAACAAAATAGGAGCAAGCTTAAGCAGACGGAGATGGAATGCGAGTACTTGAAGAGGTGGTTCGCTTCCTTAACGGAGCAAAACCGGAGGCTGCGAAGGGAAGTGGAGGAGCTCAGGGCGCTGAAGGTGGGCCCACCAACGGTCATATCTCCTCACACTTGTGAACCTCTTCCTGCATCCACTCTTACCATGTGCCCACGTTGCGAGCGGGTCACCACCACTACTGGCGGCGGCGCCACCACAACCAGCACCGTTTCCGCAGCTGCCGCATTATCCTCTAACGTAGGGCCACATGCCCTCCAATCACGGCAGTCTTCGGCGGCTTGTTAGTGATGCATTCTATGTAATCGGTAGAACTATATATAATGATTTCATTAATTAATCACTTGGAAATGAAAGATAATAATAGGTTAGGAATTAATATCATGTTCATATATGATATAGCTAGTTTCATAGAAAATTATTGTGTATGGGATTGATACTATATATTTTTATTTATTTATATATGGTGTCTAAATTCTAATCTACATGGTTTTTAAAAAAAAATTCTTCTATGTGTCAAATGATGTATCCAACGAGCTTGTAGTCTAGTTTCTTTTTTGTCAACATTTTTTTAGTTTAGTTTGTTTGGCTTAGTAATATTAATTACAGAAATTCAACACTGACCACTTACCCTGCAAAAATTTCAGTTTGGGCTTTGAATGGCCCATATGCCCTTTTTCCTTTTGAGGGCCCAAGTGACCCTGTCGACTAAATTCGGCACCTTCAATGGGCTAGCTTAGCCGAATATAAAGTTTTTATTATGAACTGTTGTCTACAGTTGCATAGATGTATTCTTAATTTCTCGTGCCCACTTTGAAAGAAAAGAAAATGTACATGTGTAATTTCTCGTTTGAATTTCCATTTTCCTGCATAGGGACATAATTTTTATTTATTTACTATTACTATTTAGTAGAGGGTATGCTTGATTTGTGCCAAAAGAAAATTTTGGTTATATTATTAATTATCATTACAATACCAAGGATTAAACCTATAATTTACGTCATAAATAACAGTTGAACTATAATTTCATATTTATTGAAAACTTTTTCTGTGAGGTTAATTAGAAATTTCAAAGAAATTATTTTTGTAAAACCAAATTTAAAATCAATATACAAGTACAAAATGAACTTGAAAATGGTATACGCGTATGTATAAGCAATTATAGTTTAATGGTATGTGTAAGGAAATCATGGGTTCGAATCACGGCGGATCGTGAGTGGGTTGAAGCCTCTTTGTGTAGCAAAACCAAGAATTCGAAAAGAAGTCTTCATCCTTTTTTGCTTCTCATTTTAAATCTTGGGCGGGCCTAAACTTATAACTGAAGGCCTTGATCTTTGATGGGCTGGGCCATCAAATGAAATTCAATATGCCACTTTTTTGTATCTTTAATTTTACTAGGTTAGAACTGACCAACTATATAATAAAGTATTATTATTAAGTATTTTCATCATATTTAAGGATTAAATTATTTGCGAGCTAGTGTTTAATGAGTTACACCACCAATCATACGTCGGTAGAATATTATTATTCGTCAAAAGGATGGAGGAGATTTAATGCATGGAAAAAGTCTTTTTCTATAATAACGCATTCTTATCGATTATTTCCAATTATTTTTTTAAAAAAAATAAATATAACCTCCTATTCTTTCGATTCCCTCGTGCAACCTCTTTTTTCTTATGTCCATCTTTTGGAAGGAAATTGTATGTATCCAACCAAAGATAGAATTCCAAGATGCTAAATTAAAAGTGTAATGGGGAATAGTGATTAGGAGTGGCACGCTCTAGAAAATGTTAAAAACGAGATAAGGAAGCAGGAAAATTATGGGATATTTGAAAGAAAAAAAGAAGATTGTTTTACCTTGATCGGAAATTTTATGTTCGAGTTTTTGGTATGTAGGTGTGTTAAAATTTACGAAAGATTGTAACCGAATATCGAATGATAAAGAAATGAACATTCTTGAAGGCATCTCGCAATGGCATGGTCAAGGGATGAGCAGTGAGACATTGCTTTCTGTCAACATATACAGGTTACCTAACTCAGTCAAATACAAGGCAGAGGTACAAAAACAATCACAGAAGAACAATTACATGATGATTGATGATTGATCACATTCACATGAAGCTGTTTCGTATATTCGATAAATTTCAATTACTCCTGCCAAACAGAAAAAGGAAAAAAAGGTTGCAAAATTAGTCCAGCATCTTACCTGTACTAATTCCACCAACAGTAGCCAGTGGTGTACCAAAGTGGCAAGAAACAGCAAAACACACAAGTGTCACCGTCACAAAAACACACTGGTGAAATCCGATCAATAGAACACAATCAATAGCTTGCAAAATCCTCGTTAATCTCACATTTATCTTAAAAACAAGTTTTAGTTGAAAACTTAGGCTCTCAAATTCACCACCTTTAGTTAACTTAACCACAACAATTGGTTACAAAACTAACCAAACTTCACTCTACTACCGTACTACACATGCGCGCGCGCGCACACTACCTTCTCTACTACTGGTCTATCAACCCATCAATCCATCTAGCAATTTTCCTTCTCTTTCCAGTTCACTTCACTCTTATCTCTACATACACACATATCCCGCTATATATACAATCCCCATCCCCTTAAAGTTACTCTCCTTGTAAAATAACCCCTCCCTCTCACTTTCTCTCTCCTCCTCTCCCTCCTCTGTCCATCTTCCATCATTCTGATTTCAGCAGCAGCAGCAGCAGCTCCTGCAGATCTATTATAGTTAGTTATATAACGGTTTCCTTTTCTTTTCTTTTTCTTCTCTCCCGCCATTTTTCCATCACTAGATCTGTAATTGTGAACCCAAGTTAATCATGATTACCGGTAATGATCTCTACAACGTTTTATCGGCGGTGGTTCCTCTCTACGTCGCCATGATCCTAGCCTACGGTTCGGTCCGGTGGTGGAAGATCTTCACACCGGACCAATGCTCCGGCATAAACCGGTTCGTCGCCGTCTTCGCCGTGCCTCTCCTCTCCTTCCACTTCATCTCCAGAAACAACATCTACGACATGAACTTCCGGTTCATCGCCGCCGACACGCTACAGAAGATCATCATGCTCTTCGCTCTTGGAATCTGGACTAATTTCACCAAAAATGGAAGTTTGGAGTGGATGATTACCATTTTCTCCCTCTCCACTCTCCCAAACACTCTAGTCATGGGAATTCCGCTGCTAATTGCCATGTACGGCGATTACTCCGGCAGCCTCATGGTTCAGGTGGTGGTGCTACAGTGCATCATCTGGTACACTCTCCTCTTGTTCCTCTTCGAGTACCGTGGCGCGAAGATGCTGATCATGGAGCAGTTCCCCGAAACGGCAGCCTCCATTGTATCGTTTAAGGTCGATTCGGACGTCGTTTCGCTTGACGGCCGGGATTTTTTAGAAACCGATGCTGAAATCGGCGACGACGGGAAGCTGCACGTGACAGTTAGGAAATCGAATGCTTCTAGAGGATCTTTAGGTCCGGGCTCGTACTCTGGGATCACTCCTCGCCCGTCGAATCTCACCGGAGCTGAGATTTATAGCTTGAGCTCGTCGAGGAACCCGACTCCACGCGGGTCGAATTTTAACCCGAATGATTTTTACTCCATGATGGGTGTCCGACACTCTAATTTCGGACCTGCTGATTTGTATTCGGTTCAATCCTCACGTGGGCCCACTCCTCGCCCGTCTAATTTTGAGGAAAACTGCGCTCCAATGGCTACGATTTCTTCTCCTCGATTCGGGTTTTACCCGGCTCAGACCGTTCCCACTTCTTACCCGGCTCCAAATCCGGAATTTACTGCTAAGAGCAACAAGAATCAGTTACCGCAGCCGCCACAACCAACCCAGCAACCGCCACAGCAGCAACAGCAACCGCAACCGCTTAGTAAGGCAAACCATGACGCGAAGGAGCTCCATATGTTCGTGTGGAGCTCTAGCGCATCGCCAGTTTCTGATACGGGTGGGCTCCATGTATTCGGTGGGCAAGAATTCGGAGCATCCGAGCAATCTGGACGGTCGGATCAGGGAGCCAAGGAGATCCGGATGTTGGTTGCGGATCATCCTCAAAATGGGGAAACCAAAGGTATCTTATCTACTAGTACTTTTTTTTTTAGTTAACTAACTAATTGGTTGATCGATTGATTAATTAATGAGATAATTACCATTCCCACACGTTTTATTCGATCAATTTTTTAAAATTTTATTTAACAAATTTTTGTTTGCGCTTTTATTTTAGCTCCACCGCAAGCCGGAGATTTTACGGCTGAGGACTTCAGCTTCGGTAGCAGAGAAGGAGAAGACGACAAGGAGAAAGATGGGCCTACTGGGCTTAACAAGTTGGGTTCCAGTTCAACGATGGAGCTCCACCCAAAAGTGGCCGGAGCAACTGAGCCTAGCGGTGGCGGCGGGAAACAAATGCCGCCGGCGAGTGTGATGACGAGGCTGATATTGATCATGGTTTGGAGAAAGCTGATCCGCAACCCAAACACATACTCCAGTCTAATTGGTCTCGCCTGGTCTTTAGTTGCTTTCCGGTAATTTTTCAAAAATCCAAATTGTTCAAAAAAAAAATATATATATATTTATTGATTGATTTAACTAACAAATGATTGGGAAATTTGTTTAATTGGGCGCAGATGGCATGTGGCCATGCCTAAAATAATACAGCAGTCAATCTCCATACTGTCTGATGCTGGACTTGGAATGGCTATGTTCAGCTTAGGTAAGTCGCCGCCACCATTCTTGTTTCATTCTTTTTTCTTTTTTTTTTAATTTGTCAAAATTCTCTCTCTTAATATTCCATTAAAATGGACATGATGTACACACACACAGTGTCATGCACTAACATTTTTAGTTTCATCGGTTCGATTCGGGTTCTTATAATCTTAAAGTTAAAATTTTTAATTTTCTTTTTCTTTATTTAAAAAAGAAAGCTTTGTAAGTTAAGAGGTGGGTTCACAGCTACACAACAATTGAAAAAGAAGAAGAAAAAACCATCCAACTATTTCTTGTGATCACAAAAGAAATTATGCAAAATGGATTGACCAGCCGACAGGCTTAGCTTGCTGGTCCAGGGTGGGTGGGCTTTGGTTGTGATAGATGCCCATTATTAATTTTGTGGTCAATTTTGATAGAGTAGTAGTGAAGGTAGTTGAGTTGAGAAAAAAAGTTTTTCATGATTTTTTTATAAAACTAAGTGAAACTATAACTAGTAATTTATCTATTTTGTGACAGGAATTTAAGGTTTTTGTGTTGATTGGGTTGTTATTGTGATAGGTTTGTTTATGGCTTTACAACCAAAGCTAATAGCATGTGGCAACTCAGTGGCTGCTTTTGCCATGGCCGTCCGGTTCTTGACTGGTCCCGCAGTTATGGCCGCTGCTTCAATCGCTGTCGGCCTGAGAGGCACTCTACTTCGCGTGGCAATTGTTCAGGTAACCAATGGTATTTTCCATAAATCACAAACTGAGAAATGAATTAACATACATACAAATTTAATGCAATTTGTTAAGTTCCTATTTTGTTCTTGATTGTTCTTGTGTGTTTATGCATCTAATTAATAGGCTGCATTGCCACAAGGGATTGTTCCATTTGTGTTTGCCAAGGAGTACAATGTCCATCCACAAATTCTAAGCACAGGGTAAGTAAAAATACAGTCTTTTTTTCTTTTTAATTAGTATAAATAAGGCTAATTATTTCTTTTATTTTATTTCGTCACAGGGTTATTTTTGGAATGTTGATAGCATTACCAATTACGCTCGTATACTACATTCTTCTTGGACTGTGATTTTCCACTCCAGGCTCCAACTCAAAAATTAAAAAATTAGAAGAGCAAGAAATGAAGATAATTTTGACTGCTGTTTCCGTGCCACGTACAGACACACTTGGCAGGCATTGCGCAGTACGTGGTGCACCAAAATATATTGCTCTTGCTGGGATGATGACGGGAGGTTTTTCTCTGACAAAGGAGATTAAAAGATTCCAAGATTTTTGGAGCTTAAAAAAACAGTACTTCTCTTTTTTAAAACTTAGGAAAAGCCCTGAAGTAAGGATGATGCACCCATTAAGAGCCAAAGTCTTATTTTTTTGTTCAATTTTCTAAGGTATGTGAGGAGGAAAAGAAGGGTACATAGTCTTTAGCAAGGGAACATCAAAGAGGAAAACAAGCGGCGACCAGGAAAATGATTTAATAAATTGGAGGAGGAGATGTTTTAGTTTTTTCTTAATTAATTTGTTGCTAGTGTTGGCTTTGATTGTCCGTAGATCCTGCAATTATTTGCGTTTGTCTTCTTTCTTTGGTTTTTAACTTATATAATGTAGTTTTTATATATGATCAAAGTGGGGTTCATTTTGCCATATATCCAACTTGTTAATACAACGTTGATCTATTATAGATTGAAATGGATCATGATGCTGGAGTATTGCACTAATTAAAGTCAAAGATAAATACTAAAATTGTATTATCAGACGATTTCACAATTAAAGTCAAATTATAAAATACAATCACTTAAAAACATGACCTTATCTGTTCACGCTTAATGATCAATTGAAGTTATTCATTGTAATCATCTAACAAATCCAATGCAAAACATAACCAAAAAGTTAATTAAAGAGATGAGGGAATGGGGAGTGGAGTGGACAATGATCTTTCAAGCCTCCAACCTTTCCCCCCCTTTTTCTTCCCACTATTTAGTGGGGTTTTTCTTTTTTTTTAGGACAGAAAAGCTTTTTCTTTGGAGAAGCTAATTAAGAGAGGTTGAAAATTTAGATAAATGAGACTGTGTAGTATTCATTTCGTAAAAAACGTCGTTTAATTTGAAACGCTGGAATAATGATAGTACTAATAATCAAAGTAGATAGGTATTAGCCAGCTAATAACCCTTTACTTTTTTTGCTTTTAGCTTTTAGGCGCCCACAATACCCTACCTTTTTGTGTAGCCAAAGAACTCTGTCTGTAACTATTAAGGGTGGTGGTGGTCTGCCTCGCTGGCTGGTGCTGGGCTGGTCAAAATTTCCAACTCTTGTGGTTATACTGTCCGTACCGGCACAGTGATGTTCTCACGCTGATATTGGTAGAAAAAACTGAATATAAATAGACATTGTAGCTATGCCGTTAATCAATGAGTTAATGCTAAGTTGGAATTGACCATTGGTTAATATCATATAAAAAAATACATAATTATGTCACATATATAGATAAATAATAAAATTCATAGGCTGAAAGTCAGGCAATAAAGGAAAAGCATGAAGTTCATTTCTGTTAAATCCGTAGGTGATGGTGAATGAAAAGAGTTGGGTCAAGTGAGAGGGGTGATGAGTGGAGCTCCCAGACAGCGAGAAAAGAGCGAAGCGACCGCCAAAAAAGCTTCTCATATCTCAAATAAGAGAAAGGATTCAATCCGATCCCTATGATTGCCCTCTTTCGGACAATAGTTTAAACTCCATCTCCTTGCTTGATCAGAAATCAAATAACTATCAAGACGCGAGAAGAAAGACCCCCATCCCTAGTAGTTCATTTTTTCCCGATTGAACCGGAGTAATTATAATGAGCATAAGCCAGTGGCAATGCATGCATAAAATCGGTCAACCGCAAGATCGGGTAATGATTCTTGGAACTAGGGATGGCAACGGGTATCCATACCCGGATACCCGCCCATATCCATAACTGTTTGACCGGGTAATACCCAAACCATACCCAGTTTGACTGGGTATGATTTGGGTATTACCCATACCCATTCGGGTATAATCGGGTATGATACCCGAAAATACCCGAACGGGTATATGTATTTGTTTTTGTTGATTTTTCCAGTTCACTTCACTTCCACACCTTCTCGTTCCCCATTTCGCCGTTTCCATCTTCTCCGACCAGTGCGAAGCCCCTCACCCTCACCCTCACTGTCTCCTTCTTCTCCGACCAGAACCCTCGCCTCTCCTTCTTCTCCGACCAAAACCCTCGCCACCTCTCCTACTTCCATCTTGGTACTAGGAGTGTATGACAAACAAGCAGGTTAGTACCCTCTAGTCTGATATTTTGTTTTATTGCGGTCATCACTTAGATTTGATTCCTTTAGTGTATTTACTTTCTTCTGTGTTCTTTTGGGTCGGGTTGCTCTGCTGAGGTACTTCACTATTTTTGGTTTTCTAAGGCTGTTGTTTTATGTGGTTGCTGATTTTGATGAGTGTGTGTGTGTGTTTGTGTGGTGTCAGGTGTTTGATGCTCCTCATTTGAAAGTGAAGGTTGGAGAACGGGTTCGAAAGCAATTAGATGCTAAGTCTATTGTTCAGTTGCTTCAAGATATTGATTCCCCAATTGGTACGAATACTATCCCAATTTGGGAAATTTTTCTACTTGTGTTTTGTTAGTTCATTGTTCCTGGGTGCGTTTTTAGCTAACTTCAAGTTAAGGGTGGCTTCTGTTCTCTTTTGTTACCTGGAAAAATACATGAATTTTATAGCAGTATATGCATACATCTCTTCAGTTTTGCGGTAGTTATGTGAAAAATCATAAATGTCTTTTCTTGGTGTGCTTGTTTACTTTTGTCTGTGTTTCTTTTGATAACTGCACAGTGTTGTAAGAATTGTGCATTTCTTCATTTTAGGGACTACTGCATACTTGGAGCAATCAATTCCTTTTCCGAAAGATGGGAAACAAGTAATCTTAGGCCCTTATACTGATGAGGAATTGAATGGAGAAAGAATATCCAATGCTGAGTATGTTTTCCCTTATCTCTAACGAAGGGATGGTGGTCGGGAGGATTTGGTTATGGATTGTGGATTGGGATACTAGTCGCCTCAGGTTTCTCTGTCGTTCCAGTACCGTCATTCACTTGGAAGAGAGAATTTGAACTGACTGGTGCTAAGAATTCAAAGGTTAGTGTGTTTCATACTTCATGCTCTAGTTTTAGTTTCAATCTTAGCATGAGTGTCAATGGCTTTTTCTCATGTGTAGTCGCTACAAGCTTATTCACAAAAAAAAAGAAAAAGAAAGAAAGATGGTACAAAAAATGTATATGGGATACTGTTTCTAGGAAATTTTGCCACCTTATGTTACTAGTTACTACTATCAACTGGTATATGCATGAATGTGTCTTTCTTACATGTTATTTGTACAAGCTTTTTGCTTCCAGACTCATTTCTTGTCCGTCGTGATTTGGCATCAAGCATCTTTTCTTTCTTATTTTAATGACTGCTGGATGTTTGCAGGATGATAGTCGAATGCTTGCGTCAATGTTATTTCCATCACTGAGTTCCTCGCTGAAAAGGAAAAAGGATCATGGTACTTTCCTTCACTCCCTAGCCCTTTATTTCTTGATTCCCCCTAACTAATGTATGTAGTGGGTCGAAACATGTGTTGTTTTAACTTGGCCTGAATCTCTTTGTCAACCTCTATTTCACTTGCAACTTATATTTACAGGACGCGTTGAAGCTTTACTCATTGCTGCATATGGTAATGGCCTGAAGATCAACTCTACCGCATCATCAACGTTGGAAAAAAATTTCCTTAAAATTTGAAATGGGCACATTATGGCTAGGCTACTAACCTTCCTTACCAGATACAGGCATTGCTCCGTCATGGTGATTGTACGTGTTAGAATTGGTCACACATCGTAGAGGCAGAATGGTGGAAAGCTTAAAGACTTTCACCCATGAGAGCGATTGAAAGCATATAGACATGGACTATCATCCATGAGGGCGATTGATTTATGACGAAAATCAAAATTTCTCAAGTACAGGAATGACCATTATTCTGCAGAGTCATTGTTATACTGCAATTTTGGTCTACCACTATGTATCTAGTAGTTTTAGCAAATTAGAGAATGGTAGAATGAATTAATGGAGAGGATATTTCCCCCCACGCACAGTCATGGTGGTAAACCTTTGTGCATCGTTGTTTACACTTACAGAATTCACAAGCAAGATGTTGATTGTATGTTGTACTGTATGTCATCCACTCCAATAGCCAAACGATATCTGACGGAGTAAATATTTCATATTTTTGCCAAGTTTAAATACTTTTTTTGCAGATAGAAAATGTAGACAAAAGGCTCCAGCTCCAGACATTGTCCACCCTGCTTTGCTAATTTGAGTTCCTAATTGTTTTTGACTTTGATATATATCAACTCTGAATATTATTATTATTATTTTAGATTAACTTTGAATATTAGTATTGTTATAGTATTTCTTATTGATTGAATATATTAGTATTTTGGGGGAAAGACAGATTGGCACCCAGCTTTTACAAGAAAAGACAGATTGGCACCCAATTAAAACAATTGACAAATTTGCCACCCAAGCTTTCTCCGTTAGACAATTTAGCACCCAACCTTTCCTCCGTTAGACAATTAAGCCACCGTGGCCGTTAAGTTTGACTAACGGCGTTAAACAAATGACACGTGACCGTTATCTGCTGACGTGGCACCATATTTGCTGACGTGGCATGCCACGCCAGCATTTTAAAAAATATAAAGTTGTAAAAATAGGGAGAAAATCTTTAAAATTTTATAAAAAATCCAGGAAAAAAAAATTCATAAAAAATATATAAACTTTTTTAATTATAAATAAAAAATAGGAAATACAAACCAATAGAATTTTAAAAAAAAAATTAGACACTCCTTAGAGTGTAAAAATAAATTATTTTTAAATATTTTATTATAATTTTTATTAAAATATCTTAAAAATAGAAAAATATAAGAAGAAAAAAAGAAAAAAGAAAAAAGAAAAAACACACTCCGTATAAATACTAGAAATGCTAACTTCACCCCTCCACACCTCATTTTTTTAGTTTCTCTTTTAGGATAGTGAGTTTGTTGAAGGGATTGAAAAACAAAGTGATAAGGATTTTGTCCATTTTTTAAAAAATCCTATTGGTTTGAATTTTCTATATTTTTTTACATTATAATTTTTCCTCTTTTTATTTTTTCCATATTTTTCTGGATTTTTTTATATTTTTCTGAATTTTTTGTAAAATTTTAAAGATTTTCTCCATATTTTTACAATTTTATATTTTTTTAAATGTTGACGTGGCATGCCACATCAGCAGATATGGTGCCACGTCAGCAGATAACGGTCACGTGTCATTTATTTAACGTCGTTAGTCAAACTTAACGGCCACGGTGACTTAATTGTCTAACGGAGGAAAGGTTGTGCTAAATTGTCTAACGGAGAAAGCTTTGGTGACAAATTTGTCAATTGTTTTAATTGGGTGCCAATCTGTCTTTTCTTATAAAAGCTGGGTGCCAATCTGTCTTTTATATTCCATATTCTTTGCTGGTAAAAAATGAGCTAAAACGGTAAAAAAACAAGCCAAAATGGTAAAAAACAAGCTAAAACGGTAAAAATCGAGCCAAAACGGTAAAAAATCGAGTCAAAATGGTAAAAAAAACGAGCCAAAATGGTAAAAAACGAGTCAAAACGGTAAAAAACGAGTCTAACTAGTGAAAACTAATCTAAATAGTAACTTTTTTATTAATTATAAAAAATAAAATAATTTGGTGAATTGGATATCCATTATATACCCAATTGGGTATGGGTAATAATGGATATTTAGTTTTGGGTATGAATTGGATATTTACCCATACCCGCCCATACCCATTTTAACATACCCATACTCGCCCATACCCACCCAATTGTCATTCTGGAACAGCCATTTTGGACGGATTAGTGCCATAAATATATACCCTAACAAGACAATTAATCCAATAAAAACTTGCCACATATGTAGTACCAACATTCTCATAGATCGATTAAACGATATGGTAATTAGCATTTCCCAATATTTGATTTGTGCATAGTTTGTAGCATTAGAAGGAGACACGCTCCAGAAAGCTAACTTTAATAAAAAAAACTCTAGCCTTATCACCATCTAATTAACTTAGACATACGCTCCAGAAGGCATTTGGAATAATTCACCGGTTCCTAAGCACTAGCCCTAACCCTAACCCTAACCCTAACCCCAACCCCATGAGAGATCAAACAAAGATATTATTTCCTATTCATTCATTTATCGTTTCGTTAGTTTCTATCGATATCTCCATAATACTTATCTTGGTGCTAGACCTTCATATAATAACAATAAATTTTCTTTAGTATTTTGTAGAACTCATAATCTATTGTTAGGTATCCAAAAAAATTATAAATAATTTAATTTTAAGAATCGTTTCGTAATACTTCCTCTATCCAAATTAATTTACCTAAAAGGACCTCTCCAAATGAGGTTGTATCTTTTTACCCTGATTGACTAAATTAAGGGCATAAAAAATGACCTTTACTTTTTAAGTTGTTATTTTCCATAATTTTATATTTTTTCCGCGCAAGGGGTATTTTAGGTTCTATAATAATTAGGATTATGCTATTATTATCAATAGTGTGCTATACATATATATTAACAAATTTTATAACTTTTATACTAACTGATGTATTAAAATATGAGTGATATCCAATTTGCAGTTGTGTTAAAATCTGTGAGGAAGAGCTTTACTGCTTTCAAAATTTTACCCGACTCAATTCCGTAATAATTGACACCTAATATAAATAGTGTTGACCAACAAAAGTGTGAGTGACATGCGTTAATTCACTTGATCGAGAGTTTTATCACTTAGCACATATCATTCAGATTTTCGAGAACGATGGATTGACAAAAGATATAAACCCTGCATCCTTGCCGAATAGAATGTAGCAACTAACTACTGGTTAGAATGGTTTGTGCGAAATTGCTTTCTTAATTACGATCATGAGAATAAGAATGAATAATTAGGCATTACAAGGAGCGATTAAAGGAAGTAATTACTGGGTAATTAAGACTACTAATTGAGCAAGACGAAGCAAACATGGGGTTGGCAGAAAGCGATGGATGAGAGTGCGGTGAGACACAGACTGCCCATGGCTGTTACTAACTGGTAAGGCCTCACGTGGGACTGTAGGCAGACTGCAACAAAAAAAATGGGTTGCCACCCCCACGTGTGCTTCATCTCATACTCCTCCTCCTCCTCCTCCAATTCCTATGCTCTTTTTAGTGCTTAAAATAATACCAGCCATTATGTCCGGTGTTCTGGATTCTCTCAACCCTCACTAAGAGGAATAATCTTATTGACCGTGAAAATGAAATAGTCTCTCTCTCACAGTATGGTTTTTTCAATTCGTCAAATTCAATTTATATACCTAATTATATTGTTTGTATTAATAGATAACCATAAGGTTAAAAGGTTATAATATTATGTAATAAAAATTTAAAGTAGGTTGGACCTATCAAGTTTTTTCCCCAAGGTCTAGTGACACTAAAACATTGCAAATTTATTGAGTACTACCAAAAGCCCAAATCTCAATGAATATAGGAGGGGGGAAATCATATATTAACGTAATTTATTGAACATATTTCTACACCAGTTTAATTAATTACTAAAATTATTCTATCAGAATTAATTATAGTAAGATTAATTAGCTAGCTTTATATATATAAGTAAAAAGTAAAAAGTAAAAAAAGTATGAATGTTGGCTATCAGGACGACGACTAGGCCCAACCTGAAAGCGTAAAAGGACAGGGCTTAGCAGCCCATAATATATCCTGATCCAATTGCACTTCTTCCTCTCCCATCTGCACCAAACACACGTTCACCGTCTTTCAACTAACTCGTATATCCTGATCCAATCCTTAACGTACGTTCGAAAAAAAGTATAAAATTTTTTGGGGTCAAATAATGAGTCATCCGGCCTCCTTAATATGCGTGTCACAAAATCTAACGTCATATAAAAAACCCCGGAGGGAGTATTATATTTAACACGTGTCTATCATTTAGTCTAGGAAAAATGAACTTTATCTATTTATTTATTCACTTTTAGATATGCTTACACGGTATAAATACAATAAATCTTAAGGAATATATTGTGCTTGATGCAAACACAACATGAATATACACACTAGATTTTTGAAGCATTTGTTTGTTTCATAGCTTTCAGCTTGGTCCTATAGCGACGTTACAATTCCCTTTTCTCATAGTGGGCTCAAAGCAAGCCACCTCTTAAACCCCAACTCTGATTTCCCTTAAACTAATTCTTATATTTTCCGGTTAAATTAACATCTGCAATTAATATTGGTTATGATCGAGTTCACTATTAATTTAAATTTTAAATTTCTTTATATTATGTGAGAAGTTGAGTAAATAATGTTAGAATTACTATTCAATTTTCCTTAAAATTCGATAATGCTCAAATATAATTAATAGAGTACAACAAAATTAGCTTCTCAATTAACCGAAGGATCAAGTTGGGATCATAGAACTTTAAGCCTTTAACTAAAAGATCACACAAAACCATCAAGCAAACAAAGAGAAGTGTCATCACGTCAGCATCAATTTGCGAGTGCTTGCCACCACCATGTGCATACTATAATTAACCCCCGTGTATAGGAGGACATGGCTTTCATTTATTGCTCTCTTTTTTTAAAATAAAAGAAAATGAGTGTGTGATTCAAATTTCTGATCGTTTAATCACGAGGCTTTTATATCATATTAAATAACGTACTGTAATTGAAAGTCATGATCTGTAAACAAGATACATTTGCACACATGAGCATACCACATTAGAGACCAAGAAAACACACTTTGGTGTTATTGGTTGTATATTGATGGTTTTGTGTGTGCATGAGGAAAAAGAAGGAGCAATCTTGTCCTTCCTTATTAAGAATGGTTGTCGCCACCTCATTGTTTCCTTCGAATTCCCAAAATTATTCGTTTACGAACGTATAAATGATCTCTGGATTTGCATGGTTTGGCCTGGTCCTGTGATGTGGTAGCAAACCAAACACACCATGGTCACCCACATGACGCACACCCATCATTTCATTTCTTAATCAAATTAAACTGTATTTACTATTTTTTAACAAAATATAAGTGATAATAATGCATTATTAGAAAAATAACGATGATGGTTTTATGATTGGTTCAACTCCTAATTAAATTCACTCACCAATTGATCAACTCTTAAGATTGCAATTTCAAACTTTCAAAAAGAATATGTACCGATTGATTATGACTTCGCAGTGTTGTAAAAATATGATGATATTTTATATATGTCAACTCACATTATATACTCACTCACATAAACAATACGGAGTATATAATTTACTCGTACATGAAAAGCAAGAATTGTAGCAATTTTGATTGGTTTAGTTTGTTCCAAGAATTAATACTAATTAAGGAATGTCATTAAGGTCGTAAAGAAGAAAGTACTTTACAACAGTAGTGGCATACATATTCATGGTCAACCCCTGGCTGGTATGTATCAACATACATCAAACATCAATGTGACCTCTACCGCAACGGATAGACCAAACCATCTATAGATGCGACAATGACCAGTCGATCTTTATCGGACGGACCACAGTTCACATGGTCAAAATTAATGTAAAAACGACAAGCTGTACACGAGTCCTGCGTGTCACCACTATGACATGGACAGCTTGGCAAAATAAAGATTAAATTGTAGAGGAATTTCAGAATATTCCATCTCAACATATTCATGTATGAAATGAAAATTGAAGATACTGAAATAAAAATTCATGAATATAATAATTTAATTTTTAAATAATGTGCGCGCGTGCACGTGCGCTGACGTGTCAAATAAAGCAAATGTGGAGGTGAGGTAGGATTTCCATGTGTGTGGATGCCCATACCTTAGTCATGTGGTGTGAAGGGTTTTAAACAGTGTCTGGAGTCAAACAGTGAAATGAAGGGTTTATTTGTGTGCATTATTGCGAGAAGGAAAGGAAAAGGAGGATAGTGGATAGGATCCAACTAAGGTAGGGACTAATGAGAAGGGAGGGAAGTATGGCAGGCTTGGCAGGTGCTATGAACTTTGAGAGCAATTTAATTATTTGGGGGGGGGGGGGGGGGGGGGGGGGGGTTTCTTCCTCTTTTGAAAGTTAGAGGGACCTACAAATTTTGACATTAACTATACCAAAAGGGTCCTACATTTCTGCATATTTTTATTAAAGAGTCTAAACCTAGCAAAGAATGTGTGGATGATAAATGGAAAAAGACTTGAGAAATTTGTCCCCGCATAAATTGCTTGGAACTTGACATTGCAAAAGTCTAATTCCTCTTTTATTGTTTTGCCATTGTTGCAGAATAAACATGGTGATGAAGAGTCTTTTGCTGCCAAACAATCTCTACCTAACTAGCTCCTACCAATAGGCCCATATGCAAAAACAATACTGTTGGATAGTTAGTAATAGCATTTTGCATTTAGGAGAGACACTATGATGAAAAGCGGAAAGTTTTTAGGTATGAATTATGTGTATCGTTAAGTTTGTTATCTCAAAAATTATATAGGTTTATATTTGGTCGATAAGTGTTTAGGAGAGACAGCATGATAAAAAGAAAAAGAAAATTAGGTATGAATCACATGAATCGTTAAGTTTGTTGGATAAAAAATTAGTTCGGTTTGTATTTGGTTGACTCGTGAAAGAATAAAGTATTTTTAGCAAGTAATTAGTCTATATAAAATATTTAAATCGACATCTTCTTTTTTCTATAAATTATAGTATCATATCACTCACATTAACACATATTTGTAAAGAGCTAAGGATGGAAGGTTTTAAAGAAAACTTTTGGTTTTAAGTAGAAATCATTAATGCAATCATCATCCATACATACTACACCAATCAAAAAAATGAAGGATTTGGATAGAATAGTTGTTGAAGGCATTCAAAATTAATTAGCTAAGAATTCAAACCTTCTCATCCCTGTCTTATATACTCCAAAAGAATTTCAATCAATATTACTTGTACAAAAAATTGAAAATTAATGGATTTTCACTTAATTAGTGATGTGTTAAGTAACATATTTAAACCTAAATTTAGCTTAGAGTAGTGTGGATCTTACCAAATTCCAAGTCTAAAGGATCTTTACTTGAGGAGAGTTGAAGTCAAAATCACTTGACCATTTTGTTAATCATGTATACAGATACAAAAATGAAACTTGAGCAATGGATTTTTTTTATAAAAAAATTATTATTATTTTCTCATAACATTAATTAATAAGTGAATGTGTGTGTGGTTGGACCGGAGCATAAGATTCCTAGGCTAAGAAAGGATTGTCACGAAAGATGGCTGCATAAATTAATAAAGAAAGCCCAGCAGGAAAGGGCCCAAAGCCATAAGTGTCATGGACTCATGATGACTGGTCTATGTTTTAAATTTCTTAAATCCATGATTGGAACTAATACTTCTCTATCTTTTTCCTTTTTTTTAAGAAAAAGAAAGAGTTGAATGGGTTTGAACTCTCTCCATTTAAGGTTTAATTCATTATATATCATAATTGTAAAATTCAAGTTTAGATAATGGAGTAAATTATATATACAAAAAAAATTATTTATTTTAAAATTCGATACTTAAATAAAAATTAATAATTTTCAAAATATATATATACGATCGAAAATTTTAGGATAAGACGAAATACGATAGATAGATAGATTAACGTACATGGCACATGCACGTGAAGGGAAAGAAATGGACAAATCTAATAATAAAATGGTAACAAAAGCATGACAATGATGGAGCAATGTGTGGGCGTGACACTGAAAAATGTAGAAATTAAACAAACATATGGTGCTGTCCTCGTGTGCGTGGCTTCATTCTCCAGCGTATATTGGGCCATCCCTTCTTCCTTGGAACCAACCTCGATCGATCAATACTTTATTACATTTCTTAGAATTTGTTAGAATATTATTTTTAATTATTAAGCATATAATTGATCCTGTTAAATCCAGCATCGTAGGTTAATCATCGAATCCAAATCGATCGACAACTAACCAACACATCTTCTTTAAATTTGATCCAAGTATCAATAATTAATCAACCAAAAAAACGTACAAATTAAGTTACACGATTGAATTGTTTGCCAAAAATAGCCACAAGGCGTGCTCTATGATTGCCAAATTTATTCAGGTGAAAAGATTTGATGAGCATCAATACCCAACACAAGTTTCTGATAAGATAAGATCAATTTTGTTCTGTTATTTTTATTTTGTATCCTCCATTTTTATTTCTTGTCGTGGAGGAATTGAAATTTTGCGCAAGTGGCTCTGGAAAACATTTAAGGCCGTGGTGGAGAAAAGAGTAAACACATCCAAACAAACCCTAGTGAAGGCATTGAGATTGAAAGGGGAGAAATGTCACGATCCATGTAGGGAAAACTACAGACAACAGGAAGAGAGATTGGGCCCAGAAAAGTGTGGCTATGGGCCCATCTAAGTGGTGAAAATTCAGAGTTTGAAAACGACACCGCAAAAGAATGGTTCCTTTTACAAATCATGCCATGACAATACACCATTCATTTACACACCTCACTACTTTTTCTTTTAGGGGTGCCATCTTTTCACGACCCCATGTCTTCTGTTATTGGATCCCCTTTCTAAAACCTTTTTTCCTAATTCATTACATGATCTCCCCTCATTTTTCTTTTTAGCCTTTCCTTTTCAGTTAATTAGTATCTTCTCCTTCTTCTTTTTTTGATATTTTCTCGATTCTTTTAGATAAGATATTGATTTAGTTAAAGTATTTTCGAGCATAAATTCACTATATTCTCAAGAATTTACACTCCGAGCAACTTTTTTGAACCTTTTTTCTATATTGATTATATGATTTTGCACGTTTCTCTTTAGGTTTTCTTCTTAATTCAAATAATTTGAGAACTTTTCTTCAATCATTTAAGGTATCATCTCGCCTCTTCTAGATAGGGTATAAGTTCGGTTCAAGCAGTATCAAACTTAATTTGCTCCGTATTTAAAATCTTAAACTCAAAATTTAAATTAACGCAAGTTAACACTCTATCAGAGGTAAATTTCGCTCTGATGTAGGTTTGTTGAAGTTGGAGTGATGGGAGATTCGGCGCAGTGGGGGCTTTCGGTGGGCTTGGTTTGTGGTGATTTTGACCTATATGGGTTTCTTGATTCTTCCCTGATTTAGGATGAGTTCAAAAACTTTTGTCCACCAATGTGCTCTCAAGGCCCAACCCGTCTTAATTGGCATGTCAGTATTCATGTGGCCATGTCATGACCACTATTTTCGTCTTTTTAAAGCTAAACAGTAAACACTAGTGTTGAAATGCATATGCCCGATATTTCAGAATTATGAGTTCGAGCAGGTGGAAGTCAACAGATGAGGTGGGTAAAAAAATAGTAAAACCTAAAAGATAAAAAACTCTCTTAACTCCTCACGACTCAACTTGATTCTATTTTCTTTCACTTACCAGCATTTACATTCATCTGAGTACATAAAAAAGCTATACCTACAAGGACGATTAGCTGTAATTTTTCATTCCTAGGGTTTCTACTATATAGAAAAAGGCAAAATTGAATCTTTAGTTAGGAATTCAATTGTTTGAGTAATGATAATTAATAATATAATTATTTTTTTATAAAAGATATACACCAATAGTCGGGAATAAACTACCGAACCGTGAGAATATTTGATTAATTTATTATTGAAAATTATAATCATAATGCTAATAATAGTCAAATACTTTAATTTATTTCTTAAGATTAAATTCAAACTATACTTTAGTAACGTCTGGTTGGTGTAATAAAAAAAAAAGTGATTCGGGAAAATAAAATTTCTAATTTTATTGTATTTGGTTGACGTAGGAAAAATTGGACTCTTGAGAACCCAACTTTTCTTCACCCCTCCATTTCCCCCCAAAATGGGGTACAAAGAAAGTTATATGTTATAAAATTACTTGCATACCTCCTTAACTATTTTTTTAAGCTGTATATTTGAGTTATTCACATTTTAATATTGCTTATGAATTTTATTCTCTTATTATTTTTCACACAGAAAAAATTATTGTCTTGTTTTAATAATATTTACTTTTTAAATTTATTTTAATAATTAATTTATTCCAACCAATAAAAGAAGTCCAGTTCTTTTATTTTATGCAAGTAATTTTATGCTGGGCCGAAGGAAACCTGGTCACTGGGCTCATGCTGTTCTTTTATTTTATGATTTTGGGCCTAAAGAAGCCCAGTTCTCAATATGCTCTGCTCGTTCGGCTCATCTATTCTGACAAGTAGCCCAAGCTCTTTGCACTTTATTTTAGTTGGACCAACTCCTTTATTAGTATTGCTGAACCAGAACTATTTTAGTTGGCCCAACTCCTTGGTTATGCCATGTGGAAGCCCATGATTGACTTTGTGAACCAAAATAAAATAATCCTTTTGGACTATGCCGATTTTTTATTTTTATTTTATAGTAAATCCGACAAATTGGGTTTATACCATAGGCCCATGTTTTTTTTTTGAGCAGGTAGGCCCATGTTATGGTACCATAATACTTCCATAGTTCAAAATGCAACAAAATTACCTGATCGGAAACCGAACGGTGACTTTTACCGGAGATGAGGAGCAGAACCGAAAAGATGAGATACTTGATAAACTCAAATCGAATTCCGAATTCGATTATAACCGTCCTAATCTGATTTATCTAGGTTGAAAAGTCAATGTAACTTAACCAGACAAGTATGTACGTAACTATGATTATTAATTCTATGATTATCTGAGTTTTACTATTAGTACGTGATATATTAATTTCAATTAAAATACCGATCTCGATTAAACAATCCCATCAAACATTAACTGTATTAGGCCGTGTATTTTTTTTTAATTTAGAAAAGTTTGTAGCAGGAATTTTGAGAATGGGCTCTTGTACTAAATTCTACTACTAGTATATTTTTATAAATATAAATAAGAAATTAAATATTTATTTATTTATTTGAGTAGGAAGACATTCCACGTGGATTGCAGCCGCGAGGCTCTTTGGACGTATGTGGCAAAGCACATGTAGCAAGTCTTGGAGTTGGTAGGAGAAACCATATGGATGGAATGGAAGGAATAGAAAAAAAACAAGAGAATTTTGGCGCTATTTCTGACTTCTGGTGCCGGTAACTATAATATTTATGTTATATTATGGTATTATATCCTAAACTACAAAAAAAATATTCTTATAAATTATTTCTTAAAAGAAGCAATGATTTCATTTTACTATCATTTATTTTTTTCAATTTTTAAAACTCGAATGTAAAAATAAACAAAAAAATAAAATAAATAATGAAGACGTTTTAATTGAATTGACTACGATTTTTTTATAAATAGGAAATAAGGAAAATAAAAATAAGAGATCATTTATATAATGACGTCCGCCAAAATTGGGAAATGCAGAGCTTTTTTCTTGGATACACTTTGTTAAATGTATTCATGAATTTTGTGAGAAGAAGAAATTAAGATCAACCAAGAACACATGGATTCACATGAAATCACACACCTCTCTCCTCCAAAACGTACAAATGCAATCAATACATTACTATATTCATCACATGGGCTACCAAAATGTGGCCTTGCGTTGCTTCACCCCTTTGGCCGGCTGTGTCAATCGTGAAACTCCTAAAACGGTCCGTAGTTAATTCATGGTTGGTGCGAGAGGTTTCATATTTTCAGTTCTTGAATAAAAAATCACTAATTTGATTCTTACGTGTTAAAATAATTAACTACTTATCAAATATATTTTATTTCTTAGGGAGTCAAATGAAATTCTAGCGTGATTAGTTGTAACACGGTGAATCGAGTCATATACTTTCTGTGTTATAACTAAAATAAATGCATATATATATATCCACAAATAGCAAAGCATAACCTACTGGACAAGTTCATGGTTTTAGCCATGAATTTCCGTTTCATACGGATCTCTCTGACCAAATTAGTAAAAGTTTTGACTCGAGAGAACGCGTGCTTGCTTCCGCCAGCATCACATGATTAGTTGGGCCCTTGCTAGTCATCTCCTTCCGGGAAAAGTACCGTACTTGGGTGTATGTTTAAATGAAAGCTATATAGGTTGTTACCCCAAGTTCAACGAAGCTAATAATCAGGTCAGAATTATATACTATATTTTTTAAGTCCGTTATATTTAATGGGTAAAATGATTATATACAATAAGAATCTGATAATTCTCGATCTGGGGTGAGGTTTGTGTAGTAATTTGACGTGCTAATGCGGACGTCTCGTTGTTCTTACGCCACTTGCAATGCGCCGGAAGGGGTGTCCGGTGTAAAAACTCCGACGATCAAATCAGTAAATATGATGAAGATGATTAGTGAGGGAGAACTATCGGGAAGACCAAGGTATATGGACAACGTTTCAGTACGCGTGTGCGTGTATGCATCCTCCAGTATGAAGAGGTGATAAAGGGGTATTTATAGCCTCGCCCTGTGGTCACTTTGGACACGTGTTGCTTAGTTTCAGTAAGTCATTATCGATACCTGTTCCTTTACCCGATAGTTTCTCTAATATGTGGTACAAGTAGAATACTTACCTGGTAGAGTCTTGGTAGAGCCGTTATATGTAGCTATCGGGCTCCTCCCGCTGGAGATGAAAGGTCGCAGTTGCCCTTGTAATTCCTTGTTTACATTATGAGCTAGGAGTTGTGGTTTTCGGTGCCATCTGTACTTACCGGTAACCTCCTTAATCATGCAACTAGATAAATGCGGGTCATAAAGTTACCGGAACCTTGTTGACCTAATCCACGTAGCATACACCTTGCCATTTATCGGAAACTAGGTTACTAATTCCATGAAATATCAGAAATACCCCGGAGTATTTTTATATATTATTGGTACCAAACTACCAACCTCTTGTATATAATGGCAGAGCCTTTGAGGAACACAGAGCCCATGATCCTTCAAAATTTTAATTCCTTCATGATATTTCATGAAGTTTTCTCATGCTTTTATGAATCCTTTATCTTTGCCCTCTTCGTATGGAAAAAATCACCTTAGCTCATCAAAATCAAATACTTCAGTAAGGTCCGCCATATGTATATATTGGTGAACATAAGTCGGATTAGATTGGATTCGGTTCAATCTAGGTTGGTTTCGGATCAGATTGGATCTTCATCACCTCTATCCGAACTACATCTAACATAATTCGGTCGGATTTAGATTAGGATAAATTTCTTTAATAACTGACCATTTTGGTTTGGATGTGTTCGAATTCGGTTCAGATTTCGAATTTATACTAAAAGATTCATATGTTTCAAAACTTTAGTTCGAATTATATATGAAAATGGAAACATTTTGTCTAAAATTTGCATTGTTCGATTTTTTCGAATCAAATCAGATCGGATTTGGATTTCACTGGCTTTAACTAAACACTAACCAATTATATTCGGTTTAATTAGGATAGGATAAAATATTTCATATTTGAATCGGATGGGTTGGATATGGATAAATTCGCTCACGTTACGCGGGAAAAAGACATATTATATTATATAAAAAAATAAAGAAAGAAAAAGGCATATTTACCCAATTTTTAAAGTAGTCAAGTCTTAAAGTTCGATAAGTGTTGGCATGACATTGTATGATGGCTGATTTTTGAACAATTAATAGATAATAATAGAGTAGAGGTCCTGGATTGGGTAGCAAAGGATATGGAGATGCCCTTTTGCTGGTGGGATGTCGTTTGCTTGTAAAGAGTGGGCCGGTGATCTAGCTACTTTAATCAGCTTCAAATGCTCCTGCCCTAGAAGGTGCTTAGAAATTTAGTCAATATGAATCTACGACACTCATCAATAATACATGGTGTTTTGCTACTCATGCTTACTCTAGACAGGAAGATGTTATTGACTGTGAATCTATATTAGACTATATAATACGAGATTGGGAAAACTTGCTGAAAACCCAACAATTATGATTAGCACAATTTTGTAGCCTCACACACGTGGTACTCGAAGAGTCTCACACGTGCTACACTCCTTACCATCAGGTAAAACCGTAAAACAGACCACCAATAGTGGTCCCACTATCTGAAATGAATGGTCAGGATTCGCTTGATATTCACACAGATCAGATCTGAACTGAGTCTCATAGATGATAGAGCCCATGGGCGGGGCGGATTTAGCATATGTGTGCCGGGTAGGAGAGGAACACGCACGGCCCATGCACGTGCCAATGATGTAAATTAAGGTTTGGTTGGTTTCTATATATCCACTGTAGCACGAAATGATTAGAATTATGGAGCCCCTAAATCTAATGGATGTAATCATTTGCATCAAAAGCCATGGTTCTATCATTCGTCCTAAAGTTTTTGGGTCCCAATACCCCCTTTTCAAGTACTCCATTTGTCCCTCGAAGAATGTCGTTTACTATTTCGGCACGCATTTTAAGACGATCGAAATAGTAACTATATGACCCCGAAAAATTTCGTATTTTTTTTCTAACGTACGTTTAATCCTAATATACGTTTGAAAAAAATACGAAATTTTCGATGTCATATAACTACTATTCTGACCGCCTTAAAATGCGTGTCGGAATAGTAAACGACATTCATTGAGGGACAGAGAGAGTAGAAAATCATATCCATCCACCATCAGTTTGGATGGGATTATGGATCGAAAAAATTTGGGTACATCATGATGTAGGTACATCATGATTTATGATGATGACATGTGCCTCAAATAGTGTTAAAATACAACTATTCTTAACACTTTTGGACACGTGTCATCATCCTACATCATGATGTAGGACCTACATCATGATGTACCAAATTTTATTCGGTTATTAATTTATGTTAAAGAATTAAGCATGTACTTTTTTTCTGAATAATTAAGAATATACTTACGCTTTAAAGTTGTGAATAACTATTTAACTGATTAATGAAAAATGTAATTTTAACTTTCATTCGTTGTTTTATTAATGTTAAAAATACCAATAAGAATTCAGATATATGTTCGAATTCCACTTCAGTATATCAAAAAATAGAGTAAATAATTAGAATTTAATTATGAAAATATAATAAATTCACTCCATTTAAAAACCAAAGACAAAAAACTAGAAATCAAAATATAAGAATTATAATATGATCTACATCTTTTTCAAAATTTTAAATTATTTTTTAATCTTATGTTAAAATTCACAGTAAACCTAACAGTTAAGTTAAAGAAATCCAAAATTATATTGAGTCAAAAAGAATGTTGGGAACATTGATGCATCTATTGCTAGTTTTTATTTTTATTTTTATTTTTATAGAAGTGTTATTCTAACCTTATTGCTTATTTAGTTTTTTTGAGAAGCTCTCACTTAGTTACCTTGATTTTAAAGGGAAAAAAACAATACCAACTTCTTTCTATAAAAGAATAAATAAATAAATTTTTTTTATTCTTTTATATACAAAAAATACTAATTGATTTTTTTAAAAATATTTATATTATTATTAGAGATCATAACTTATCTCATAAAAACGACATACAATAACTAATTGACACGAGTTGATTTAAAGATTTTTTCCTTTCATTTATAGTACTCTCTCCGTCCATAATTATTTGTTCTTTTTTTGTATATAAAAAAAATTTCTACTTTTACTTCCATCTTTTATATCTCCTCTGTAAAAATTTAGATTTTTTACTTTTTTACCTTTTTTATTTGCAGGAGTGAGTGATACTTCATATTAATAAAAAGTACTAATAATGATAATTTTATATACATAATTAAAAATAACCGTAGCTAATGATTAAAACTAGTTTGTGTGGAAGAGGGATAGAGGGTAGTTTTTTTAGTACTAATTTTCCACTCTGCAGTTAGTTAAGAGACAGCTGTAAAGTCAACAGCTAGCGACCTGACACGTGCGTGATTAGTATTTGCCGGTCCTAAATCTGAACCGTTGATGCAAAATCTAGATTTGATGGGAGAAAATGCTCCTCTGCTACTGTTTTCACTTCTGCCATTAAGAACAGGACAGAAAAGGACAACCAGCACAAATAAAGAAATATTTTTTCTCTATTTTAGAATAAAGAAAAAATTGCAAATGGTGCTGATTGATTTTTCTCATTATTTATTTCTGTACTTGCTTTCTTTTAAAGATAAATAAATGTTAATAATAAAAATTCACTAAAAAACTGAGAAATCAAAGATACCTTTTCTTTTTAAAATAATATATTTTTTTTAAATTTGTCAACTTTTAATTTACGTTTAAGATTCGAGTATGAGAGATAAATAAACGATGCTAGCATAATCAATTCTTTTAGGAGTGTAACATACTAAAGAAATATTAGTCTTTTACGGTCAGAATAAAACCAGTTCCTTAACTTTCTATAATAATGAATTAAGAAATAAAAATATGGACCATATAAAGAAGGTAATATTTGTTAAGTATTAATATCTACATAAATTTAGTCTCTCTTTTAGGAAAACAAATTACCTATTTTATCTTTCTTCCTAATTTTTTCAAGTTTATATGATATTTTATTTACGAAATTTATGAGAAAATTTTATTTTAAAATTAGTTGAATAATTTTTTTTAATTTTTTTTAATCTGAAAATTAGTTGAAGAAGTTGTGTTGAGTCTCATCAAATAATTGGATTGAATTGAATTTTTAGTTATACAAGATGGAGTAATAAATTGCAGTTTTTTACTTTAAAGGAGAAAACATAAAGAAACCCATGGAAAAAGGAAAGTCTCACTCGTACTTCGCAATCGCAACCCATTAGTTACCCTTCGACTGCACTTCTTGCCCAATGGAGTTAGAAGAACGAACCGAACCCCGTTATTTTAAGACACCAAACCAAACCAAACCAAACAGTGGACAGACACACAGAACAAAACAAAACAGAGACGAGAAGCAAAGGAAATAGGAGTGTGTTTACGAAGTTTCATGTTTTTGAAGGAACAAAGGAGCGTGCAAGAGATCCATAAACCATAAAGTTCTTGTTTTTTGGCATTACTCTTCCCACACGCTTAGTGGGTTCTTAAAGATTTGATTTTTTTTCTTAAACAAGTTAATTTTGCCCATCAAAGACAGCTCCTTGATCTGTGTTTTTTCTGCTTATTATCTCTAGAATTGCACCCAAGTAAGTTATTATACTTCAATTTACAAACTTTTTGCTTTCTTGCTTGTTCCTATTTTTGTGTTTTGTTGTTTAGTGTGAAATGCCACTTAAGTTGTTGTTGATGAAGACTTGGGTTTGTTTTTTTGATTAGCAGGTGACTGAGGAAATGCTTGTTTGGTGATTTGTTGAAGTTATGGCGGGAGAAGTTGAAGAGCCCTTGAGCTTCAACTTACAGGTCATTTTGTTTTCTATGTAGAACTTCTAACCTTATTAAGGGATTTGCGTGTTTTACAAAACTGAAACTGTCTTAATCCCAAAATTAGTCATATCTGGTTTTGAGGATCCGTCTCCTCCATTCAGCTTAAAAGGCTTGTGCTTTACAAATTACAGGATAGAACTTTGATTCTGGATCACTTTTGTTTGTGCTTAATTTGGCGGGATGTGATCTTAGGTAGAAAATGGGTTTGCTAAGTTCTGTATTTGTTGATTTACTGGCAAAGTAAAACTTGGGAATGCCCACTCTATTGTTACATGCCACATGATTAATGGTTTTTTTTATAATTCCTTTTTTGGGTTTTGCCTTGCTTTGGTAGGCCATAAATGAGCAGTTTGTAACGTATAAGTTACCATGGCCAGCCATAGACTGTTTTGGATGGTGATCTACTCATCCATGGACACTGCTTTATCATTTCTGGTTCTTTGTTTGGTGAAAATCAGTGCTCTTCCACTATGGACATATAGTGATCCTCCATAGTCATAACCGTGGGAATGTAATTGTTCCTCTTCGCTTTCATGTTCTGTTTCCCATCACACATTTTATAGCAGTTTATCTGTGCTAAAGCATGATTAGTCCTCGACAGTTGTTCATTTTTCCTGAATTTCTGGATAAGAGGGAATTTGTGATAAGTGTAACAGGTCAAAGCAATTATTGATCTGCTATTGAACATAAAATGTTAGATGCTAGAGGTTCTTGCCAGTTTTCTGTTGATTTTGCTTGAGATAAAGTTCGTTTCTTTCAAAATTTTGTTTCTGTTTACTCGTCAATGTATAATCGTCCATTTTTTGACTTCTTAACACGCTATCCTTTGAATTTGTGCAGTCAGATTATTTGCACTCTGAATCAATATCCTTTGGTAGGTTTGAAAAAGAAGATTTGTCTTGGGAAAGGAGATCATCTTTCTCTCACAATAGGTATCTTGAAGAGGTTGAGAAATGCTCAAAGCCAGGTTCAGTTATTGAGAAGAAAGCCTATTTTGAAGCCCATTTCAAGAAGAAGGGCATTCTTCTACCAGCGTATTTTGAGGGCCAGACTGGAGGAGGGTACGAATCTAGGGAAAGTAATGCCCTTGAAAATGTGGATGATGGAGAAGTTGTTGATGACATGAATGACAGTAACGATAATGTGAACTTTGATGCCAGTGCATTAGAAAATGTGGAATATGAGAACTTTGAAAACGAAAATGGACGGGGGCAATCCAGTTACGTAAACAGTGGTAGTCACTCTGCATACTTTGATAATAGCCCTGAAGGTTCAGACTATCATGGAGACTGTGAAGAGATGGAATCTGAAAAAGAAGATTCTGGGGTTTTGTCTTATGAATCTCAGATGGCGGAGTCTTTGGATAATGCTAATTCTATGCTTGAAGTTGTTCAAGAAGATGTTAGACCTGAGGAACCATATCAAAATGAAACTGGATGTGATGTGTCAAATCACGACAATGACAAACAAGAGATGAAATTTGAAGAGTATCTTGCTCATAACTCTGTTGATGAAGAGGTGTCATCTGGGCCTGCTTGTTCATCCCCCAAAAGTAGAAAAGCAAGGGAACCTGATAAAGCCAGTGCTGTGCTTCGCCAAAGTGCTTCTCCAAAGGTGTGGGCTCATTCATTACTAATGGAAACATTTTGGTCCAAAAATATCCAAAAGAAAAAGCAAAAGACCACTTTATTGTTATTTTCCCTTCTTAGTTATACTACAAAAATAAAAAATTTAAATTTAAATAAAAATTCAGTTCAATCTCGGTTTCTTCTGTAAATCTATGCTTGTGTAAATGTCATTCTTTCTTACATCAGTATTGCTTTTTTCATCAATGGAATGTTCACCTCTGATTTGTCCTGCTTGATATTTCTTCATCATAGTTGAGGGTTGCTGGCGAGAATCAATCTGTCACTTCTAGATTGAAGGCTCAAGTTAACACCAGGCAAGTCCAGAAGAACTTCTATGCTAATGCTTCAAAAACTTATGGGAAGAATCTGAATGTGAAGGAGAGAGACTGTTCACAACAAAAAAAACCAGAGAAGCAGTCCCCACAAGCTACAACTCCAGCTAGGCGTTCATTGCCTGGAACTCTGAAAGGAGTGGTGAGAAGTTGGACAATGTTTTTGCTAGCATATTATTCTTCATTCGTCAATTTCATGTTTAAATTTACCTTCTTCTGTTTCTAAATCCTGATCGGTCTTCCATGTTCAGGATTCTGAAAATTTCAAGTCAAGAGTAGGTCCTGGGAGTAAGAGGTGTGCATTGTTTGTTGTGAATTTAAACTTGCACTTGTCAGCTTTTGGGCTTAACCTCCTCTCTTTTCCACAGTGTAAAGGAGGTAACGGCAAAGAAAGTAGTCCAATCTCAACCTTCTGGGTCAAAGAAAGTTGAAAGCAGGGTGCATCAAAGCCCAAACAGGTCTTGAGATATACTATATGGAGGATCTTTGTAGTGCTCATCTTTTATCTGTTAGAGTTTATAGATAGGGTACTTGTATTGCAGGCTTAATCAGGCAGCTGGTTCTGCTAAGACAGCCATGAGGTCAAGCACTGCGACTTTCAGCCTCAAAAGCAATGAACGAGCAGAAAAGAGGAAAGAGGCAAGGAAGTTGGTTGTTGGTTCAAAGTTTATCTTTTTCATCAGTTGAGGGATCTCATGTAAATGCTGATTTCCATATTGTGGTTCATCTTTTTCAGTTTTTCATTAAGTTAGAAGAAAAGATGCATGCTAAGGAGGCTGAGATTAATCAAATTCATACGAAAACACAGGTAGGTGACTCATCCAATAAATGGCGTTTTTTTTTTTTGATAAGCAAAACCAATTTCGTTTTTATTACTAAAGTTGACTGATAATTCTAATTCACGCTTCTTCATCATATCAAAAGGCAAATAGTGAAGTGGAATGTATATCATTCCTGAACAAATTGCTTTCTTCGTGTGTCAAACATCGTCCGAAAGGAATGATAAAGCGTATAGTAGATTCATCATTCACCACCTACCTAATTATAAGTTGTGTGTATAATGTAATTCTTATTTAATTTGATGCGTATGAAATTTGATTAGTTATGATTATTTCAGGAGAAAGCGGAGGCTGAGATAAAACAATTTCGCAGAAGCCTCAATTTCAAAGCATCACCTATGCCTTCTTTTTATCATGCTGCTGTAACACCTGCTTCCAAGGTATGTTAACTGTTTTTCTATTTCTTGGTTTTGGATGGTGCGTTATCCTTTGTGTTCTGCAAGTTTTTCACCTTTTCAATTACAAACTTTAGCATTGCTATCTTTACAATGTTGCCTTTTTTGTTTGTTTAAAACAAGTATACTTGACTGGACTGTAGATATAAATTTACATTAGCAGAGATTAGATGCACAATTTTGTTCACTCTAGGTTTTTGAGCATGTGGTCTCTCTTCAGAGCATATATCTTGGTGCTTTTCATGCCATTCTTATATGATCAAAAAATAAGAAAATGGTGCTTATCTGCTTCCATCTCAGGCTGTATTGTCTAAGACAAGGCCTGATAGCATGCAACAAAAATCTACAAGGCCAGCAAGTGGTGCTTCCAGTAGGTCACAATTGCCTTCCAGAGCAGGAAATGAGTCGTGCATCTCTGCTAGTGAATCTGTACCGACAACCGATCTACCTGAATCATCATTGAGGACAAGAGGCTGCCCTACATCAGAGCACTCTGAAGCTTGCGATTCGCCACCAAGGCACAACCATGAAGAAGTTGTAACAAAGAGTGTTGTCACTGGCAAGAATGGGCAAGAGAAGGTGAAGAATACTAATTCGCAAAGGCATCGAGTGCCAGTGTACGGTAAACTGTCTAAAGATCAGAAAGTTGATGGTAAACCTAAAACAGTAAACAGTAGAAATGGCAGCGAGACGGTGAGAAAAGGTATGAAAGGCATTGGAATCGGCAAGAATGCTGGAATGGGTCGTGTAGCAGTTGGTGTAGCATCCTGACACGAACTGTACTCTTCCAATGGCTAAAGAATGTATCATGTTTGCCTGTGATGGTGCCGGAATGTGCATTCTACATCGTGTGATTCAAATAGAAATGCAAAGGTGATGGAAACTAGACAAAGATAACGCGTACTCGAGGGAACAAGCAAATGTGAGTTATATTTCCTTTGTAGTGTTACTTTGCATTTTCGTCTCTGCTTAAGGCAATGTACCATTTAGATGCAATAGGTAATAATTGGTGTTTCCATGTCTAGTAGCTCTTGAATTTAAAAGTCTGTTCTGCTATATGCGACAATAGAAGTTACCAATGCTGAATCTTTATATTTAAAGTACAAATGAAGGGTGAATCTTAACTATTTTATCCTTAATAATAAGGGAATTCTAGTCTTCTGTAAAAACTGCATTGCACTTCTAGTAAATTTTATACTTCTTCCTTGTCGGGTAAAGTGTTTCTAGCACATAATTACTTTATATATAAGAATCAAACTAATGACTTATTTAAATGACGTGGATGTCAAATCGCACACAAATACTAACATTAACATTTATTGATTAACCAACTCAGTTGTCTAAGAAACCAATTTGTTGGCTGGTGAATGATCAGTGTCTAACACAAGAATTATTAACGAAAACACCAGATGCTTAAGAACTAGAACAAGTGCTGCATTGGAGTTGGAAGCTTGCAGTGCATCAACCCGCATTTGAACATCACCATCTTCTGCAACTCTTTCAGTTCTTGTTCTTGCCTTCCGCCATGTTTCTGTCGGAGATCCTTCACCAAACTCGACAACGCATAACATTGGCACTCCTCGTCCACCATCTGCAGTTGCATGCAGCAAGGCATCACCTGCTCTGGTTCAGGAATTGGGCTGTGTTTCAAGAACTGCTCGCAGCGGTACAAGTCCTTCGTCTGCACTTTCTCCCTGCAGTAAGATCTTGATTCCAGATGGGATGGTTCGTCTTCCACCACTACGTCACAGTGGTCTCGTAGGCGGAGACATTCACTAGGAGAAGCAAGAAAAGGGTTACGAGGGCAGTGATGGCAATGAACTTTACCATTTTTTTCCTAAGTGTTTATAACTTGTTTTTAGTGAACGAGTGAGTTGTTTATGATGAGAGGTGATAGGAGCATTTTATAGTAGGATGATTGAGTTCTGATTAACCGTTGGATGATTTCGTGGAGTTTTCTTGTGCTTACAGCTTCCAAGATTCTAGCCATCAAATCCTCTGACACTTCTTTGTTATCTTGAAGAGCAAACAAAATCGAATTTTAGTTCCTCTAAATATAACTGAGATGAATAATAAATTTTAGAATTTACTCGCAAATTATGATTTAACAGTTGAATCTCTCCTTAGAACTCTTTGTTTTTTATGGAATGATGGAAAAAAGAATATGTTAGAAGGTTCCACCGAGATTTGAACTCGGGTTACTGGATTCAGAGTCCAATGTCCTGACCACTAGACCATGGAACCATTTTTGACGCGTACGTGTACGCAAATAGACTATAACAAGTGTTGAGAAACCAAATCCCGGTAATGATCTATTTAGATGAAGAAAAAATTCCCATAAATGAAATTCCAGACGATTGTGATGGATCACTGATTGAAGCCTGCATCGCGATGATTATTGTAGAATATGGAAAACGTTTTTTGCCACTGAATCAAGTTTAGGTGTTTGATTGTCTTCTTTATCCATTTTGAGCGTGGTTCGAATGTTATTGACAAAAATTATAAGGTCGGATTTTCTTAATACTTGAACGAATTTAATATGACTTTGTATCAAGAAATTAGTCTATGGTATTTCATTTTTCCATGAAAATGAACGATGTAAACCCTAGGATTGGTTTGTTTCTACTACTAGACTTTGCGTAAAATATAATTTATATTTATATATACAAAATAATAGAGCAAAGAAAAGGACAGGTGGCATTATATGAATGGTAGAGGCCTTTTTTAGCCACCAAGAGGAAAGAGTGGTCCACAACTTTCTCATCCAAAATGAGTCATGTAATCAAGTGTTAGCGAGTCGTCTTAAGAAATTGACACCAAGTATTTCCTTTTTCTAAAATAAAAAATAAATAGTACAAAAAAATATTTCCCCAGCAATTCCAAAGTATATCTTCAAAATGAAAAATGAAAACAAAACCACGCTAAGGGTTATTTCATTTGAGTTCAACAATGTTCGAACAAAATTACGAAAAAAATTCTGCCGATATAATAACAAAATATTTAGACAGACATAAAATAGAGAGGCTCTTTAACTTTTAAAGCCACCTTCTCCGCGGATTCTTGTCCATCATCTCATCGTTTTCTGCAAACTAAAAGACGCATCTATTTTTTTAGAAAGAAGCAATTACAAAACTCTCATAGTCTAATCAAGTGCTCAAACCTCATCAAGGAAAATAATTACTACATATTTAAAGATCGTTTTAGAAAGAAACAAAAGGTAACCTAAATTCCAACAGCATATATAATTAGATGCTTAATTACATCTCATAATAGTAATTAAATTCCCACTTAACAGAGGAAAAAAAAACTACTTACGTGGCAAAGAAACCAGGAAAAGAAGCAATTACAACAAAAATTAAGGTGATCATCATCACAACTGGTCCAGGAAGAATTTTCTCCGGCGCCGACGACTGATCACCGTGGGGAGGCTTCCTGAAGTAGAACGGGAAATAAGGCAGGATTGGGTCAGGCGGAGGAGGAGGGACATTATAGCCTCCGGCAAACGGCGGCGATAAGTAAGGATAATTATTCCCTGAAGACGGTGGTGGGAAGTTTCCAGTTGGAGTTGGGTATTGTCCGGACGGCGGCGATTGGGTTGCAGGAGGGGTGCCGGTGCTGCCGCCGCCGCCTGCAGGAGGGGAAGGGTAGCAAGGGTAAGGACAGGGGTCGTCGGAGAGGGTGAGGGTGGGGAGAGTGATGAGGAGTATGGAGGCAGCGACAAATACAGCGGAGAGGAGAGGAGGGGATGTGGCGACGGCGGTGACCATTTTGAGTGAGTGGAGAAATATGAAAGTGAAAAAGGAGACAAAAGGGTGAGTGAAAGAAAAGAAGCGGAGAGAGTGGGTATTAGAAGACTATTGATTATTTTTTTTCTTCAAGGTTTTGTCGTCTTTAGTCCTAGCTACCACTACCTGCTTCCTTCCATGAAAGGAAAAAAAGAAAGTATTGTTCAACTTGAAAGTGTTTAAATCAACAATTAAGAATTACTAAGTTTAATTGTTAAATAAAAAGTTATGTTATGTTACAGCCGAAGCTCGGTAAGCAATGGTTTAATCACACTGCAGCTAAAAAAATTAACGGCACCTACTTTTTCAGGTTTTCCTATCAAAGTATAAGCAGTGGGTTATAGTGGGAATCTAACTTTTGATTAACATAATAGAAGTGTTCTTGGCATTCATAATTACGCTACTAATTTTTTCTAAACCTAAAGCTACCTCACCTCACTAACTAGTGTTATAAATATAATGGTTAATCAATAAATTAGATACTATTGTATCATTCTAATTACGAAGTCTTATAGGTGATAAAAATACTAGTAAAAATTTGAATTTTCCGCCTATAAAAAAATACTATAACATTCTAAATATTAGGTATGTACCAAAAATATTTATTTAATAAATTATAGGTCCGAGTCGGTGAATACTCATAATTCCCTAACCCGTAACTCGTAAGGGTGAGTTTAAATGGGTAATATATATAGCTAGGTACCAAAAGAGAAAATCTGATCTAGATATACCGACCCGTTTGACTAGGGAATATTTTTAAATAATTTGGATTTGTGAAATTGAAAATGATTCAATATCCGACCCTATTTAAACCCGTACAATGACTCCATGGATGAATTACTGAATGACAGAAGGAGGAGTACGTGGAGATAAAACCGCAGATCTAAGCGTCCAAATGTGACGAGTTGCATTATTTTTGCTGACTTTGCAAGTCTTATTCAATGACTTCAAAATTGATTCTTCGCACAGAAAAACAGCTGGAAAGTAACACAAATTGAGTGATTTTGACGCCTTTGCTAAATTCCAACACTAAAACTTCTACGTTTCATCTTCTTAAGGTATGCATATTGCATACCCGACCCATCGAAATATATGTATTCCACCCTTTTCCTAAGACACCTTTGCCCTTAATACTTGAGTTGCTAATCATATCCGAATCAGTTTTACAAAATAATGATTTCATAATTGAAAGATAAGAATATCAAGCTACTCATGTCAACAAGCTCCACACATTAATTGATATTTACTAAAATTTAGAAAGAAGCTTATTGCTAGGTGGGATTACTTTTCCCAAATTTAATCTTGTCGGTGGAAGAAAGCCTAGGGGTGGTTGATGTTTCCATTTTTAAGAAATTATTCTTAATTAATTTAATAAATGCATGGAATATGTTGCGGCTTACAATTATATATTATAGACATGTACAGGTGTAAGGTGTTCCCTTTTTCCATTTGGTTCATGAATCATTCATGAAATTGATTATTTGTAGTCTACCTGATAATCCAAAAATGGATAGGAGGGCTTTTCCGTCTAATGGCATGCCGGGGAGTGTGGTTGGAGCTCCTTGAGCGACCTGCAAAGCCACCGGAGGTTTGCTCCGGCGGAGAATCTCCGATGGTGAAGTCAGTGTTTGGATTGAGATGCAGAGAAAATGTATATCGGAACAGTGTCTGTCTCTTTTGTGGGAGCTTCCGATCTGTCCTTCCTCTCTTTCCCTCTAGTCCTTATGTAGGACTAGAGTGGTTAGAGTGGTTAGATCTGCTGACACCTTTCCTCTTTTTTCCACAAAGTGGTTTAAAAGTAAGAGTTAATAATTATAAAGTAGAGACCATACCTTTGGGAGGATAACTATTCCTCATGGGTAATAGTTTTATAATGGTTGAGTGGGAGCAGGAAATGCTGTCTCCCATGTGTGGCTTTGACCACTGATTTAATAGAAATAGTATACAGTGTACCTTTATTGTAGGCTTTAAGCCGTTTATACCAAATCGGCAAGGTGCCGTTTGTAGCGAATCGGCACACTGCCGTTGTGTGGAATCGGCATGCTGCCGTTTGGAGAACATTGACCTGGTCAATGTTTGCAGAGGTGTCGATCCGTTTCCTCACAGCTTAGCGAGTGGATCGACTTCGTGGCGTTTTGAGGCGATCGGGCTAGACTTGTCCTTTGGTCACTTATTCCCGTTGACTAGGTCAATCGGTCACGATGCCGTTTCATATGTTTGACTTGGTCAAACCGGCCATGTGCCGTTTTGACTGGTCAACGGTACTTTGTGAAGGAACAATGTCCGTTATGCCCTTGTGATATACTTTTGTATTATCAGAGGCCCAACAACAAACGAGCCCGAGTGTTTACCAAGGGCTTGCCGTTTCTGGCTTGGTGCTTGATAATCGGTATGTTGCCGTTTTGATTTATTTTTGCCATTCGAAGAGTTTTTCTTCGTTCCTGCAAATAAAAAATAAATAGCAACAAAGTGAATTTTAACTTAATGTGCACCTGTGACGTGGCGCTTTAATTGCTAAGCGCTTGTAACTGTTCGTGACTTTTGAGGAGAGGACGTCTCTTCAGTTGGCGGAGATTTTGAATTTCAAAGTTCAAAAAACCCTTTGAGAGACGCGCATGTCGTTTCTCATTAAATGCCTGACAGCTTTGTTGACAATTCGCTGCTTTTCAGAACAGACCTGCCACTTGTCAGTGACCGATTGGACACATAAACGGCTAATAATTATTTCTCTTTAAAAGCAGTTTCCCTTGGAAAACCTAAATCACTCCTCATTTCTCAAACGCCGCTCCCATCTTCTTCCTCAAAAACTCTCTCTCTCTCTGTTCAAGCAAAAACTCTTTCTGCCATTTTCGATTTCCAGCTCTGTTCTTCAAGGATTTCCGCAACCACCAGGTATTTCTTAACCTTCTTTTATCTTTGTGTTGTTTGTGATTGAGGTTTGTGGAAAAATGGCCCCTAGACGTCCTGTTATTTCCACTGATGAGTTGCTTGAGAAAACTGCCACCAAAATTAGGACTGAGGATGAATTAAATTTGGAATTGGAGAAGTATGGGATTGAATTGCCAGTAGGGTGCAAGGCCATGGTTGCTTCTCCTAATGTTAGGTTAAACAGTGCCTTGCTAGGTAACCATAGAGTTCTGTACTCTAAAATGTTTGCTTATGGCTTCCGTTTTCCCTTGAAAACTATGGTGAGGAATATGCTATTGCAGCATCTTCTTAACCCTGCCCAGATCACTCCCAATTCTTGGGCTTCGATCTATGCGTTTATCAATGTCTGTGCCCACCTCAAAATCAAAGAACCTTCGCTGCAACTGTTTAAATACTTTTTCCATTTGAGTACTAGGAGCAGTTTGGTTACTCTTCGCCCTCGCAAGGATGAGAACCTTCAGCCGTTTCTGAAGAATTTTGACCGATATGAATCTTCTGTTAAGGGATGGAGAGATCACTTCTTCGTGATTTCCTGTGCAACCAAACCTGAGTGGTCACCTGGGTTCAATCCAGCAATCAATGAACTGCAATGGATAAGGACAGAAGAACCGTCTGGTCCGTTGCAAGCTCAAATCGACATCTTGCTAACTTTTGATACGAAGTTCAATGTGCAGAAGATGGCAATGGGCTTGCCGTTGCTGGACTGTGCCGTTGATGGTGAGTTATGAGTTTTCAAAGATACTCTGCGTACTCGTTGTAACATTCTGATGCCGATTTTGTTTTTATGCAGATGGTGGACGACCGATTAGAACAGGACCGGCACCGATCCGTTCTCGCATTGTTGATTCTAATGAAGAAGAAGAAGTTGGCGATAACGTGGATCGCTCTGAGGACCCCGAGGTTGATCAGCCTGCTGCCGATGAGGGAGTTTCGGCACCTTCGGTCTATAGACGAAACCGTTCTCGCATTGTTGATTCTAATGAAGAAGTTGGCGATAACGTGGATCGCTCTGAGGACCCCGAGGTTGATCAGCCTGCTGCCGATGAGGGAGTTTCGGCACCTTCGGTCTATAGACGAAAGAAGGTTGGCCGAGATACATTTGAGTATTTCCCCTTGGAAAACCCTAACCCGCAAATTATTGAGGCGGCGAAACGGGTTCTATTGAAAAGGAAGAGAGCTGTGGAGAAAAGGGAGAAAGCTAATGCGGCAAAACGGGCGGCTGCCATTTCGACAGAAGATGCGGAAGATCGGCCTGGAGCCGTTTCTGAGGAAGCCGGTCCGCCTGCTGCCGTTCCTCTTCCGCCTGAACAAGCAAATCGGCCAGAAGCCTCTTCTGAGCCAATTGACCTTAATCGGACTGATGCCGATTTAGAGCGTCCTGATGCCGATCTGGCAAATGCAGCTACTGAGCCGATTGTCGGCGAGGGTCCGTCTGTTTCTCCTCCAGAAGAGCAAGTAAATGCTTCAGCAGATGTTCCTCCAACCAGTTCTTCCGGTTCTGCTCCTGTTTTTCTTCACTGGGTGGCTGGTCCGCGCTCATCCGATGCTCCATTTATTTCAGATGATCATGCCGTTCCACCCCCATCTGATTTCAAAGGCTACCTTTCCAACAACGGTCCTGACGGCGAGGTTACTCACATTGCTAGTTTGAATAACCTTGGAGAGAGCTGCGACCGTTCCCTTGGTTTAAAAATGCCAGCTTGCACTGACTATCGGACGGGTCACTTGATAGGTGAAATTTTTGCCAATCAAGCCGACAGGGAACGCTACAGCCGCTTGGAACTTAGCTCTCACTTTGCCAACCTGCAAAGCATTATGTACAGCGGTTTATGTGCTTCCCGATATGCTGCAGAAGTTGTGGATTCGAAGCTTGAAGAGTCCAGGGAGGCACTTCGGCGATCAACCGCTGAGAATGCTACCCTTAAGAAAGAAAAGGAGAGTCTGATGGCCGCCCATGAATCGGATAAGAAAGCTGTCATTGACGCATGCAAGAAGCTGGCCGATAGTCTTCACGAAAGGGATGGCCTTTCGGCTAAGATCAGGGAAGAGCAGGTGCGGATCGGGGAGCTGTTGTCAGACAAATCGGCCCTGTGTGATTCCGTCACCAAACTTAGTGAAGATAAAGCCGCTCTGATTAATAATGTGGCCAAGCTCACTGCTGAACTGGAAGCAGCCCGTGCCGATTTGGAGACCAAAACAGTAGAGTTGGAATCAGCTAGGAGCAGTATTGCCGATAAGGACGCTGAACTGGAGAAAGTTCCAGGCAAGATCGGCTGGTGGCGACAGAAGACAAAGGACATCATGATTGACAGCTATATGGAATTCTTTGGGGAGATTAACTTTGATGCCACGAAGATCGGCTTATATGTTAACTCCTTGGAAAGAGAAGCTGAGGCAAAGGAGTATCAATCCTCTTCAGAAGATGAACCATAGAACTGTCTTTGTTTACACCTTGTCTTTCCCTGTTATGCTGATTATTGCCGTTTTGGCACATTTTGTAATGAACAATTATCATTCGGAATATATATAATTTTGCAATTTTTAGTAATTGCTAATGTTTAATGATTTCTGTTATATATATATCATACTCCAGAAAAAATAAACAAAGATAGAACAATTGAAATTGAACTTATCTCTTTTTGTTTAGCAGAATCGGGTGCTTGCCGTTCTGTTATGGCCGTTTTGAGGTTTGCAACCGTTTTGACTTCTTTGTCGATTTGGCACTGGGCCGTTTTGACAATATTGCCGATTGATAAGGCAGAAGATGTCTTTAAAAATTTGCCGCTTGAAACGGACCTTGTAGCTTTGCCGTTTTGGGGCGGACTTTGTAATTTTGCTGTCTGTCTGATCAGCAGGACCAAAATGGTCTTTAAGAAAATATGATGACAATATATGCCTCAATAGCGATATATGCCTCAATAGCGATATATGCCTCAATAGCGATATATGCCTCAATAACGATATATGCCCTGATGACGATATAAGTCTTGATGACTCTATATGCCTCGGTGACAATATATGTATCGTTGGCGATATATGTATCGTTGGCGATATATGTATCGTTGGCCATATATGTATCGTTAGCGATATATGTATCCTGGTAGCGATTTGAACCAATCGGGCTGGAGCCGATTTGGTTGTCGGCGTCCCCAGGCAGCGCCTTAGGTAGCCCTGGTAGCGATTTGAACCAATCGGGCTGGAGCCGATTTGGTTGTCGGCGTCCCCAGGCAGCGCCTTAGGTAGCCCTGGTAGCGATTTGAACCAATCGGGCTGGAGCCGATTTGGTTGTCGGCGTCCCCAGGCAGCGCCTTAGGTAGCCCTGGTAGCGATTTGAACCAATCGGGCTGGAGCCGATTTGGTTGTCGGCATCCCCAGGCAGTGCCTTAGGTAGCCCTGGTAGCGATTTGAACCAATCGGGCTGGAGCCGATTTGGTTGTCGGCATCCCCAGGCAGTGCCTTAGGTAGCCCTGGTAGAAATGATGTCGCTAATTCTTGGATTTTGGTAACGTGGTTCGAATTAGAATAATCTACATCCACGATTCTTGAATTTTGGTAACGTGGTTCAGCTTAACCTACATCCACGGCTGGATTTTGGTAACGTGGTTCAGCTTAACCTACATCCACGGTTGGATTTTGGTAACGTGGTTCAGCTTAACCTACATCCACGGTTGTTTTAATATTTGTTTTCTCAAGATCTGCAATCATATGAGAAACAATACTTGCGAATATATATTTTTCATTGTTTTGAAATATTTGATAATTCATGTTATACATAATATTCCAGAAACAATTAACAAAGACAAAACAAATTGGACTTATCTCTGTTTTGACCGTTTGGCCAGATGCTATTTTGAGAAAACCGTTTGAGGTTTGCACACAATCGGCACTAGGCCGTTTTGCAAATATTGCCGTTTTGCCCTCTGATCTGGACGACGGCATTGCAGAGAAATCGGTTGACCGATTTGCATATCGGTTTCATGCCGTTTGCTTCTTTTCTAAACTTTGGAGGTCGGGTTCCTCCCGTTTCCTCCTTCGGTAGTCTGCTTCTTCCATTCTGGAGTATTTTTCTACCTCAATCCGCAGAAGATCCAAGGTTTTAGGAGTGTTTGCAATCAGAGCATTCTCCAACTCTCTGTATTTACAATTTCTTTTCAGCGCCTCTGCTGCAAGATTGGGTGCTACATCAGGAAGAGTTGCTAGTTCTGTGTTAAATCTAGCCACGTATGCAGCCAACGATTCTCCTGACTGTCGCATCATGTCAAACAGAACGACTGAAGATTTCTCCGTCGGTATACATGAGCTGAATCGGCTTCTGAATGCTTTTTCTAGTTGCTCGAAACAGTCAATGGATCCGGCCGGTAACTTTTCAAACCAAGTGTTGGCTATCCCTTTAAGGGTTATTACAAATATTTGGCACAAAGCCTCATCATTTCTAGTAAAAAACTTAACATGTTTCTTTACTAAACTCACATGAACCGTCGGATCTGTTGTCCCATGGTAGTGATCGGATGGTAGCTTGACATGCCTGCTCACTTGATGTTTTCGAACCCGAAGGGTTAACGGATTTCTTGGATCATCGTCCTGTTCTTCGCGATCTGGTTGCTGAACAGACCGTTTAAACAGATCTGGATTATCTCTATCATGATCTCTCTTTGGTTGGTGTGGAGTCACCGATCTCTCTCTGCTTCTCCTTTTCTCGGATCTACTTTGAGATGATTGCTCATGGCTCCTTCTTGCGCTGCGTTGAGCTATTTGGTTGACAAATTCTTCTATGTCTTCCCCTCTGGGTAGATCTGCACTTTGATGGCCTGGTGGTGGCTCCAAAGATGGTTCTACTGCCTGTTGATTGTAGATCCGTTGAGGAACAACTGGCTGGTTGACTGGTGGAGGAACTCCTCCTATGAACGTTTGCATCATCACGTTCATCCTTTGGTGTAGGGCAGCAAACTCGAGCATGATTGCTTGTTTGATGACCTCTGAGGTTGCACCTAGTTGAGGAGCGCCTAGAAATGGAATTTCTGGAATTTCTGGAAAAATAGGTCGTTGAGCTGTGGTGTTTAGTCCCACATGAGGAGATGAAGTTTGCATCGGTGGTGATCCACGTTGATCAGCAGCAGCACCAGCAGGTTGATTTGATTGAAAATTTTGATTGGATGCCATTTTTGGAAATGAAAACCCCAAATTATTGAGAAGGAAGAGCTTTGAATCTCAAGGCTTGCTCACTTGAAACTTCAAAAGCTCTCAACGAGAGCACCAAATGATAATCCAAAGATGGATAGGAGGGCTTTTCCGTCTAATGGCATGCCGGGGAGTGTGGTTGGAGCTCCTTGAGCGACCTGCAAAGCCACCGGAGGTTTGCTCCGGCGGAGAATCTCCGATGGTGAAGTCAGTGTTTGGATTGAGATGCAGAGAAAATGTATATCGGAACAGTGTCTGTCTCTTTTGTGGGAGCTTCCGATCTGTCCTTCCTCTCTTTCCCTCTAGTCCTTATGTAGGACTAGAGTGGTTAGAGTGGTTAGATCTGCTGACACCTTTCCTCTTTTTTCCACAAAGTGGTTTAAAAGTAAGAGTTAATAATTATAAAGTAGAGACCATACCTTTGGGAGGATAACTATTCCTCATGGGTAATAGTTTTATAATGTTTGAGTGGGAGCAGGAAATGCTGTCTCCCATGTGTGGCTTTGACCACTGATTTAATAGAAATAGTATACAGTGTACCTTTATTGTAGGCTTTAAGCCGTTTATACCAAATCGGCAAGGTGTCGTTTGTAGCGAATCGGCACACTGCCGTTGTGTGGAATCGGCATGCTGCCGTTTGGAGAACATTGACCTGGTCAATGTTTGCAGAGGTGTCGATCCGTTTCCTCACAGCTTAGCGAGTGGATCGGCTTCGTGCCGTTTTGAGGCGATCGGGCTAGACTTGTCCTTTGGTCACTTATTCCCGTTGACTAGGTCAATCGGTCACGATGTCGTTTCATATGTTTGACTTGGTCAAACCGGTCATGTGCCGTTTTGACTGGTCAACGGTACTTTGTGAAGGAACAATGTCCGTTATGCCCTTGTGATATACTTTTGTATTATCACTACCACCTTGTACTACCTGTTTTGCTTTCTAATTAACGAGGAATTAACAAGTGGTAAACCAGAAGAAACTCAGATTAAAGGTTGCAACACCAATTTTCAATAGGACAGGCTGTTCTACTAGCTCTATACTTTTTCAATAATAAATCACAACCCATCAAATTAAAATAAAGTGCATTGCTTCTTTTTCTTCGTGTCGTTTTCCACACATAAAAGGTCCATTCTACTTTTCTTCGTGTCCCTTTCTGCAAGTTTTTCTTTGAAGAATTAAGAAGATAGACATGTTATAATTCTTCAGTAAGGGCCAAACTGTTATTTCTCAATATTTCTTTAAAATAAAATAAAAGCGACACGAGTTTTTTTATGGGTCAAATCGAAAACTAAAAACGACACAAATTTAATTTCTTGTAATATTGAATATTGTGGGTTTATAAGTTGTTGATTTATTGTCAATTTGGACCATATGAAATCAAATTACTAATTAGCTAAAATATGCAATTTCTTAGCAGTGAATCAATAAAGAATTCATTCCAAAAATAAACTCCATATTTGAATCAGGAAAAGAATAGCCTAGTTGGCAAATGGGTCCCATAGTTTGGTGACAACGAGGTTGATCTGGGAAAGTAAAGATGAAAAAAGGTCTGCAGTTGTACTAACTTCTGACACATAGGGATCGTAAACTCGGTTATATTCTGACACCGAATCGGATCAGATGGTTCGACAATCTATCAATTCATCTCTTCTTCCTACTAACTTTGTTGCCTTTTGTTTCACTTCTACTCTAACTCAGCACACCAATCCATGGGCCTGTCTGGGCCCTGCCTGTTCCACATCTCTACTCGTGCCACGTGCACCTCTACTAATCATAATCAAATCTCTATTTAGATTTAAAAAATAAAAAAAATAGACCCTCCTTCTTTTCTTTCTTTTCTTTCCTTCAAGTGTTTACTTATAAAATCATGAATTTTATGATTGTTGAAAGTCTAAAACCATGATTATAAAAGAAGATTTCATGATTAACCAAGTTTTGAAAAATATAGTTATTAAATCATGATTGGCTTATCGAAACGTTTAAAGTGCTAAATAAATTAACTAACGATTTATATAAATTTAATCAATTTAGTCGTTGAGTTATTCAATATATAATGTGTATAAACATGTATTAAAAAGAGAGAAAATAATAGTATAATTAATTTATCAATCAAGTTCGTGTCAATAAATTAGGTTTAATATCAGATTTGCTCACGGGAGTATTTTACTCTCTTTTCTGTCTTGTTATAAATAAGATACAAGATGAAGGCTCGATCCGACGACCGTTCACATCCAACCGACGACGGACCATTTTGTCTAAGCATGTAAAGCACGATTTTTCAAACTTGTACCAGAAATCAACAACTTGATCATGTGCCCTGCCAACTTAGGCTCCATTACGCAACTATTTATTTTTTCTTTTAAAAAATAAAATAAAAAAGTAAAACAAAAGATCACAACTAAACCAACAAATAAATCAAGAGCGGACCATAATTAATTATAAATTATCCACTTAAACTTATCTTTAGCATTAATCAAGTCCTTAATCTCCCTGTATTTGTTTAAAAAAAATGTGGAATCCAAGTATGCAAATAAGAACATTACCCAGAGACGTCACCAAATCATCATCCGTTCTCTAATGGGGGGGGGTCAGATTTACTTAAATACATCACCCAAATTGCCACTTGTCGGTTCATACATCACACATCGCACATCTATAATCGAAGATAATTACATCACCACTAACATCACACAAATTAATTTATCCCAAAGAAATAAGAAACAAAAAAAGATCCATGAAATCCTGAGAAATATTATCTATGCTAATTAAATAATTAATTTGCTTAACACCAATCATGTTCGAGCATTATGATACTTGAAAACTGTGTATAATTTTTTTTATTTATTCGGAAGAATCAAATGTAAGACTTTGATTACGAAAAGAAATCTTTCCTGCTCCATCGCTACCAATAATGGTTAAGACACTTCAAATTCAGATCTCAACACCAATCATGCTTACATCTAGTTGGTTAGTAAGGATTGTGACATTGATTTAGGGAAAGTAAACAGAAGATTACACCCAAAATTTGTAAAATTTAATCAACGTCACATTGATTTGTTCCTTTGACAGCATGAAATAAAAGAGAGATTGAAGAAATAAAATTATTAGATCATCCAAACATCAACACAACCCCAAAAGAAAATGCACAAAACGAGATTGTTAATGGGGAAAGAAAATACAGAAAAGAAGCTGTTTAGTTATTCGAATTATGGGACAATTGAGATAAGAAGAAACAGAGCAAAAGGAAGTGACAGAGACAAGATTCTAAAACCTTAATTACCTTTTTTCCTTGACCACAAAAATCTTCTAATTCTTAGTAATTAACAATTAATCTTGACCCACCATAGCACTAAAATCCAAATCTTACCAACAAGATCCCTAATATTCCAATCAAAACCGGCAACCCAGCTGACCGGACGGCGGCGGCACCGCTGAAATCATTGTCGATGGGGTACAATCCTCCAGGTGGGCTAGTTATGTAGATGATCGACGGTGCAGATGGTGTGACGGGAGGTGGTGGGCAGTACCCTGATGGCGGATTCTTTGGAGGGGGTGGAGGGGGTGGTGGGCAGAGCACCGGAGCCGGCGGCGGGGGAGATGGAACTGGTGGTGGAGGACTTGGGTTGCAAGGGGTACACTTCTCCTCTCCAGGGGCAGAGCTTTCATCAAGTTTCCTAATTGATTGGTCTAATCCATGAATTGGTGTTAAAGTGAAGAAAACAGAGCTGAGGAAAAACAGAGCAAGAAACAGAGGAACAGAGTTGAAACACTGCATTTTTTCTTTTTTTTTGACGGGAGAAAAAAGAAAAGATTTCAATTTTAACGATCTGAGAAGGAAGATAGGAATCTGAATTAGTGGGTTAGACGCAAGGATTTATAGAGATGGTGATTAGTTGTTCGCTTGGTGAAGTGCGTTTTTTGGTGGATTACGTTATTAAGGTGCATGTGGTGTTTGGCTTAAAAAGGTTGTTTCTTTGGAAAAAACAGAGATGGGTGAGAAAAGAGGGGAGGCTCGTTTTTTTCTTTTCATTGTTTATTTTTGCTCTATTATATGTATTTGGTATTTTTGCCTTTGTTCTTGCAATGGAATCCTATTGCATGTGGATGATCCAAGACTTTAGGGTTTAACCCTGCTAATTTTTCTCTCAAATGACATAATAAAATGTTGACATTTGTAGGTGATGTGTGTATTTCTTACTAGCTCTTACTAATTGTCAAATTCATCTTTTTCAAACTATAGACAAATTTCATTTGGAGATCGTTGGACTCCAATCTAAAAGCAAATATATTTCTCCTTTTCTCGTACACAAATATAAAACCTAACCGACATGACAATAGATGATTAGCGTTATAATCTTTATTTAATTAAAGAACTATTACTAAATGGGTGGAAAAATATTATTCATTCCGCTAGAGAACTTATGTTTTTTTTTTTTTTTACGTATTAAAAAACGGAGGGAGAAATTAAATAATTTGTTACTCAGCAATATATATTACAATTAGTTACTCACGCGACTAGATTAAATTATTTGACATTAGGGAAAATACAAGAGGATGGAACCAAAATGTAGAAAATAATGTCGTCGTCAATGGAAGGTGGTAGTTGAGACGTGAGAAGGTAGTCCCCGCTAACTCCACTATAAGCCACCCCTATCAGTGGGCCGGGGGGGCATTAAAAACTTCCATTTTAGTCCCTATATTTTAGTACTTTTTAATAAAACCCCTATATGTAGCCCCTATAAAATTAAATTTTTCTTCCTTGGTCATTTAATTTAACCTCCCCACTAATATTCTGTAATATATATTATAATTAACTCTTTTTGTTAGGGTTCCGTTCAATCTTCCTATATTTAAAGCAATTGTTAGAATTCCTTATAATATGCAAAAACTAGTAGTAAATAGAAGATTTGTGGAGTTGAATAAGAAAAGGAGGAGGAGGGCTATATAATAGCTTAAAAAAAGACGAAAACCGACAAACAATAACAGAAATGATTCCTTACGGTGACGTATTGCGACAGCATTTAAGATTCCAAGCCTTAAAATGATCCCCACTATTTTAACGTGTTTTTTCTTCAGACATCAGAAATCAGATAGGTACTGGTTGGAAAAGGGAGGCCCAAATTGCATGAGGCCTAGTTATCCGTTTCTGTATTTATCATTCCTCCTTACTAGCCCAGCAACTTAACCAAAGAACAGGCCCATCTCAAGAATTTAAAGCCCAAACGCCTTTCTTTCCTGCTAACTAAATAAAACAAGAATGAACAAAAGAGGCTTAGACATTCTACAAATAGAAATGAATAGACGCTCTCTTCCAAATGAATAACAAAAGAGACACACTCATCTTCGTTGCTCAGAGAATATACAACTTTACATATCGCAAACTTCATACAGTACAAGCAAGCAGAAAAGCACATCTCTTGTCAATCGATCGCTCTCTTTCAGAATTCTCCTGAAAAGGCGAAACACAGAGTAGTCATTAGTTCCCTCCTCCTTCTTCCAAGATTTGCTCATGGACTACTCCAGTACAAGGGTCCATTGCTTCTTTTCTTGCGATGACAGAACGAACCTGAATCCCTCAATTGCAGAAACTGCTCGTTCCATACATTCCCCACCCGGAGATGCTAAAGTGTGGATTACTACCAGCTGAAGGATTTCTGGGTCTAGAATCATTATCGCCACAATACCATGGCGAAGGCTCAAACTCTCGCATCATATCTAACAGCATCCCCTGTAACTCCTCCATCGTGTAATGCTTATTCTGTTCAACAAAAGCCAATGTTAGGATATTCATCCATCCATCTCTTGTACATGGCTTACTTCAAGCTATACCACAGCAATCAATTTAAAAAAAACGATAATTCCCAGCAGAGAAAGAAACCTTGACAGAGAATATTCCAGACATAGATATTTCTTACTGGCGATCTGATCTGCTTACTTCAGAATAATGCAAAGCATGTTCCAGAACTAGATATTTAGAACAACAGTCCACTAAAAGCATACCCCATAACAACAAAATATCAGCTCTCGTGATGTCAAGCACCACATATTATAGGTTCGACCATGACACGTGTGCCAACACAAAACTAAAACTAGTCATGACATGACCCGCTTTTTTCAAAAGCATTAAACATGGATAATCTTGACAAACAAGACATGAGATTCCCTATTCCAGATCAAACTGCTCAATTTGCCACCACCCTCTCCATACCAACGGGCCAGTTCTTGGCAACTGGACTAAATTATGGTGGATACAAAGCTTTTTGTTGCATCAGGCACTTCCCCGTAAAATTAAGTGGATACAACTATTAGGCTCTGCTATTTTTACTTTCTTTTCTACCATTGTGCACATAAAGGATGGTTCATGAGTCTCTGATAATTCCTCTGCTATTGTACCATATCATCATCTTTCCAAAATTGCATTTCTTTCCAGTTATCCGATCGAAAATGCGAGGATTCAAGGGGAGAAATGTCTTTCTGAAAATTAAAAGGCCAAGCGGAAGTTCATTGATAGAACTTAAAACAAAACAAAACAAAGATAAAGAAAAATCAATTCTCAAGACATTCCACCGATTGAAAATGATTGAACACAGCAGAAAATGTCGTTTTTTAAAGCTGATTAAAATAAACACAGCGTCAATCAATTAGTTCAAAGAAAGTAGTGAATGTGACCCTCACCTCTCTCCTTTCCTGAGCCATAAGAGACAATATTTCTTGCATAAAACCGGAGAACCCCTGAAGCCAAATCAGCCAACTAAATTAGAAACATAATTCCTAGCAAAATGAGTAAAATAATACTAGAATCTCGTGAAAATATATCAAGAACAATTACCTCATCCTCTTCATCTTCAGGATCATAAAGTCCAGCATCGTACAATGTTCTCTTCCTACAGTCTGACAGCACTGGTACCACCAAAAAGACAAAATTAGTACTCCCTCCCCTTCGTGTTTGGATGTCATTTTAGCCGAAAAAATTTATCAAATTAAATGTCTATTTTAAAATAATTTATGATTAATTTATTTAATATATATATGAAACAGATGGATGTTTATTGGCTAATTTTTTATTTATTAATATGAAAGAAAGATAATTAGATATTAAAAGTATTTTGAAGTAACTAATCATTTTTTTAAATCTTATGCTCAACGCTAAAGATACATTTAATACTAGAGCGAGAGAGTAATCATTAACATACTTAATTCAAAAGATTAAACACCCAACTAAGAGAAAATTGGGACCAGATTCATGTACCTGAATAAGCTTCTTGAATTTGCTGGAACTTAATCTTAGCTTCACACAACAAAGAAGGGGTCTTCGCCCACCTATCAGGATGCCATTGCTGCACATACCCAAAAAATCAACAACCAATTAATCCTCAAATCACCAACTTCTAGAAGAAACCCAAAAAGACCCAATTTGCAAAATTTTAAGGAGAAGGTATGAAACTTTCATGAACACTCACCATTGCAAGCTTGCGATAAGCGCGTTTTATCTCCTCAGAAGAAGAGTTAGAACTAACACCAAGAATGCTGTAATAAGAAGGCGACGATCTCTGCTGCTCCATCAGTGTTATTGTTTTTATATCAATCCACACTACAAGAATCAGTCCCAGAAAAAAAGAGAGAAAAAAACAAGACGGTAAGCTTCTTTGTGGCTTGCGCTTCTAATTGGAGGTGAAATTGGTTAATTGAGAAGGTTTTAGAAGATGGGCAAGTGATGATATTGGGAATTGGGGATTAAAGGGTTTTATATAGGCACACAAAAACATTGGAATATGATATGGTGAAGAACGAAGATTGATTTTTCCAGTTGCTAGTCTGGAAAGTTCGGGAAGAACAACTCACTTTCTTGTAAGAACGTGGCAGAGATATTTTCGTGTGTTGGGCTCTGCTTTGATAAGGGAGTTCTGGGCTTTCGTGATTTTTGCATCGTTTCATATTTTATTTTAAATGACACATGTCAATCAGAAATGAGCATTAATAATTGATCATTCGCACGTGATCTTTAGGTTTTGTTTGTAAATAAAATTATAATATTGTTGTTGATAAGTTGTGGTGATTTTCTTTGTCCAAAATGGATTGCAAAAATAAAATAAAGATTTGATTAGTTTATGCCAAGTGGATACTAGCATAGATTTATTCGCGTCTTTTGTACGACGTTAATTAATCAAATTCGTTGTCTTTTTTGAGATTTATTTTCTTTTATATTCTACAAAACTCTTTTGACAGAAAAAGCGAAAACCAGAATAATCAACACAAATCCAAGAAAAAGAACAACGCACAAAAACACCCAACAACGTCATGGACCTATGACCTATCCCGCTCCTCAAGTCGCTATAATTACATAAATACCCTCATCCTTTTTCCGTCTTCCGCCTCATCGTCCCCAATCCCTAAAAAATTACAAAAACAATAACACTATGCAAAAGAAAAATCAAAAATCACAATAATTCAGTAGAGCAAGACATATCTCCCATGTCTATCAACATCTCCATCATTCTTCTCCTCCTCTTCCTCCTCCCTCCGATTCCTTCTACGTCCGCCGGAAAGCCCCACATCATCAATTTCCGTTCCCCAAACCTCTATCCTGAGGGCATCGCCTACGATCCCGCCGCCCAACACTTCATCGTCGGCTCCCTCCGAGACCGCACCCTCCTCTCCGTCTCCGACGCCGGAACCGCTGAAATCCTCATCTCCGACCCTTCCCTCCCTCCCAACGCAACAATTCTCGGCCTCGCTGTCGACACCGTCCATAACCGCCTCCTAGCCGTCGTCCACTCCATCCCACCTCTCCCTCCCTTCAACGCCCTCGCCGCCTACGACCTCCGCTCCCGCAGCCGAGTCTTCCTCTCCATCCTCCCCGACGAGGAAGGCTCCGCCGTCGCCAACGACGTCGCCGTGGACTTCAAAGGCAACGCCTTTGTCACCAACTCGCTGGGCAATTCCAGCGGGAACTTCATCTGGAAAGTGAATCCACAAGGGGAGGCGTCAATTTTCTCTAGATCGGCAATCTTCAACAAGTACACCGTCGACCCGGATGCACCGTTTAGCTACTGCGGGCTCAACGGGATCGCCTACATCAGCAAAGGGTATCTCCTGGTGGTCCAATCCAACACGGGGAAGATGTTCAAGGTCGACGCGGAGGATGGTATGGCAAGGACGGTGTTGCTGTCCAAGGATTTAACCACGCCGGACGGGATCGCGGTGAGGAGCGACGGTGTCGTTTTGGTGGTGTCAATGAATAAACTGTGGTTTTTGAAGACGCAGGATAGTTGGGGAGAGGGAGTGGTGTTTGACGAAACAGAGCTTGATGGGGAGAGGTTTCCGACGTCGGTTGCGGTGGGGAGGGAGAAGAGGGCATATGTGTTATATGGGAGTGTGATTGAGGGTATTATGGGGCATGGAGGGAGGGAGTGGTTTGAGATAGAAGAGGTGGAGTCAGAGAAGGAGAATCAAGAGGAGCATGTGTATCTTTATGTGCTGCTTGGGTTGGGGTTGGCTTATTTCTTGTTCTGGAGATTCCAGATGAAGCAGTTGGTGAAGAACATGGACAAAAAGATCAACTGATTTCTTCCGGTGTCCTCTTATGTCCCTTTCGGACCACGCAAGCTTTCTAACACTGGCGGATTAAAATGATAGCTCCTCTTCGCAGACTCGAGACCTTAGGTCAAGTGTGAACAAAATCATTTATGGCAACCAGTGTTGGTTGATTTTTGCTACTTTTTTATACCGCCTTATAAGTTAACTTCAGCATAGTTACTTGTGAAACATTTTATGTCTATACTTTCAAATTTGAATGAATTTTTGTGTGGTTTAGGCAATTCTCACCAGATAAATCTGAGACTGAAAATGTCTGTTATGCAGATAATGATCTTGATAAGGGGGAGATTTCTTGCAAAAGCTTGATAAAGGGGAGAAATTCCCAAATCAGCAACTGATGTTTGATTACAATTCTTTCTCTTTTTGTTGGTTACATGTTACATGCTTGCTTTGACATTGTTAGGCCAGTGTGGCTTCAACAATAAGGCCTTGTTGTGGATTTGGAATCAATATTTGTGGCTGCAAAGCTGCGGGCATCTTTTTACTTGGATGGGGCTGGTGCTTATGCTATCCTTTGATAGACCAGCTTTTCCCCTTAGCTTTTCTAGCTTCTCCATGACCTGTTTCTTCATTTCCTTTCTCCCAATCCGAGCATCAGCAGGTTTTGCTGACAAAATGGCGAACCCGGCCAAAGTTTCAGCTGTTAGATATCGCAATGCGACTCTCCTTGAAACATTACAGGTTTCAATGGCTTGCAACTTCTGCTCTTTTGCCCTTGTTACCTGAAACGACAACAGATGATAAAGCAGATACTTTTCACAATGCATCCCACAAAAATGAATACAAAAAAGAACAATTGTCAATCTTGTTTAGAAACTTCCCAGCAAGGGAAAATGCCAACGGTGTTTTTGCTAATAGGAAATACAGAGTTACCAAAGTTATCAGTTTTCAGAGGAATGCAGTATTATAAGATTCACATTTTCGTTTTTTCATGCTAGCTCAAGTTTTGTTGGGGATGATGAGAGAAAGCACTGAAATATGAACCAGGGGTCTGTAAAGTGGCAGCGAACCAGAAATTCATCTCAACACATCCATATCAAATTTGGTAACTATCAAGATCCACTGGTATACATTCTGCAAACATTTTAAGGATAAGCCTATCAGCTGATGCCCCCAAACAAATTCTAAAATGGATCCACCTTCCATGGTGGTGCAGCAACACATGGCTTCAAGTGATTTAACACCAAACCCGTACCACTTTGATACTAATGTACCTGGATACAGTGCACAAACAGTATTCATGCAGCCAAGACATGCAGTCAAAATTGGATATGTTTCCACTTAGCATCCTGTTCATTCCTCCTCGAAGAAATACAGTTAAGGGATAGTAGGTTGCAGAAGAAGGGAATGTGAAAGGAAGCATATTGGGTTTCTAAACTGCTATTAGAAGGTGATTCTATGAATTTAATATCAATAACAGAATCACAGTTCATATAACCGCACCTATTTTTCACAATTTGCATGAAAGACAATTCCTTGAAACTCAATAGCTATAACTCTATGCCACCTGATGCAACATGGCCTTAATCCCAAACTAGTTGGAGTTGGTTATGTCCTCCATTCAACTCCATTACAGACAAATCGTCTGAGAGTTGTAGGACCTTCTTTAAACCTCACTGCTAAGTTCCATCTCTGTTATCCCAGATCTACCATTCCCTCGGTTTTCCCCTAAAACCTCCAGGTTCTCAGTCTTCCTGAAGGGTGCCTTATCTCGGGGTCATTGCTTGGACAAGGTCGAACCATTGCTTGGACAAGGTCGAACCACCTTAAGCAATATTTTCTTAAGTTTAACCTATAAACTATCAAGGCATCTCACAAATGTATGCACATATGTTTCTCAGCGTCCTTGTTTTAACAACACTAATGCCGAAGAACTTCGTACTATAGAGCACAAGTACAAACCATCTCACAAATGTGATCTTGTAGAATTATATTTGCAGTTCGGTTGGAGTTTGGGGTTGCATAATTCACTGGTTGAGCATATGTTAAGATTTGTTCCTACACTCGTTTTAAACTTAGCACTTCCAACCTGACCCATAGCATAAACTGCAATGCGAATACTTTGTCTTAATCCCTCTAAGGATTCAACAAGATCACAGTTTACAAAAACTAAGGAAAAAAACCCCATAAGGATTCAGTCATGTACCGGATCCAACTGAGTAGACCAGCTCTCCTCCAGATAATTAGCCACAGAAGTAATCAAACAAAAACCCAAAAGTTTTAGAAATGAAAACCAACTTTTTGTGGAATCAAGAATCCAGATAAGCACAAACTTGTGACAAACCCCCATAAACCATTTTCTTTTCTTTCAGTATGGCGTCCGTTCAATATTATAGAAATTTACTTCATTCATTCAACATACCAACAAGAAATCATCATCCAAACAAAGATTATAACTTTAGTTCGTACTTCGTAGTCGTAGAGGGGAAAAGTTCGGCTGGGCTGGGTTGGGCTAGGCTATGATATTTATGGGTTCGTATAAAAACTAAAAAAAGACCATGCCTCATTTTTATGGGCCCAATCAATTTTCATTTCAAAGTAGGCCTTATTTATAATCTTGGGCTTCATTTACAAGTCAGTTTTGGAATGTATTGATTCCTTGACATGATTGTGGAGCTATTAGGACCCAACTAGCGGCCTAATGATAATCTTAGAACTCGTGCCACATGTTAACCTTTGTGGAGCTGGAGCTGGAGCCGGTTGCACGTTACAGATGATGTTGAGCATTGAAACTCACATCAGATAAAAAAAACTCTAATTACCTTTAAATCAATTGTTAGTGTTGAAAAGATCACGCAAAAACAAATTGACTATATATAGTATTAAAGTGCTTGCTTCTTCATTTTCAAGAAAAAGAAGTGCTTGCTTCTTCCATATAAATATAGCCCCCTCTTTTTTTAATACAGTGAAATTCAAATCAGGTTCGATCACTTTGACTGCAAATCCATTTTCACCATTTCAAATCCGGGTGTCCATTAACGTTGTTTACCGCCAACAAAGACTTCTTGAAAATCTTGATTGTTGAAAAATATCACAATATAGAGATTATTGTTGAAAACCTTGTTTTTGGGTTATGGAGTGTTTCTTCTTAATCAAATAGCTTGACATGAACATGTTGCTACTACAATAAATTCAGCTTCAATATATACTTGATCAATTATTAATTATCTGAATATATACAGTAGATATGTATTAATTTAAAGAATAAACATTAGAAGAATTGTATGTTATTGAAAGATTAATTAAGAATATGCTAATTATAAACATTAAGAGATGAAGAAAGAGGGAGATTAATTAACTACCTTAATCAATTGGAGTGTATATATATGTAGCTCCATGGATGCAAGAAGATGGATGAACAGTGGTGAATTCCATGCAAAGCCTTCATGAAATGAATAGTCCCTTTGCTTTTGCCTCATTTTCGTCCTCCATTCGACCTTGAACATTTCCCATGTTTTCCATCATTTTATTATTTTTTGATTTAAGATTTGTTTACAATAATTGGATAAAATATCTCAAAGATTTAAGTGTGGTATGCATATTTATAGTAAAGCCTAACCAATTTAATTGGCGACCACGTCAGGTGCTCGGCGTTATGACCCTAATAAGTAGAAGACCAACTATCCTGACTACTAGTCAGGACAGAGCTCGAAATGATGGATATCTCGACCTAACTGTGTAAATGTGTACATCTATCACCTGCCAACCTATATTAATCTTTTGGGTTATTATCACAGTTGTTGTTTTCTAAAGTTTATAAGAATTTAAACTCATGAGAACCGGCTTATTAAACCCTAATAGTTCATAATTTAATCAATGAATTATAAGTTAACTAGGTAAGATTGGTTCTAAAGCAGGAAAATGTTTCAAGCATATAACTAATTAAGTTTCTATTTATACACTTATTGGGGAAAACTTCAGTACACATTAGAGTTATCGTACACTTCTGTCACTTCTTATTAGCTAATTAATGGAGGGAAAATACTCGCCCATTACATTTTTTTAGAAAAAGAAGAAGACACTGGTACATATCGAAACCTTTCATGTATATAGCAAACCTAGGTCTTCATAAAAGAAAGCGCAAAAAAACAAGAGCTTTTTTTTCATCTTATTTTTGCTTAAATAAAATACGTATATAAATACGTATTTTAATTATCCAGCTTCGGGAAAAAAAATATTTTTTTAGATGTTTATTTTAAAATTTCAATTAGCTACCTGTATTCATTTTACATTTTTTAATAAATATCACCCAATGATCTATTTATTGTTTTTATATTTTCAACACTTTCAATTAAAACTAATCATTATCTTAATATATAAAATATCCGTTAAATATACGACAATAAAAAATAGAAGGGAATAATGCATAAACTGTCTTTTCTGGTTCTGGTAAAGCCAGGCCAGCGGCCAGCCTCAAATTATTGATTGGGATTTGCTGCAGAAGCAGCAGATTGCTAGTAATGCTGACGAAAGACCTAGTTAAGATATGGGGTTGGAAATTTTATTTTACTGTTTCCTTGTTTTTCCTTCTCATCTCCTGCGGGTAAAAGCTAGCTCTGTGTTTTTCTGTCTATATAAATAAGCATTCACTTTCTTCACCAAGCAATACTACAAGAAAAAAAAAACACATGACATGATCAAATTCTACTTTAGGCAACTATTTTTGGAAGCTTTAATTTGTGTAAAGTTTTATTAACACTCAGATTTAATCTGCTTTGCCTTGTTTTCCTGTTAAGTTGAATAGTGTAAGCAGCTAGCACTACACAAGAAGTGTAGGCGCATCAAAAGACTGATGAGTCTGAGAAAAACGCGAGATCTGAAAGGCCAAAACGCTAATACCGACCTTATCTCCTTCCCCTTTAATTGGATAAAAAGCAAGAAAGAAAGAGAGAAAGGAGCAAGAATTGAAGAACTACAAGAACATGCAACCTATTAATTTTTCACTTAATTTTTTTTTCTTTTTTTGTTAATTTAACCCACAACCTAGCTATTAAGCTAGCTTTTATGGTTAATTAATATTTAAGACTGAAAACCTTTGTTAACTAATTAGAAAATGTGATAGAACTATAATTGAGAAGTTTCAAGGTCGAACAGACAACGAGAAGAAGGCTAATCTGCAAAAAGACTGCTCACTTCAAAAAGTATAGCATGGAATCCACTCACTCACCCGTAAATCGTTTCCTTCTTCCTCTACATGAAATCAAAACTGCATGCCGCCATTTATAAAAACAAAAAAACAAAAAAACAAAAAAAAGTTAATCTTTGATCAACAGATAAGAAGATTAAGATGTTTAATGAAAATTAATTAAGCAAGATGAACAGATTAAAAAAGGTACCTAGGATGGTGAATTAAGGATGATCTTCCAGCTGATAATAGATCTTCTTTTCCCCAATAAACTGATAATAGATTAGCTAGGGTTTGTTTGTGTGGGGCAATATGTGATCCATCTTAAGGTATTATGTTATGGTGGGACGGGTGTAGATATTTATAGAGAAAATGGAGGACGGGTGTAGATATTTTTCCTCCAACTGTGTCGTTTTATGTTGTACAAATATTTGACACGTGCGAGGAGGGTTTGACGTTTGACCCACGGATGCGCATCTCTTTTCCCCGTCTTCTTACCAACTCCAAGCCAATTCCATGGTAAAGCTAAAATCAATATTGTTATTGTTTTTCACAAAAAAATTAATTTCAAAAGAAAAATAAATAAAGAGTCCAAACACTTGCTTTCCTACCAACGTAATTATTAGAAAATGACTACACATCAATATTATTTAATTGTAATGGATTCGTCCACTTTTAAATAAATTTTGACAAATTAAGGAGATGATCAAAATTAAAGCTACACGAGAATAGATTTTTAATTAGTTTAATTGAATTTCTTATCCTAGCTATATGATTTTGTAAACTTAATTAAATTAACTTTATATATGAATAAATGAAAGTTTATTATTATCATTATTTATAATAATGATTTTACTTCTACATTATTTTAGAAATTATTATTTTTCACTTTTAATTATTATTCTTTTTATTTTATGTGTGATGAATTTTCAATTTATGTATTTTTAGCTTTTTTCGCTCGATCTCGTCGGGTGTTATTTTTTGTCATTGATTAGCAAAAAAAGTACCAAATATTGTGACATAGATTGTTTTTATTGGTCCCTTTCACCAAATTATATATCTTATCAGAAGCCAAAATTTAAACTAGAAAAAAGGAGGAGGTTAGCTGTGCTCGTGTGATTCTTGAAAATTTGACGGAGGAAAAATAGATGGATTTGTTGCCCAACCCCACATGATTCCACTTCCATCTACCTTCCTCCATATGATACACTCCTTCAAAATTAATTATCTGCATTTATAGTTTAATTTCATTCTCTTTTATAGAAGACGAGAAAAATCTATGAATTTATAATAATAGGAGCAAATAACAGAAGTAGTATATAATTAAGTTAATTAAATTTACATACGTTGGTCAATCAATATATAGATCGTTACTTGTTCGCTGATGGTAAAATATAACGAATCCTTTTTGTTTTCCAAACTTCCAATATTGTCCCTCTTAAGCAATTAATACCAATCCTTTTCACCACTATTGCGAGTCCGCGACCAGTGGATGTGATTTTTCAGAGAAGACCTAAAAGACACATTGGTTGGTAATGGTGGATTAACTAATTAATCAGACCAGGTGGTCTGGTCGACAAATTAACCAATTCCTTAAAACCTCCCTAGCTAGCTAAACCATGAGTTTGTACTGGACCTACCCAAAAACTATGTCCATGCAGCTAGTAATTATATATGCTTCACCTCTTTGCTTTAAAATCAGCTGTCTTTCTTTTTCAAAACTCTCCTCTTGATCGCGCTCGTTTATTGCGTCTCGCTCAGTTAGGTGGAATACGATTTTACTGTTAAACTAGTTCGCTCGCTTGATGCATGTCTAGTTTAATTAGGCGAATACGTTTTACTATCAAACTACAAGTTCATTTGCTTTCACCTTTTTGTACTCAAACAACAAGATTGATGAATGATGAGATTCACAAATAAAAAGATGGAAGAAAAGATGTAGTACTTCCATACTACAACTATCATATAAAACTTGAGAGAACTTAATTATTAGACCCTCAAAAGCCTAATTAAGGGCATATAACATACTCGTAATTATTAGTATTAAGATAAGATTGGTTGCGATGATCACCAGCGAGCTGGTTATGGCAAAGAGAAGGGCCGGAAGGCGGCACCGCACCTCGTGGAACTGGAAGTCGCTCATCTAATTCGTAATAATAATTACTGTGAGAAACAACATTCATATTTGCATCTTTCATCGGTCTTGTGCTTCTTACAATGGTGACCCTTGATGCCAACATAAGAGCTAAGACAACAACAAAATGAAATCTCAGACAACCATACCCATTTCTTGCTAGACAAGAACAAAATGCCATCGATCGAGCAGTCCTTCTCGCTGCGTTATGTATTTGATATGTTTTGCTTATGGATCTACTGGTGTAAGAACTAAGAGCTACATATATAGTGCGCATTATATATAATAATATATTTCTAATCAAGAATTACGGGGCAAGAGATTGCGGGTCAAATTAGACTGCTGGTTGCGGTGGACATACTGAAAATTTGGATAAATTATTATTATTATTATTATGTGTAAGGTGGAGGAATAACGGTATTTTGAAATAAAAGATTATAGTATTTTGAAATGAAGAAAATATGAAGTGAGTAATGTAAGTGGCACGAGTTTGGTTTTCCATAAATTTGGGCTGGTAGTTGGGCCTATTTATTTTTTGGGGTCTCTCTAGCCTTTGGGCTTCTTTACTAGCTTTTGGGTTTCTATCTTAAATTTTAGGACTTGGGCCTTTTTTGTGACAAACGTTGGGCCTCTTGTTTGTAACCTGAATAGGCTTAGCTCGTTAAATACATATAATTTTTTTCTTTTTTTCTTTTTCTTTTCTAAATATAGAGATGAATTAGATATAATTTAGTTGAATTACTGATTTTTTTTATTAAAAAAAGGTTTGGTTTCCCTCTTCTTTAATTAATCAAAGTCCAATTTTGTTTGTTATTACTCCGCGGACCGGTAATTTTCAAATTAAGTTAATTCACCACTACTAAAAAAAAAAAATTGACTAAAATTATGCGCAAGCATTGAAATGATGTTAACTTCAAAGTTCAGCCATTAGCTTACCTCTCATAAGAACTTCTAAGTGCTTGCTTCCTTTTCAACCGTATATATTTCTAAATACATCAGATTAAAATTAATTTTATTCGTACTAAATTGACTCGTTAAATCGTTAAATGATAAAATACATAATTTTCTTGTAGATGCTTCTTTCCTTTGACTCACCCTCAAATTTATCTAAACCGTTAGTTAGTCATAAATTGAATTTCACTTTAACTTGGAAATCCTAAAAATAATCGACATGACCGAATTGAATTTCAGGACCAAATAATGACAAAATATAATTTAGGGACTAAATTAATAATAGACTGAAATCTGCGAGACTAAATTGTAATTTTCTCGGGAAAAAAAGAGAGAAAAAAGGCTGCTCACATCATGACTCCATGAGCATGGGCCTCCTGCCCTCGCGCGCGCGCGGTTTCTCCTCCACTAGGCAGAAAAGTGAGCTGAGTCCTCTCCTCTTCCGTCCAATCTTCTTCTTTTCCCTCTATCTGCAAAATTCATTTTGGATTGTTACAGTTGGGATTATCTTTTTCTCTTCCTAACGCTATAGAAAGTAGAAACATCCAGAATGCAATTACTATCTGGTTCTCTGTTCAATTCTTCATTAGCCTTCACTCATTGGTGTACAACCTCAAGGTCAGTTCCCCTCCTTTCCTTTCTCCTGTACTCAAAGTCCAGTCGCTTCTTGTCAATCTAATCTAATGGTGTTCGAAAAAACCTTTCTTTTCTAAGTGGTTTTTGGTTTCGTTTTGTTGCAGGCGGATTGTTAGAATGTCTGCAATTGAAACCAGAAATCCTGGAATTTCTTTCGAATCCATGGCGATAAAACCCCCTTCCCATCCTACTTATGATTTGAAGGGAATCATCAAGTTGGCCCTCGCTGAAGACGCTGGGGATCGAGGTATATACTTTGCAAAACGTGTTTTGGGTATAATTCAATGAGCAATGCTATTTTGACAGAAATTTTAGCCAGAAAAACAACAAGCAGAAGAAAATTTCGTAAATAAATGATAGCAATTTCGTAAATACATAATGACAGTTTCGTTACGAAATTGCCATCTATTTGTTTTTTCTGCCTAAAATTTCTGTCAAAATAGCATTTCAATTGTTTTGTGTGTTCTGTTGTTTGTTCCTATACTGTTTGGGTTGAGTATTGATTCATGGTTTTTGGTTTTGAGGTTTATGTGATGTTGAAAATTCACGGTGATAGGGGTTGGAATTCTTATGGTTCTATTGCAGGAGATGTGACTTGTATGGCGACCATTCCGTTTGACTTGGAAGTGGAAGCCCATTTCTTAGCTAAGGAAGATGGCATTGTTGCTGGAATTGCCCTTGCTGAGCTGATATTTCAAGAGGCTGATCCTTCTCTAAAGGTATCAATTCAGTGCAATTCTTGTTTGTATTTGAACTATTTATATGGCTCGTGCACTTGGTTATTCTTGTGGTAGATCTTATGTTAGGTGGACTGGTCCCGGAAGGATGGAGATTATATCCATAAAGGACTGCAGTTCGGAAAAGTCTCTGGTAAATCAATGGAAATAAAACTCTTTAATAATTTTTAGTTGAAAATAGTCGTGATGTTTCTCATTTTATCTGTTTGTAGGACGAGCACACAGCATAGTTGTAGCTGAAAGAATAGTGCTAAATTTCATGCAGCGGATGAGTGGAATAGCAACTTTAACTAAGGTTATTTTTCCTCTTTCCTATGGTTTAGAAATGAGAACAAGTAATACATTGCTTTTCCTTTCTGCCCTTGCATGGATTTGGCACCATCGTATGGAAGAAAATGCAAATCTTAGCAAGGCCATCACAAGAATGAGTCTGTCTTTTACAGTACGTTTGATCCAAGTACGGAAACCTAAACGAATGGGATATTTCACTATCTATTTTTGGACACATCTCGAATATGGTTTTAATGGTCTCTTTTTGTCAATGCTGAAAATTTTAGAATATACTCCTGTTTATGTTGCTGATGGATTGTGAGTTTAATCTTAATTTTAAAGCAGGCTTTTTATAATCTGTAGTTAACGGAATGAAACTCTGATACACCTAGAAAAGTAGATTTTCTATGGTTTCCGTTATTGCTCAAAGGAGATTTATGCCGTTCATACTTCCTGCAGGCAATGGCAGATGCAGCACAACCAGCTTGCATTTTAGAGACAAGGAAAACTGCTCCAGGGTTACGTTTGGTTGATAAGTGGGCTGTGTGTATCCCCCTTCCTCACTTATGCTTTATAGTAGAAGTTTGCCCTTGAGTTGTGTGCTAATTTTGGTTGATTTCGCATTCTTTTGTTGTAGGTGCTAATTGGTGGGGGGGAAAATCACAGACTGGGTTTGTTTGATATGGTTATGATAAAAGATAATCATATATCAATAGCTGGAGGTATCATAAATGCCATCAGATCTGTTGATCAGTATTTGAAACAAAGAGACCTTCAAATGGAGGTTGAGGTAGTTTTCTTTCCCAAGATTGTATACCATTATATAGTTGACATCTCTGCTTTATTGATAAAGTTTAACCCTTTTGTTTGAATATGTCTGCTTGATAACAATTTCATAGCTAAGTTATCCTGCCATTTCCCAATTGACCTATATTATTTCCTTGCTCGTGCAAGATAATGTTCAGTGGAAATTGTCAACTTTATAATTTATACTATTGTTCTCTCCTAAGGTTGAGACCAGGACACTTGAAGAAGTGAATGAGGTGTTGCATTATACATCTCAAACAGAATCATCCGTAACACGGATAATGCTGGATAATATGGTTATACCACTACCAAATGGAGATGTTGATGTATCTATGCTTAGAGATGCTGTGGAACTGATTAATGGGAAATTTGAGACTGAGGTACAGTACCATGATCGTTAGTTGTGTGTTTCCTCCCATTTTAGCATCTCCCATGACCATCTAAGTATATTGGATGCAAATAAATAAATAAATAAAATAAATAAAGAGAGATTTTTAATGGTTTCTTCTCCCTGGTTCCTTCAAACCAGTTTACGATTGTCAATATGTTTCTGGAAAAAAATGACACTGAGTTTCATGTTTTTTCGTCCACAAATTTACTTTCAGTTATTATTTCTCTATTGTTTTCTTCTTTATGTACGTTAATCTGCATTTATACATTTGTTGCCAAATTCTTCTACCAAAGAATTTATACTGAATTTGGCAAATCAAGTTAATCTACAAACCAAATAATCTGCATTTATACTTTCAGTTTCATGCTTAAGAATTTTGAGGGCGTTTAGGGTGGTTTGCTAAGCCCAATGATCACCCCAAGAGTGCCCTTGTAATAGGATTTACCAAATTGAAATTTTAGCTGGGTGGGAGGGGGTAGACCTAGTCATGCAGAACAAGATATTAAGCTTACGAGTCTTTAAGTTGAAGCGTTTATTAGCTTATTAGTAGTTCATTTTTTCAGCTATCATTAGTTTATTTTATGAAGTCAGGGATGTTCTGTTAATTTCTACTATTGTTTGAAATTCTGGATATATGGTGTCACTTTATTTTAGGTTTTTATTAGGAAGAAAAGATCTTTTACTTTAGGCCCAAGTAAAATCAGACTTCATTATTCCAAAAATCTGATTGTGTAACATTGTGTGAGGCAGTTCTCCCTTTGGTGATTCCTAATAGAGGGTGTTTTTCCATGAGAGGCAACATAGGCAGATCAAACTACCCCAGATGTGATGCTTAGGTTTTACCCTTAGTACTTCCTTTGTTTTTGCTTTGAGATTCTACTGCTTCAGTAATCTGGAAAGCCTTTACAATTACTAAATCCTCTAGTTTAAATCTGGAACAATCCTCAATTCCATCTGCATGAACCCTAAAGCCTAAATTCACCGGAGTCTTACAAACTTCCCTTATAATTAGACCTACCCAGGACAACCCTTCTAGGCTGTTCTGCATCAATTATGTGGTCAGAATTCCACTTCCTAAAGCAATCATAAGACAAAGTGTGGTTTCTCCCAAAATGAGGGGTTCCTTCAATCCAGTGGAAGAGATGGTTTTAAGGCGAATAATGCATCTCATGTCGCGAACTTGGGGAGTTTGGAGCTATCAGAAGATGGAGGCAGTTTTACCGAGAAAACAGAGGAGCAATGGGCAAGGGCGAGGATGCCGAGGGTGGCAAGGAGAAAAGTGTTGTAGCTTTTGTTGTCATCTTCCCAAAATGTTTTGCCATAAGAGGGGTGATTGACTGTTTCCTAGCAAATTGAGTGGGCAAATCACCTCATGGTGAGCTGGTTTGTTCTACGGAGGTTTGTTCTAACTAGGTTCAGCAGCCTAAAGTTTTACTAGCTGCTAGAAACTTTAACACCCTGTTTACCAACCTAGTAGTAGCTCTTTTTCTTTCTACCCACGTGATAGTAAAATTGAACTATGTATCTTCTGGAAGCTAATGGTCTTCTTTAATCTGGTATGGTCCACCAATGTCTTTGAAAAAAGAAAGAATAAATTAGTAATAAGCTAATAATCTCTTTAACTTTAAGACTCTTCCGCATTGACACTCTTGGACAATATGGTCTGTGAACTGTGATACAGTGAATGGAGTATTGATTCATTGTTTCTCATTACAACCCTTGCCCATTTATTTTGTATGTTCTTAAAGCATGACTGTGCCAGTCTACATATTTCCCATTGCACCTCTTTGACTATATTTTAAGGAATTAGCTGCATGTTCTGTTTGAGTTTTCCTTGTCGCGTAAAATACGGTTTATTCAAATTAAGCATCAAGTTTGCTTTCTCCTTGACGCAAGATTTTATTTACTCGCATTGCACTCATCTTTTACGCTTCTGTGGCTAACCAATGACCTATATCTGTTCCATGGTAACAGGCATCAGGCAATGCGACTCTTGAAACGGCGCACAAGATCGGACAGACTGGGGTAACCTACATCTCTAGGTAACTTTAAACCTAATCATGGAAATTCTTTTTGGTTAAAGTGTGGTTACCGCTTCTCCTTGTCGGAATCTGTGGTTGCTATTACTGCTGTTTTTGGCCAAAACTGTGACTCACTCATCTGGTATTCTTTGGTTTGGTCCTTGAATTCTTTTTCAGCGGTGCACTTACGCATTCTGTGAAAGCGCTTGATATCTCCCTCAAAATCGACACCGAATTAGCACTCGAAGTTGGAAGGCGTACGAAACGTGCCTAAGTGATCCCTTGTGCTTCTGTTTGTTCATGCAAGTAGTCAACAGCAGTAGATGTTTAGATTTTTCTGGATAAAGAAAAGGAAAGCAAAAGGAGAGCACTGGGGTTTGTGTTCCTCTTTATGTATTACTGTATGATCGATCTTACATAATTGTTCTTGGGGTTGGATTTGTTTTCTTGAATGTTCTTTTGTTGGATCATTATGCATAATTTTACCTTTGAGTCACATTCTTATAAAATGATGTATATTATTAGTTTAATTTATTTATTTTAGGTTTAAATAATATGAACTGTAAGTTTAGTGGGTTGGTCCAATAAGAAGTAAAGTCCAACTAGTATGTAATTTCTTATTATTTTATACTTGGATAAGTGGAGTGACTTACTAAGTTTTATCAAGTGGAGTTCTAAAATAATGCATCATCAAGTCATTAGAAGGATACGAGGTAGAATGACAGCTGATATCGGAATTGATAATACAATTTTAAAAAAAAATAAATAAATAGAATAAACTTGGGGACAGTATTGGAGAATAATTCTAGGTTCAGACGACATGTTGCGTGAGGTTTGGTTTCAAGTGTATAGCAAGTTGGTCAAACAGAAGCAGTAGAATCGAAATTCTTTGCAGGAGCAGTAGACATACTTCTCCTAGTTGTGTGTGCATGCAAAATATTGGTTGGGTGGAACATTAATTAATCGTATTCTTCGAATTTATGGTTTTAATTTAATTCACGATGCCAACGTCTTTTCCTGCAACTTTAAAAGCAACATCTTTGTAAATTTATTGCAAAGATGGATCTTCAGGTTTTGCCATAATCCTCATTCATTTTTAGTTTTACCTTCAATTGCGTTTGCATGATTGATTGAGATATTTACCGGCTGATGAACAGTAAAACAGGATTAAGAACGTGATTAATTAATTAGTGGAATTTTGTGGGCGTCGCACATCGTTGAAAATACAAATTCCATGGCCCATAAATATCACAGATACGATACATTCATGTCCCTTCTTCTAATTTTCTTGCAATGGAATCATAAAACGAGAGAACAACAACGTTCCGTGAAGTTTCCGATTCTTACCTATTAGTCTATTACTTACCTACAAGATCCTATATTAGTGCTACCTACTTTATTGCTTTTCTTCTTTTTATGCCTAATTCACTTATTAATTAGTGGAGTATTCTTTTTTATAGACCGCGCGAGATTCGAACTTAAATTTGAATCCCTACATATCATTGATTATTTGTAAAATTAATAAATATTTTAACCCTTAAATAGAGCTCTCGTCGTATAATAACTTTGAAAATTAAATAAAAATTTAAAATAATTAAAATATTATCCGATAGTTATAAACATTTTTATTGTAGATGAACCTCTTTTTTTGGTTCTAAAAGTGGATGATGACAACTTAACACATCACGCCTAAATAATCTTACACTTAATTAACCACCCAAATGCCAATTGGGCATGTTCTAAATATCTTTTATATATATATATATGCGCATTTTTCAAGCATTATCCTTATTGTATATTAAGCCCTAACATCACCATCAAAGTGTATTAGCCATTAGGAACTCCCCCTTTAGAAAAAAATAATAGTTAGTTGGGTTTTTTTAATCTTCTTTTTGGGTGTTTTCTCAAAGGGAAAAATGCCAAATGGGTAGTTTTTTTTACAAAAAAAAAATTCAAGGGTTGGGGATGGAGATGTGGGGTGTGTGGGGTCTAATTGGGGTACTAATTAAAAAGGCCGAATGGCCAATTGATTCCCCATAAAAGACCATCCAAAAGTAAATCAACAAAAAGAAATAGCATTGGTCTCACATGGAAATGAGTCATGGATGATGGGGATGATGGGGATGATGTCTAGAGGGGCGGCTTGCTCTGCTCTACGTCTAATAGGACCAAAGTGACTCTTATGGTTACCAACTAACTATGTAAGCTTTTACGACGAAAGATTATTACGTGCACACGATATTATATAAGAATATAATTTATTCATTATATTAAAGAAAATATTTTATTTTAAATTAATACATACTTTTATTAAAAAGTTATTTCAATCAATAATCGGAGTTAGAGGTGATTCTCTAAAAGACATTCCAACTTTTTTGTTTTGTTTGATATTCATGAAATTCGAAAATGGTCATGTCAAGGAAAACAAAGGAGAAAGGAATATGGTTATCCAACCAAAAACGTCAACCAACAACAACAATAATATAGTAAGAAAGAAGCCACCAACAACAAAAACAAAAGCTAAAACAGAAAGTTAATTAGTAGTATTATACTTGTAAGAATGGTAGAGAGAAAAATGTGGGGAAAAGCCTCCACTTTCGGCACATATATCCTCCGCAGCACAGCACACCACACACTACCTTTGCAGATGTTGTCTTCTCACCAAACCAATCCCTATTTGCCACACAAATTGTATACTAGTACCGCACGTGTATATAATAATCGTCTAATTAAAAAAATTATTTCATTTCATTAGTGAGTTATATAAATAGATCCTTTTAGGATATATCCACAGTTAATATTTAAATTTTTTCACTTTATTTACATATAACTATTTTATTGGTTAAACAATTCTCGTAAATATACCGAGATAGATAATAGGAATAATGTATAACTTTTCCAATCCAGAAAATTCTGCCAACTCAAACCCACTACGAGACATGCCACTTTTTTTTAGCACCCATGTTTTGGGCATTTGGGTTTTGGATTAATATATAAAACCATTCGTTATGGTACTTTATCAGTTAGTTTTATTAATGAAGTTATTACGTTTAAAGGAAATCATAATTTTATTGATATTTTTAAGGTACTTCTTATAGCAATCAAATAAGAAGCAACCTAATAAATGAGATATAAGTTTAAAATAAATATTACAGTAGTATAATTTTTGATCTAAATTGTTGAATTAGATCGAAATTTGATATGTATGTGGCTCACACAATTTGTCATCTTATACCCAAATTCGATCCTGAAATGCTAAAAACTGATTTTTAGGGTTTTTTTCATTTTTTTTTTTTTGAATTTTAAGTGAAAATATTAATTATTCAAACTCAATACTAAGAGATTTTAATAATATAAGTCTAAATTATTTATTTTCTTGGATGGTAGATGGAAGATGGATTCAGAACCCGGGTGTTGGATTTGACCCATAAACCCTGACTCAATTCAGTTTGATTCGGTAAAAAAATTATACTTGATTTAGGTGGGTCAGACCCGCTTCGCTTCAGTACCTGCATGCTGTTTTTTTTTTTATAAAAAAAGCCACCAGATTTGTGTTAAATATGATAATAAAAAACGAGAGCTGCTAAACCGGTTACCCAAACTGAGGGAACGACGTGGCGATGCCACGTCATTTCGTAATTACAAAATTGCCACTCGGGCAATTTTGTAATTAGCCAAGCCTTCATCCCTTTCATCCCTAACTCTTTCATTTCCCTTTCATTTACCCTACCGAAATATCACTTCCCTTTCCTTTTCTCTCATCTCTTTCAGACGGCTAGGGTTACTGTGCCTCATCGTTTTCATTTCTCATCCTCCTCAGTAACTCAAACCGGTTACCCAACGGCAACTGAACGGTAACTTTCGTCCCATCCTCATGTTTGTGGCTGTGATTTGTTTGATTTGTTTGGCTACGGTTTGTGGCTTCTGACCCTCTTTCTCTCGGTCGCTTTCATGGCTGTGATGTAATTGTGGCTTGTGGCTTGGTAAAAACCAATGTTAAATTCACACAGTAATTGGGAAAAACATAAATTGAGGAGGAGCCGATTGTTAAGTAGCAATTGTAATTGGTAAAAACCAATGTTAAATAGCAAATGTAATTGGCAAATTAAATTGATAATACATAAATTAAATTTAAATTAAATACAAATTAAAAATAAATAAATTTTATGAGAAAATAGCAATTGTAATTTTAAAAAGAAAGAATGAAATACAAATTAAATATAAAATGTAAAATGTAATATGATGAGAAAAAATTTGATCCCTTAAATGTTAGAAAAATATCAATTGTACTTTAAGAAAGAATAAATGAAATTTAAATTAAATATAAATTAAATACTCATCGATGTATTCATGCTTTGTCCTGTAACACTGAATGTTTTTGTTGTACAGCATTTGCGGCGGATATTATGGAGTTTCAAAGTGATGAGCCTTTTAGTGATGATCCTCAAAGTGATGAGTCTGAAAGGGATTCTTTGGGTATTAATACTCCATTGCCTGATATTGATGAGAAATTGATTCCGAAGTCAGGTATGGTCTTCAAATCAGACGAAGATGTTTATACTTTTTGTGTTGAATATGCTCGCGTAGTAGGATTTGGTGTTAAGAAAAGAAATTTGAAGAAAGATTTATATGGGAATCTGAAGTATTTTACCATTGAGTGCATTAGAGGAGGTAGATGGACATCTGTATCAAAGAATGCTTTTAATGCAAGGCCATCAAAAAAAACTGATTGTAAGGCTAGAATCAATGCTATTCGTACTGGTGGTGAAGGAGATTTCACTATTTCTCAAGTTAATCTTGATCATAATCATGCGTTGAGTCCCACAAAAGCACGTTTTTTTTAAATGCAATAAAAATATGGATGTGTATGCGAAGAGGAGGCTTGAAACAAATGATGAAGCAGGCATTCGTGTGAGGAATAATTTTCATTCTTTGGCTGTGGAAGTTGGGGGGTATGAGAATTTGCCTTTTACTGAGAAAGATTGTAGAAATCATCTTTCTAAAGCGAGGCAAATGAGACTTGGAGCTGGAGATGCTGCATCACTTAGCATGTATTTTGCATGCATGCAACTGAGGAATCCAAATTTCTATTATCAGATTGATCTAGTTAATGATGGTCGATTAAAAAATGTATTTTGGGCAGATGCACGATCAATTGCAGCCTACGAAACTTTTGGTGATGTCATATCATTCGATACAACGTACTTGACCAACAGATATGACATGCCTTTTGCACCATTTGTTGGGGTTAATCACCATATGCAGACTATACTTTTTGGATGTGGTTTACTCTCAAATGAAGAAGCTGATACATACATCTGGTTAGAGTAGAAACTCTATAAAATAATACACTTGGGACGACCAAAATTTATTAATTAAAAGAGTTATTAATTAATCGATAAATTAATAATTATTAATTTATATATTAATTAATATTTTATTAATTTATAGTAAAATACTTAGTTTACAAACACCTTTCAAGCTTCCACTTACTGTAATTATTGTATACAATGCATGTACTGTATATCAAATGAAGGGCCCAATTTGAAAGAAACCTTCAGTCTCCCACCTTATTATGTTTCTTGTGTTCAATGTATCACTTTATGGACATTAAAAATATTTTCTATATAAACAAGATCAAAATACTGTAGGTTAACACAAACAAATCATACACACAACATGGCTTCCCATCTTAAAGGTGTGAAAAAAACAACAATGACAGACGAGATTCGAAGAGCATTATGCAAGCACAACAAGGATAATCCAAGTCTCACTCAAAAGCAATTGCAAGAATGGGTTCATAGTAACTATGGTTTGCAGGTGAGTCAAGCGACAATATCGAATACAGTTAAGCGGTCTTTAGAGTATCTCTCACTTGCTCCCGAAAGAGGCGATGTTAAGCGACACAAACCGGCAAAATTTCCTGACCTAGAAAAATCTCTCTATGAATGGATTCTTCAATATCAAGAACATGTGAATATGACAGGTGAACTAATCATCGAGAAGGAGAAAAAGTTCATGAAAGATATGTATCCAGTGGATGCTCCAGACTTTACTTTTTCTATTGGTTGGCTTGGAAAGTTCAAAGCAAGATATGGAATTAAAAATTTCCGGCGTTTCGGAGAGAGTGGATCTGTTGAAATGGAGGGCATGGAGGACAAATTAAAATCCATAAGAGACAAAGTTGATTAGTTTGAAATGAAAGACATCTTTAATATGGATGAAACAGGTTTGTTTTTTTATTAACGAAATCAGCCCTGTATTTTATTTTATATTTTGTACTTTAGTGATGTAATTATTTACATGTTTTGATCTTAAACAGGTTTGTTTTTTAGACTTCAACCGGATTATTCCCTTGCAACAATGCAGCTTGAAGGGAAAAAACAAGACAAGGAAAGACTAACTGTTGCTATTTGCTGTAATGAGGACGGTTCGGAAAAACTTCCTTTATGGATTATTGGGAAATATGCTAAACCAAGGTGCTTGAAGAATGTAAACTTGAACAGTCTTAACTGTGAGTACCGTGCTAACAAACGAGCTTGGATGACTGGTGTGTTATTTGAAGAATATGTTCGCCAACTTGATAAAAAAATGGTTGGAAGAAAAATTCTCTTGATTGTGGATAATTGCCCTGCTCATCCAAAAATTATTAAAGGATTACGAAATGTTGAATTATTTTTTTTGCCACCAAACACAACTTCAAAAATTCAACCTTGTGACGCGGGGATCATACGAGCTTTTAAGATGCATTATCGTCGTCGATTTTATAGAAGTCTTTTGGAGGGTTATGAATTAGGGGTTCCAAATCCAGCAAAAATAAATGTGTTAGATGCAATGAATCTTGCAATTTCAGCATGGACTATGGATGTTCGTGCAAATACAATTGCGAACTGCTTTCGTCATTGTAAACTTCGATCAACAGATAACGTGACTTTTGAGAACTCAGATGAAGGTGGTGAAAGCACTCAAGAACTCTAGAATTTGATCAAAGAGTTGGGTTATCGCAATGCAATGGATGTCGAAGATGTTCTGACTCACCCAGAAGAAAATGTAGTTGCACAGTTGTTGACTGATGAAGAAATTATTGAAAGCGTTATTGGAATTAATAAAGATGATATCGATGAAGAAGATGATGAAAGTTCTACAATGGAGCCCCCTTCGCGAAACGAAGCTATTAAAGCGGCAATCACATTGAACAATTTCTTGTTGAGCTATGAGAAAACAACACCAGAAGTTCTTACCATGCTAAGGAAAATTAGAGACGACATTCAAGGGGAAATTGATTTCAACAAAAAACAAAAGACAATTGAGTCATTTTTCAAGAAACCTTCATAAATCATTCATGTAATATGCTATATATAAGGAATTATTAATTTATATTTTATATGGGGTCTAAAGAAATTATCAAAAATGTATTATCTTATAATTTTAGCGAATTATTAATTTAGCACCCTATCCCCGAGTCGGGACCGGCCAAAAATATTATCTTAGAGAGTTTATTAAATAATCGAGTATTAATTTATCGAGTTTCTACTGTATTTGAAGCTTGGTTGAGGTGCATGAAGAATCCTCCGAATGCAATAATTACAGATCAATGTAGTTCCATTCAAAAAGCAGTCAGGTCTGTTTTTCCTAATTCTCACCATCGTCTTTGTCTTTGGCACATAATGAGGAAGTTACCTGAGAAGCTGGGATCACGACAATATTACAAGCAAATTAAGAAGGTGATGAAGAGAGCTGTCTATGAGTCCATCCGGGTTGTAGACTTTGAGAATATGTGGAGTAACATGATTAATGAGTTTGGTCTACAAAAAAATAAATGGTTAAGTGATTTATATGGAGATCGTCATCGTTGGGTTCCAGTTTACGTAAAAGGAACTTTCTGGGCTGGAATGTCAACAACCCAAAGAAGTGAAAGTATAAATGCATTCTTTGATGGGTATGTTGGTCCCAAGACCTCTCTAAAGCAGTTTGTAGAGCAATATGATAATGCATTGAAGAGCAAGATCGAGGCAGAAACCAAAGCAGATTTTGCTTCTTTCAATTCCATTCTTCCTCTGATAACTGGATTTGGATTTGAGAAAGACCTTCAAGATGCATACACAACTGAGGTGTTTCGATGTTTTCAGGATGAGTTGCGGTGTTTGATGTACTGCAATCTTAAATTCCTTCACATGTACGAATCAAAGCATGAGTTCATTAATGTATAAGATTTTAAATCATCCAATGTTGCTTCTAAATGTGTGTTGCTTTCATTTTCTAAATCATAAATGTCCAGGATCGAACCAATTTTAACATTTCAAGTAATTGACCTACGGATCGATGAAGTTGGTCCCAGAAGAGCATCTGTTGTTTATGTTGTTCGTTATGATGAGAGGAATCTTGACTGTAACTGCGCATGTCGTCTGTTTGAGTTCAAAGGAATTATTTGCAGACATATTGTGAAGGTGTGGATCTCGGAAGGTATATTTCGTGTTCCCGACCAATATTACTTGAATCGATGGAGGAAAGATGTAAAACACAAACATTCATATGTGAAGAATTGTTATGATGACCACATGGATGATGAATGGAGAGTGAGATACAATAGTCTGAATTCACAATGGGCGAAGGTTGTAGAGACTGGAGCTGAGTCTCTAGAGAATCATGCTTCTCTAATGAGAAGCTTAGAAGAGGCAGCTTCGAAACTCTCACTCCACAATTCAAAATGGAAGTCGAAAGTTGGGTCCTCCTCAACGATCATGGCTAAAGACTGTCAACAGTTCACGAGTCCTTTGAAGGTGAGAACAAAAGGGCGTCCTCCATCCAAAAGGAAAATGTCAACAGTAGAACTAAAAACGAAAGGAAAAAAGGTATCAAACATTTTGGATAAATTATTTTCTTCAATAATTCTTGTAATATTTGTATAAATTGTTTAACTTCTACTTGATAATGTTTCTTCTAATATAGAGTTCCAAAGCAAACAAAAGCAAGATAGATGATTATGAGCCACAATATCAATTTGAAGAGAGTCAATTTGGATCATATTGTCCATCTTCTGGGAATCAACTTGGAAGTGAAGAGAGTCAATTTGGACCATATTATCCATATACTGGGGATCAATTTGGAACTCAAGAGTGTCGATTTGGACCATCTTATCCATATACTGGGGATCAATATGGAACTCATGAGAGTCAATTTGATTCGGACCAATAGTGTTATTTCTTTCATCAATTTGGAACTTATAGTTATATTGGACCATATTCAGTCTTGTTTTAATTTGTATTGTGTTAATTTTTTTTATCAATTTGGAACTTATATGCTATTTTGGACCATCTTTCATCTTGTTTTAATTTCTATTGTGTTATATGAAGGTTAGAAAAATTTAAAACTTATATTTTGCGCAATAATTTTCACTTCTCGGTGCCTTGAAAAAATAGAAAAATCACAGATTATGTCACACCAGATGCAAGGTTAACGAACTAAATATTAATGTTATAATTATGTTACATCCGTTTTCAACCACAAACAAACCATCAAACTAATTGACTAAAAAATATACAAGCTATACATATTACAAGACACGAAATGAAGCCTACTTTCACACCCTTAACAAAAGCACTAGACTCATCCAATCTAAACTTGTCCAATTCATAATGCAAACAGTCAACCTCAGCTACGGTTTCCATGTATGCATCATGCAAGCGATCTTTTTCTTCATTCAAACATCTAACTTCTTCTTTAAGATTTTTTTCAGAGTTTAACAGTTCTTCAACCACCTCCGTAGCCCTATTTGACAATCGCTCATTGTCATGCCAGACAAAAAAACCACATTTGCGATATCTACACGAGTAAAATCTCCTACCTAAATTTCCCCCCTTCCAAGAAACCCACATTGGAGCCTTGAAGCCGCAGTCGCAAATCCTTGCTGGTCCTTCATAGTTCCATACTCCCCTTTGAGTATTTGTCCTCCAGGTGCGCGACGATGACACAGAGCTTTCTGACATATATGCTACAACAACAAAAATACCCTCTGCGCTAAATCGCAAACCCAGCTAGCCAAAGTTTCAAAACAGAGCAATAAAATTCAGGAAGCAAATTGGAAAAACAGGGCAATAAAATTCAGGAAGCAAAATTGGAAACAGAGCAATTAAATTCTGTCAGAAAATTGGAAAAACAGGGCAATACAATTCAAGGAACAAAATTGGAAAAACATACCAATTAAATCAAAACAGATCAATTAAATTCGGTAAGAAAAATTGAATGCGGCCAGAAAATTCTGTATTTTCTAGCTCAGAAAGAGGAGAAAAGGGGAGCAGATTCAGGCATGGCTGCAATCTGTAAAGATGCCCCACCAAGATCAAGAACAACAACTCTCGTTCGTCCCTTAAATTCATCACAGCCATGGAGCGAGAGAGAGAAAGAGAGAGAGCAATTAAATCAACCAGAAAAGGGGAGTAGATTCAGGGGCATGGCTGCACCTAAACAGATGCCCAGCCAAGATCAAAACAAATCACAGCCATAAGATCAACATCACATCTCTTTTCTAATCTAAACCACAAAAATTACATCACAGCCATGAAAGCGACCGAGAGAAAGAGGGTCAGAAGCCACAAACCTTAGCCAAACAAATCAAACAAATCACAGCCACAAACATGAGGATGGGACGAAAGTTACCGTTTAGTTGTCGTTGGGTAGCCGATTTCTAGCTCAGAAAGAGGAGAAAAGGGGAGCAGATTCAGGCATGGCTGCAATCTGTAAAGATGCCCCGCCAAGATCAAGAACAAAAACTCTCGTTCGTCCCCTAAATTCATCACAGCCACGGAGCGAGAGAGAGAAAGAGAGAGAGCAATTAAATCAACCAGAAAAGGGGAGCAGATTCAGGGGCATGGCTGCACCTAAACAGATGCCCAGCCAAGATCAAAACAAATCACAGCCACAAGATCAACATCACATCCCTTTTCTAATCTAAACCACAAGCCACAAATACATCACAGCCATGAAAGCGACCAGAGAAAGAGGGTCAGAAGCCACAAACCGTAGCCAAACAAATCAAACAAATCACAGCCACAAACATGAGGATGGGACGAAAGTTACCGTTCAGTTGCCGTTGGGTAACCGGTTTGAGTTACCGATGAGGATGAGAAATGAAAACGATGAGGCACAGTAACCCTAGCCGTCTGAAAGAGATGAGAGAAAAGGAAAGGGAACTGATATTTCGGTAGGGTAAATGAAAGGGAAATGAAAGAGTTAGGGATGAAAGGGATGAAGGCTCATCGTTTTCACTAACCCTAGCCTTCTGAAAGGGATGAAAGGAAAATGAAAGAATAAATGAAGTGATGCCCGAGTGGCAATTTTGTAATTACGATGCCACGTCGTTCCCTCAGTTTGGGTAACCGAAATATCATTTCTCATAAAAAACTGCTCTTTGAATTGATTATTGTGATGCTGACCAATGAACAGAGAAAACTCGAACATGCAAACAAGAATTTAAAATTAAAAAAATCATTCCTTTGAACAGAAAAAGAACTATAAAAAACTAGTTATTACAATTAAATGGACCCTAATCTAAATCCAAACCCTCACTGCAACGGAATCATACAATCAAACAAAAAGAAAAGAAGGGAAGTACTTGCCATAAAAGAATAGGAAGAAGCAGAGAAAACCCAAAAAATTAGAAACAGAAAGCGAATGAAGAAAGAAAAAAGAGAAAAAGGTGCAGAGAGAGCTATGCTTGGGTTGCTTTGCTTCGTTTAGAAAACACAAAAGAGTGATCTTTTTAACTTATAATATAAAGAAATCTAAATATGCGAATGGTAGAAGTGGTGGAAGGCAAGAAGAAGAACAAGGGAAGCAGTAGAGGAGTAGGAGAAGAAGTAGTTGTTGCAGATATGCGTGTTCATGGTGGTGATGATAGTAATTGCAAATCCAGTAGAAATGGAACCAATTTCTCAGTACTCCTCCTTTTCCTTCTTTTAATCCTCATTTTGCCCAGCATTTAATCCTTTTTGTTCTTCTTTAATTTCAGACACTACTTCCTCTCTTCTTCTTGTCCTCTTCCTTCCCTTATTTGGGTCTTGTTCTTTTGTTCTTTTCTTCCTCAAATTCCGAGGCTTTAATGCTTCGCCACTGATCCCTTGTGTATGTGATATGCTCGAATCGATCTGCGGATGCATTCTTGACGAATCCGGTGTCGGTTAGGTTTTCTGCTCTCAACCTGCGGTTGGTTTCCCTGGTTTTGTGTGGTTTTGGAGGAATCTGGTGCCGCAGTTGGTGTTATTCTGAGAAACATTTTACTTCTGTGTAAATAAATATATTGGATTTTTGGCTAATCTTTTCCTCCTTTGACAATATATTTTGTGATTCTCAGAGGATTTGCTTTTCCTCCCTTCGCCTAACATTCATTGCCCAAGATCTGATAAATCTGATTAACATATACAAAGAAACAACAAAAACTAGGTCAACCCCATCATTTTTAATCTGTGGGTTCTTCCCATTTTACCAATTTCAACACCCTGTTGTGTTTGTTTTCTTCATCTTTTGTATCATATACTTCAAAGAAGTGAGGGTTTACACTTGATAGTGGTGGTGGGTGGTCTGTGTGGTTCTTGTATGGGAACATCTGATAGTAGTTCTTTCCTAGATCTACTGGAAAAAGTTAGGTCCTGGATTTCTTGGGGAACAAGGGATATGTCATCATCTTGTTTATCCACTCCCCAATTTGGGCCCAAGGATGTGTGTGCTGAGTGTGATGCAAACTCCACCAATATCTTTAATGGCTACCGTTGCCGGAGCTGCGGTAGGTGGTTGTGTGTCAGATGTGTTAGGGGATATGAATCCTGTGTTGCTGCTGATGAGTCCGGGCATAGTGTCAAATCCTGCAAGTTTTGTATTCCTAACAGGAAGAATACTCAGAAAGTTCACCCCTCTGACTCTCCCCGGGGAAGCCCTGAGCCACCATCTCCATCTTTTAGTGGTGATTTGATCCATAGTGATCGTCTTGCTAACTATCTCGAGTCTCGGGATTGTGGCTATTCTCCCCATGCCGAATCCAGCAGGAGTATGACCTCTTTAACTGCTCTTCCATCACCTGTATCTGTTCGTCGCTATACAAGCAGGTATCGGTTTCGTCACATCATAACTCTTATGGCAACAATATGACCGGCTAATCTTATTTTAATGCCTTTAAGCTTTAAGTTTGATGCATCAGTTGATGCCTTGCCATCCATTCCCAAACATCATGTTGTTCTGTTAATTTTTCATACTGCCTTTTATATTGTTCAAAGAGAGTGGACTCTGTTCACAGCTAGAATCTTTGTCGTAACTGAACTGTCACGTGTGCACATAACGTTCGCACCCGCTATTGGAGATTTCCATTTTTGATTTCTCCTTTTCCTTTTATGTTTTTTTATTATATTTTTCTCTAGCGAATGTCTTTTCATGCATACTTGCGGATGCAGGAGTGATGAAGAAGAGGCCGAGGATTCTGCAAAGCACTTCGACAGCCCATCAAGCGAATACTTCAATGATGTCTCGGATATAGATTCAAACAGCATTAGTGCTAGACTTGACTTTTATCATTATAAATCAGTCGGATCAAGTCCTTTGGATAGCCCTTCTAGGTCCGATTCTTCCTATAGAGTTAGTGTACAGCATGAACAAGAGGGAAGCCCTTTGTATCAAAATGATGACTGTGACCAAGAGACTGGGACTATTTTAAGAAGGCCTGCTAAAGGGATTGAGGATCGAGAAAATACTGACTATTACTCTGATGACACTTCAATCTTGGGAAGCCAATATGAAAAGCCTATAAAACCATCGGACTTTGAAAAGAATGGTTGTATATGGTTTCCTCCACTCCCTGAGGATGAAAACGATGACGCTGAGAGTAATTTCTTTTCATATGATGACGACGATGATGATATTGGAGAATCAGGCGTAAAGTTCTCATCCAGTAGTAGCCTTTCTAGTTCCTTTCCATCAAAGGAGAAGCCAAATGAGGGTAACAAGGAACCTATCAGAGTCATGGTACAGGGGCATTTTAGGGCTCTTGTGGCCCAGCTGCTACAAGGAGAAGGTATTAAAGTCAGCAAAGGGGTCAATAGTGAGGACTGGGTTGATATAGTGACAGCAATAGCATGGCAAGCTGCAAATTTTGTGAAGCCTGATACTAGCAGGGGGGGCAGTATGGATCCTGTTGATTATGTGAAGGTTAAATGTGTAGCATCAGGAAGTCCAAGTGATAGGTATAATTTTTTATGTTTACTATAACAGGTATTAAGTTATGCTTAACATCCAGGCTTCACTTGTTGCTGAAATATTCCATGTCCCTCGTTTATTTATGTTTACTATAACTGATATTAAGTTATGATATTTTTTTCCTTTTTTTTTGCTTGCAGCACCCTTGTGAAGGGCATAGTTTGTACTAAAAACATAAAGCATAAGCGCATGACCACACAGTACAAAAACCCCAGATTACTTCTCTTAGGAGGAGCCCTTGATTATCAGAGTGTTGTAAATCAGTTGGCATCTTTCAATACCTTAGTGAAACAGGTGCTTCCTTTAATGTCAATTTGTTTTCCATAGGAAGCTGGAAGAGTTATTGGTATGGAGTTCTGAAATTGTCTGTGGTACAGGAAAATGATCATCTAAAGACCATCATTTCGAAGATAGAGGCTCTTCGTCCAAATGTTTTGTTGGTTGAAAAAAGTGTCTCTTCGTATGCCCAAGAATATCTACTGGCAAAGGACATCTCCTTGGTGCTTAATGTAAAAAAGCCATTGCTGGAGCGTATAGGACGGTGCACTGGTGCTTTTATTAGTCCATCAATTGGTAGCATCTCTTCGACAAGATTGGGACATTGTGAACTATTTCGGGTAGAAAGGGTGTCTGAAGAACATGAGAATGTCAATCAGTTCAACAGAAAACCATCTAAAACACTGATGTTTTTTGAAGGGTGTCCAAGGCGCTTAGGTTGCACGGTATGTACTGTTCCTAATTATTATTGGTTTTTATTGCATAAGAAATTTGAGGTTCCAGGATATAGAATCCTCATTTTGTATTTTTGTTTTCACTGCAAAGTGAGTGTCTTCCTCGTGGTTTTAAGATGGAAGAGGGTTTATTGAGACTTCAGTTTCCTTTTGCTTCTGAACTGTGTTTTACTTATCAAGTTGTGGAATAGCCTATTTCGTTGATATGATATTTTCTGCAGTTTTGTTTTCCAAACAATCAAACCATTCCACTGCAGTGGACCAAACTCTTGTGAGCTTAAGCAGCAGCCACTGCATCAGAATCCCTCTTCAGGATTTGATTGTGGGATAACTTCATATGTTTCTCCACATGGATATTGGGAATATCACCGACTAAACATATTTATCAATAAGAACACAATCTATCTTATTTTGTACCACTTGGATGTGAGTTGTGAGTGTGGTGTTGTGGACAAAGTAATGAAAGTAAGTGGTCTCTGAAAAAATCATTTGGCTACCTATGCCATGGTACTCAATATATTAGCGTCACGTGTCTTGGGAATTTGTTGTAACTTGTCAACTTTTCTTCGCCTTTTGATACATAATGTAACTATTTCAGTTTAGAGCACAGCTTTAAATGGATTTTTTAGACACCACCACACTGCAGTGAATATAAATGAGTTTCAGATAGTTGCTATGACCTCATCTATAGCATAATGTAGTTCTTTTGGGATATGAACAACACATTTGGACTACAGGAACTGTTAGTTACTGTAGCAGTAGTTTGCAATTAGCTTTGACTATCAATGGGTTAACATCAGTACAGAAAACAGGGGGTAGGAAGTTGAGCACTTCTTCAGGAAAGAAGCTTTGTCATGCAATATACATTAGGTTGTTAGTTGTATTTTTCTACTGATTTATGATTGATGATCTTGGGCATTGTGTATCCCTGTGATGCAGAATATCCATTAGTGGCTTTATGAAGAGCAAATTTTCAGATTCTTTGTTTTGTTGCTGATCTGGTTGTTGTGATGTGTAAATATAGGTTCTGCTTAGGGGAACACGTCGTGAAGAGCTAAAGAAGGTGAAACATGTTGTTCAATATGCAATTTTTGCTGCCCATCACTTATCTCTTGAGACTTCATTCCTCGCTGATGAGGGTGCAAGCCTCCCTACGATTAATGTTAGGCGCTCAATTGCTATACCAGAGAGGGCAGGAGCTGACAGTACTATTACAGTTATTCCACCAACCAATACCATGGCAGCTGATGCTTCTACCCCAGAAAGTGGATTTGTGGATTTGGCACATACAGGATCAGAATCATTGACTGGGCACATTGAAACTAGTGGCATTTCTCCTGTATCTCCTGCTTATGTAGATTGTAATTTTGGAGGTGCACCTTCTGGTTTATGCCATGATGATCTAGCATCTAAGTTGGGGTTAGAGTCATTTGCTTTAGAGGAGCATCCAGGGATGTCTACCATAACTTCCCCTGTCATTGAAAATGTTGCACAACATGAATTGTATGACATGAGTATGACGGCTTCAGAGGAGAGACAAGTTAGGGAGACTCACAAGAAATCTGATAAGATTGTTGAGGATGAAGTGTCTAGTGAGTACTTCCCAGCTGCTGATACTCACCAGAGCATACTAGTATCGTTTTCAAGTCGCTCTGTCCTGAAAGGAATTGTATGTGAACGCTCTCGGCTCTTGCGCATAAAATTTTATGGTTCTTTTGATAAACCTCTCGGAAGATATCTTCGTGATGACCTGTTTGATCAGGTATGTCACTTTGGGCTACCTCTCATCTTATGAAATTCCTTGTTTTGCTTTAGAAGCTTACATATTGATAACATCTGCTGTTATCAGACATCATACTGCAGGTCTTGTAACGAGCCAGCTGAAGCACATGTACTCTGTTATACTCACCAGCAGGGAAATCTTACGATCAATGTTAGATCCCTTTCATCTGTAAAGCTGCCTGGGGAACAAGATGGTAAGATATGGATGTGGCATCGATGCTTACGGTGTGCTCACATAGATGGAGTCCCACCAGCAACTCGTAGAGTGGTAATGTCAGATGCTGCTTGGGGACTTTCGTTTGGGAAATTCTTGGAACTAAGCTTTACAAATCACACAACTGCCAATCGTGTTGCACCCTGTGGTCATTCGTTGCAGAGGGATTGCCTCCGATTCTATGGGTATATGTCTGGTAGCTTTGCTAATAAATTTTATTTTTATTTGTCGTGTGATTATTGACCAATGAAACATGTCATCTGGCAGATTCGGGAGCATGGTTGTGTTTTTCCGCTATTCTCCAATAGATATCCTGAATGTACATTTGCCACCATCTGTGCTTGAGATCAATGGTCATGCAATGCAAGGGTTCATAAGGAAAGAGGCAGAGGAGGTGCGCTGGAGAAAATAAGAGTTTTTTATTGCATGCATTTTACTGATGCTTGTATTCCAAGTAATTTTTGCCTTATAATATCTTGTCTTTATGTGCAGCTTTTGGGAAAAATGGAAACTACATATACTGAGATACTGGATGCCCTTGAAAGCTTGGAGCAGAAAAGTATATCCATTGGAAGTGAATTGTCAGATATAAATGACTTAGAGAGGAATATCTTGGAGCTAAAAGATCAACTCAGCAAGGAGAGGAATGATTATAGTGTAAGTATGCTTTAGCGGTTAGTACTTAGGTATAAGGCTCACTTTATCAAAAAAACAACTGACCTAGTTGCAGGAGTGCAACTTTTCCATAAATTGCATGCTGTGTAACTAACTGTTAATGCTTTTAAGTTTAACATTGTCGATTATAAGCAATGAGTTGCAGGAGTGCAACTTTTCCATAAATTGCATGCTGTGTAACTGTTAATGCTTTTAAGTTTAACATTGTCGACATGAATCTTCTAATTAGCTATCTTGTGACAGGACATGCTACAACTGGCACTTACGGGTGGTTCAGTAGACATTCTAGAACTTAATCGCTTGAGACGTGCTCTCCTAATTGGTTCACATGCTTGGGGTCGTAAACTTTATTCATTGGATGCTCTCCTGAAGAAAAACTCTGCAGTCCAGGCTAAACAAGGAGATGCCATTTATTCTGATCTGAAAGGGCCGAGATGCAACAGTTTCCAGGGTAGCAAGCTTGAGCATGGTCATGAAAATATTGCTGGTCATTTCAAGCCTCAAGAATCTACTCATACTGATCCACATTTAGAACAGAATGAGGTTGGTCTGCCTTGCAAAAGTCTTTCTTCTGAGCATTTGACATCCTTCCCATTTCTGCATGACAGAGTGGAAATACATTCAGATGGAGATATTTCTGCCCGCAAGACATTCTCAGACAATATCACCTCTCAAACACCTGATCTTTCTGACAGAATTGATTCTGCATGGACGGGTACAGAGCACCTTCCAGTTGGGTTTCAACCTCTGCATTTGTCTCAGGTTGAAGGGTTTCATGCCTGGTCTATGAGGCAGCTAAGTCTTTCAGATAATCCTTCTCTAAAAAGAGCAATGGCTCCCGTGAGAGTTCAGTCTTTTGACTCAGCCTTGAGAGTCCAGGACAGGATTCAGAAAGGATTGCCTCCTTCTTCATCGTATTTTTCAACACTCAAATCATTCCATGCATCTGGAGATTACAGGGGAATGGTAAGGGATCCTGTTTCAAATGTAACAAGGAGTTACTCACATACATTGTCACTGGAGGCACAAAAAATGAATTTAATTCTTAGCTCCACACCCTCATTTGTCTCCTCTGCATTTGATATGGCTGGAGGAGCCCGGTTGCTGCTTTCCCAGAGGGGAAAGAATGATATAGTCGTTGGTGTCTATGACAATGATCCTGCCAGCATAATCTCTTATGCCCTTAGTTCCAAAGAGTATGAGGATTGGGTTGTTGGAAACTCAAATGAGAAAGAATGTGTAGCTTCCACCTTTTCAACTTGGCAGTCTTTTGGTTCTCTGGATTTGGATTTTGTGCGTCATGGAAGTTATGGAACTGAAGATACTTCATCGTCCATTGGTGCATTGTTTACGGAGTCCAAAAAATCTCCACATTTAACAGTTTCTTATGGAGATGAATCTTCCATTGTTGTAGGTGGAGGCAAAGTGAAGTTTTCTGTCACTTGTTATTTTGCTAGGCAGTTTGACTCTCTTAGGAAGAAGTGCTGTCCCAGTGAAGTAGATTTCATTCGTTCCTTGAGTCGCTGTCGGAGATGGAACGCACAAGGGGGCAAATCAAATGTATATTTTGCCAAATCATTGGATGAAAGATTTATTATAAAACAAGTGATAAAAACTGAATTGGATTCCTTTGAAGAATTTGCATCCGAATATTTCAACTATTTGACAGATTCTCTGAGCTCTGGAAGTCCAACATGCCTTGCAAAAATACTTGGTATTTATCAGGTTAGGTTTTAGTGTTTGCTTTTCTAAGCATTTTCAACTTTCTTGGGTGACTGAGGTTGGCATTTTGGATGCCAATGGAAAGCTTGAGGAGATATGGAAAATGTTCTCTCATTATCCTCGTCTATTAATTTGATTGCAGGTTACTGAAAAGCACTTGAAAGGTGGCAAAGAAACGAAAAGGGATCTAGTGGTTATGGAAAACCTCTTCTTTAATAGAAATATTTCCAAGGTTTATGATCTCAAGGGCTCTGTTCGATCCCGCTACAACACAGATACAACTGGGACAGACAAAGTGTTGCTAGATATGAATCTGGTGGAGACCTTACGGACGGAACCCATATTTCTGGGAAGCAAGGCAAAGAGAAGCCTGGAGAGGGCTATATGGAATGATACATCTTTTCTGGCGGTGAGCTTTTGATTTACACCAATAGGCTTTTCATCGTTATATTTGTTCGATATTCCTGCGCTCAATGATTGAGATATACTGTTATCATGCTAAATTGACATTGATAACCATAATAGAGTTAGATTAAAATATCACTGGAGAAAAACTGTACAGTGGTGTACTAACCTTTGCATGCACATACACACGTGTGGTACTTTCGATATACTATAATAACTATGAAACGACCATAATTTATTTATCCTCTTAGTTTATTTTAGCCCTTTTCCGTTTCATTGTTGTCTTTTATCCTACTGAATTCCGTTACATTTGCCCAGTCTGTTGATGTTATGGATTACTCTTTGCTGGTTGGGGTGGATGAGGATCGGAAGGAGCTGGTTTTAGGCATCATTGACTTCATGAGACAGTATACATGGGACAAGCATTTGGAGACGTGGGTCAAAGCGTCTGGTATACTCGGTGGTCTGAAAAATGCACCCCCCACGATTGTTTCTCCGAAGCAGTACAAGAAAAGATTTCGCAAGGCAATGACTTCATACTTCCTCACAGTTCCTGATCAGTGGTCGTCTTGAAATCGAATCGTCGCATTATTTTTCGTTCGGAAGCAGCATTTGTTCATTAATAAAGGTTAGTAGTAGTAGAAATGTAGGGTAGAGAGAAGTGGGAGGAAATGAATGCAATCCATCCCAGTAACTTTGTTTTTTTTGGGGGGGGGGGGGGGGGGGGGGAATCTTGTGTATGGGCAAAGTTAGTCCAATCAAGAAGGATTTATGAGGGAATATATAGAGAAAAAAGGTCCTTGCTGAGGTCTTTGTACATCTTTTTATACATGTGCAAGTCACCTCGAAAGAAAGGAGGTTGGTTCTTTGTTTGTAATACTAATACCGCTTCTTGTGGCAAGAATTGTTGCAAATAACTTGGGTTTTTAAAGTTCTTTGCACATCATGTGTACTAATCACCTATTTTGGTGTTAATTAAAAAATAATTGTATTCAGTTCTCCTGTATATGTTCCCTGTTTCTTTGCTAAATTACCGTTTTTAATTGCTAAGTAAAGTCAGATTGATGGTTGAGTATGTATTAGGGCAAGGTTGCTTCAAGTTCATCTTTGCACAATGCCGGATTGAAGTGGTTCAATCAGACGGGTCAATTACTTTTCAGTTCAATTGTATTTGTAACCAAATTATTGAACGTAGCCGGGCTGATACTCTAGGGGATGGAGCGAATCATGCTGGCAAAATTATCCTCCAATACTGGAAAGAAATAATCTCATGCCATAGGTGAGCTTAGAGGATTCTCAAATGCACGAAAAGAAATAAATAATAGTGTTACAGTGGATATTTACTGATGAGTTTCCATTCCTACTGTGAATTTTTTAGTATAAGTTATCTGATGTGAGTATTCCGTGTTATACCTAGGAATGAGATGACTCGAATAGGAGACCTAACCTTGGGTTGAACATGAACCATGTCGAGACGGAGTGTTTCTTTTCAAAAAAAAGAAAGAAAAAAACAAGCACTTTAAAAACCATATACCTTTTGTTCTCTGTATGTACATAAAATGAGGCATATAATAATGATTAGAGTGATGAAGTTGAGAGATTTAATTTAAAGGGTCATCTCTTCATTTGCTTAATCACCATTTTATTATTGATAATAATAATTAAGCGTGTTCTTGATCTTGATCACATTGTTAATACGAAGCCACCCCTATTTGCTAAGCGTGTTCTTGATCTTGATCACATTGTTAATACGAAGCCACCCCTATTTGCATCTCCGATTCACTAATTGGCAGGAAACTCACTCTCCTCTGCAATATTAATTCATTATTTTATATTAGTCCAGGCTAAATAATAATCAAATAATATTAATAACAAAAATTAGTACTAATTAATTGAGCGTAGAACAGAAGATATATGCACGTGATCAAAACTCTCGGAAAATCTTTGGTTGTCATAATAAATCCATGTGACCGACAACTAATTAATTAAAGTCAATATAGGCTGACCTTGTAATTTTTTCATTTAACAAATTAATCTTGGAAAAAACCTCAATTTATTAAAATTAATTACAAAATAATATTGGACCGACGTGCTTAATTATCTATGTTCATACTTAAGAGAAACAATTAAAACCATAAACCTAGCTTAAAGTCAACTAAATTTAATTAGCACATAAAAGAAATACTAATGATAATAATAACAACAGGGTTTATTTATATTAATCTAGTCAATTAAAGTTGACATTTTTATTAAATTTACTATGGTAAAAAATAGATGTTAAGTAAGTAAACCAAAAACTTTGTGTTTTCTTGGATCGGCTCTAGCCTCTCGCTATAAATGGCTGTTTTAGTGATTAATCACTAATCAGGTCTTAATTAGCAAAAAGTCCAATTTCCTACCTATACATGTAATGTTCACACCTTCAAAAACAAAACAAAACCTAGATGACACAACAACAACAACCAGCTAAATGTCAATGACATATATTCATGAATTAAATAACTAGTAATAATAGTAGTATTCATTCAAATTAATCTAGTAAATATATTTTGCTAACTAAGGTAACTTTCATTAATTTTTACTAAACTTAATTACAATCATAATTGAAAAAAAGAAGCAATCTATACTAGTTTTCTCACACCTTGAGCTCATCACTATATCACTAATTATTGGCAGTACTAACCAATGATTTTATAGTTTGACGCTACTTTTTGTAAAACAGAGAGAAATCTCGAGTTTTCAAACATTCTCACTAACATTTCTATACATGAAGAAAGAAGAAAAGAAGCATGACACGTGATATAAACATTATTACTGTCCATAAAATTAGTAACAAAATATTAATGAATTACCTGATCACGTTGCTTCGTCATCACACCTTGTCCAGTCTTCCAATGCACCAAACTACCATCGATTTCCGTTTCTTTACCAACATCAACATTCTTGCTACTATTTTTCATGCAAAGATCCACAATCTTGGAAGCTGCCTCATCTTCATCTCTACTTTCTTGTATCAACTTCTCCACTTCCGCCTTGGGCAACCTCATCGTAACCCTCCTCTTCGTCGTAACTCCCCCACTCTCCAGATGTTCTTCGTCCTGAACCTGAGCACCAAATCCAGCTGGCTTCATTATCGAGAGATCAGACGTCGATCTTCGAGCCAACATCAAGCTCTCCAGCCTGTCTTTGGCACTCATGTTGATCCCCGACCGAACCCTCCTCGCAAGTTTCTCTGCCGGAGGTTTGGGAAGCTCTACTAGGAAGTAGAGTCGCTTGGGGAGCAAGTCTTGGTGTAGTTCCAATGCTTTTGCTCTAATCCCATAATGTTTCACCGACTCGGACTCCAACAAAGCAAACCCAGCTGGATAATCCTTCATCACCTCACCTGCTTTGATTGGTGTCTTTAACTTCATTGTTTCACCATTTATTTTCATCACCTTTGTGGTCTTGTTCCTATTTTTCCCTCCTAAACTGTTCCCCATTATTGATGAACTAGTTAGATTTTTCTCAAAATGTTATGATTGATGTGGAGTTTGGAAGGTAATTTATACAACAGAAAGCTGATAGAAATTGAAGGGTAGTTAGCTTAGGGGTGTGTGTGAGGGGGGCGGGGCGGTTGTTGTTTTAGGACCATAAGTCAATATATAAAAGAAGGCAATTTTGAAATTTTATGGTTGTTTTGTTTTGACAAAATTAAAAAGGGGTGAAAGATTGAAAAGTTCGTAAAAGCTCGCTATCAATCCAAATTAATTAAGGATTTCTTTGCTTTTTATTAATTCAGTACTGTCGTTTGTGAATAGGTCCATGATACCTACTTTATGTTTTAACTTAAGTTCACAACGTTATCATCGCCTGCTCAAAAGAAGTGTTTATGCTAATTAAAATAGTTAGTTTAGTTAATTTTCGAAAGAAATTATAAGTTAAATTAGGGAGATTCAAACTCATTCAATTTGTGTTCATATACACACTTGATTGTGATGTGTTTTGGACTGAAGAGAAATTAGTTTAAGCAAATTAAATTCAACAACAACCATGTTTTAGGGGTTTAGTCAATAAAGGAGACATGCGATCAGACACCAATCCCTAGCAAAGCTCCCAAATACCCGTGGATGAGACGGGCCGGGTGGGGCATATTATCGTGACTTAATCCATTAGCTCCTGTTTTTATGTTGGAAAAAAACCATTCTTAAACGGCAATCACGGCGCCGATTCAAATCTTTTCCTCAGTTTGAAATTTTCTTTGAATTTTAAGTACTATATATGCACTACCACGTGAAACTTTGACATTCGGCGCAGCTGTGTTATCTGCGAATAAAAATTTCACATTAAAAATATAACAAATACAGAATAGAAAATTTTCTTTTTTTATAAAACCGTGAGGGTTTAGACCGACGAAAGAAAATCACCCTTTTATGTTTTTGCAACTTGCTTATAGAGTAGAACTTAATTAATTAGCAAATTAATTAGTTCCCGTGAGCTTGTAGTCTATAGAATAAAATTCTAATTAGGTGGTTCCAAAGTTCTTAAGAGCTCGTGTTCAATGCCTTAAAAAGGAGGAATTATTTATTTATTTTATAGGAATTAAAGGAGAAATGGATAACGTCCAAAATGATAGTCCGCTCATCAACTAAGAAATCGTTGAATCACCTTTTCTCCTTTCTTCCCTTTCTAATGCATTCACGTAGAAATTAACTAGTTTACAAAGAGAAACGTGACAATCTGTGTATGAAACTTGTATGAAAAAGCCAGTAATCACTTTTCAAGCTACTCTCTTGTTTTTTAATGATTGCTCAGTCACTTAATTAATCATCGGTTTTAGTAATTGTTTGCTTAATTACTTGTTATACTATTAATCTTTTTAATCACCGTTTGAATGATCAATTTTCAATAAATAAATGTCACATCAGCACAATAAATATCAATTGGTGAGTGCTGGCCATCACTGCAGGCATATATGTGTAATATGACATGATATGAAGACACCACATCCGCCATCTAATTGTTTGATTGTACCGACACGAGTGATATGTTGTCCCGTGACGACATCCACCGTGTATATATGCGCTCATGTGGCATGTTGTTATGTAACGACATCCAATAACATAGTAATACCATACAAACTTTATGAACTAAAACAAATAATTATAAATAAATAAATAAATATAAGAGTGATTAAATAAATAACTATTACGGGCATCACATGCAAGTGTATAAGTAGCATTCTGAATAAAGTAAAAAATAGAAAAATAGAAAAACAAAGAAAAATAAGAAATTACAGGGTTGGCCGAGCAAGTCGACAAAATTACCAGATGTGAACTCGACTTGGTAGTTTTGATTCAAAGTTCAATCCACGAAATCCGGTTTCACATTGCACATTTTTATTTTTTCGAGCAATGAACATCTATTCCCTCCTTGAATCGAAACGTAAGAAATAATGTTAGAGATATTGACTTCTCGAGATTAGCACTTGTATTCACCAACGTTTACTAACTGAGCTAGTTGTACTTTTTTCTTTATACTATTTCCTCCCATGTCGACCAGCTTCGTCGTCAATTTTATGTAACAAACATCATTGTCATGTAATTACTAATTAGAGTAGCAACCTGGAAATGGCTGGAAAATGACAAAGAACATGTTTTTTCATGACCTGAGAAATGTAGGCAGTCTACAATCAAGAACCGTTAGAGTCAATGACAAAACTATATAACATGCATATATAGCAATTCAAATCAAGCTTATACAACATTCAAACTTCCAATTCTTGAATTCGTTAGAGTCAATGACAAAACTATTCGTTACAGTCAATGACAAAACTAATCAATGGCACAGATCATCCTCCTCAGTATTTGCAATTTTCACGGTCATCACCACCATCCTCACCATCGTCATTTTGACAATGTACCAATCACCTCTTTTCTTTCTTTAAAGGAAAAAAAAGAGTACAAATCACTTTTTTTTCTCCATTGTTTTGTAGTAAACGTGCCTACCACTTACGGTAGTTGAGTTTGCTGTCCTACATTTCAATAGTCAAATTATTGGGATATGATGGTAGAAAAGAATCAATATTGGTCTTTTGAATAATTTTTTCTGATGCCACCAACCACTAATAAGGTGTACCATGGTATCCAATGAATAAAGATTCTGTTTTGTACCCTAAGACAAATGATATCCACAATTTCAACAAGTATAAAATAAAGGTGAAAGAAATCTTTTCATCCAATGTTCATTCTCTCTCTGTTATCTTCAAAGCTATTTGCAGTATAACAGGCACATCTAATATTTGTAGATTAAATCTGGAATGGCGTAACTTAATGTGCATGTGCGAGGAATTGAGTGATTTACAGCAGTTACTTGATACAGAATGTAGGAATATAAAAGTTATGATAATTCTCGAGTTGCATAGCCACGAAAAGGTATAAACAAATTTTGTTTTTCATTGAAAGATTGCGAGCAAACAATACACTCAAGATTGAGCAAGGTTTCATCACAAACAAGAATTGTAATTTTTACACACCCATAAATAACGATGGAAAGGAATCAATACAACAGCAGCAATGAGAATTACTTTTTTTTTTATCTCATGCTTATACCCTCATTCATCACACCACAATATAATAGTGTGGCACCATTATCAAATAAATGGAATGAAATAAAGAAACAATAAATTTTATTAAAGAAAAGGTTTTTGGTACAGCTACCTGTGCTGGGGTTGCTGCTGTAGTTTCCGAAGATGTTCCAAAATCGAAGTAGCCTTTCTCTTAGCCCTCTCAGTCCCACTTCTAGCAAGCTCAGTTAAAGGTATCACTGCACCGAGCCTGCTTACAGTGGCAAGATTTTCAGGCTCTCTCTTGCACAACGAAAGCAAAATTGCTGCTGCATTCTCCTTGTTGCGGGGCAGACCAGTTCTCAATAAATCAATCAAAGCAGGTATCGTACTGGCCTTTATTATAGCAGCCTTTGCTTCTGGGTTGCTAGCTAGAACCGAAAGAATAGTTAGAGCCTCGTCAACCATACAATTTCTAGAATCTGTTAGCATCTTTAACAAAGAGGTGATTATCCCTGCCCTAACAGCCCTTCCCTTGTTGCCCTGGTAAATGCACAGATTGAACAAGGCTGTTGCAGCATCTTTCTTCCCTCTAATGCTTCCGGTTTCAAGCAACTCTACCAAAGCTGGAATTGCACCTGAGGCACCAATGATTATTTTATTCTCATCTGCAAGTGACAAGCTAAAGAGTGTCGCTGCAGCATTCTCTCTTGCTTCCACGCTCCCAGCTCTGAGAACTTGGACAATAGAAGTAACAGCTCCAGCAAGCATAATCAGTCCTTTGTTATTCTCATAAATAGAGAGGTTGAGAATGGAAGTAACAGCATTTTCTTGTAGAGAAACATCCTCAGCAGTTAGAAGGTTAATCAGAACAGGGATAGCTCCTGCTTCTGCTATTAGTATTCTGTTATCCGTGCTTCTTTTGGATAGTGATCGGATTTCAGACACAGCAGCTCTACGCTCCTCAATGGACCGGCTAGAGAGTTTGCGAACAAGCAACTGGATTGCTTGTATGTCGCCACTAACATCACGGAAAGATCCATCACTCTTTTTTATTCTCCCGTTTGCCAACCCTATTGGTTGCTCAACATTGTGAGTTGTACACCACTGATTTATTAGACTTCTCAAAACATAGTTTGGTGTCAGTGTCAATTGTTCAAGCTTTTGTTGAGTTTTTGGGCAAGTTGTGTTGCCAGTATCTATCCATCTCTGTATGTAAGCTCTTTCATATGTCTGCAGGATTAGAAGTCCAAAATCAGAAAGCCAGAAATAAAAGGGGGAATAGTTTTGAAATTTTAGTGCGATCTCTTAAAGAAACTTGTGGAGGTGCGAAAGTGACATGCCAGATTGAAAAATGTACCTGTCCTGTAGAGACAATTACGGGATCTTTCATCAGCTCCAAAGATATAGGGCATAGATAATCAACAGGAATTGTGAGTGCATCAGGCTTCTTCAAGTCTTCAATATTCTTGCTAGCCAAATCATCATTCTCGCCACCATCAACTTTATTTAATTTAGTGGTGGCGACCTGGTCAGTAATGACGGGTTTCGACACATCACTTCCTGAAACCGTGTCCAGTTTTTCTGCAACTTCACGATTGATGCTACTGCTTTTCTCAATCTGCATACTTCTTGATAACCTGCTTGCCTTCTGCGCCAGATCAGCGTCTTTATCCACGGGCTGGCCTAAGGAAAAAGAAAGCCTTTTCGAGTTCATAGATCCGTATCTTTCTGTGGCTCTTTGCAACTGTCCTCTCACCAAGGTAACCTACCAAAAGAAAGAAGGTTGACATCAAGGCCATCAAGATCAAAAAGGATCTATATACATTCCCCTCAGCCTAAGAAGCATACCTGTTCCTGCACTTCCTCCGATATGTCGAATTGATCATATGGTATGTTAGACAAAACTTTCTCCAGCTTCCATGTCACACATTGAAATTGGAAGGCAATTTTCTTGGCAGCTACATCCTAAATCAAAACATGAAAAATTCAAAATCATACACAACAGATCATCACCAACCATATCTCACCCGAGTCTGAAAAAAAAACTTCTCAAGGCCTTATAGTGAAAGCAGTGACAAAAACTAAGCAGCAGAACACCAATATCCTATTAAAACGGTGTTTACTGTTACCAAACCAAAATGTACCCACCAACAATTAATTGAATTGTGACAGTTCCCAAATTCTAGTGTGTGTCAGTGTCAGTTTAAAGCCCCAAATCAGTGGATCTACCATGAAATCAATTGACAAAACATTTCTTGGCATAAAATTCATACATCCACAACAATATTCTGAAAAGAACAGGAAAAAAGAATGCTCATTTAATTACAGGCACCTGCTTTAGCAACTAAAAAACAGGGAAACCAAAAAGGAGTAAGCTATTTTTCTTGTTTTGACTGCTTACAGAGTTATTGGTGGACTTAAAAGCAGCAGCAATCGATAGAAGCCGCTTAGCAGCTTGAAGGGCAGCAACCAGATCAGAGCACCAATTCCCAGAATTAGAAGAAGACTCACTCAACGCACCACCGCACTCCTCCACAAAATAGGTCAGCAGAGCCACTCTCCTCACCAGATCCGTGCAATCTTTCTTGAACAACAAATCAGTACCGCTGCCCACCGCCGCCGGCGACCCACCAGACATTCCTGCAATCTCCCGCACCAGAGTCAGGAGGTGGGTCGGAACATGGTCGCAGCAGCCAGGCATTGCCGCTACGTGGACGGGCGGCGACTGGACAGACGCACTTTATTCTTCAATGGTTCTGTTGGGTTTGGTCGGAAATGTTGCTGTGTGTAGAAGGGGAGATAAAGATGGGTGGTGGTGGTGACATGTACGATGATTGGACAAAGAAGAGAAGCAAAATTAAGAAATGGGTTTTTCCTCAAAACATTGGATTATGACATTTATTGGATGTTAGAGAGGGAAAAAAAAGGATTTAAGAAAGAGAGAGACTCGCGGGACGAGAAGACGCTCTGCTTGTGTAAGAGAGAGAGAGAGGGGTAACGGAGACGGTTGGATTTGGAACAATAACTACTTCTTAATTCTTCTATAAACTGTAAAGTGTACATGGGTTTCTGGGGTTTTGTTATTTTCCTGCGTTTCTTTTTTTAAATAAATAAAGGCTTTTATCCAATCATTACAAAATTCTTAATCTCAATTACTTAAGTTATCATTACATCATTAATTTTATTGGTAATGAGCTGGTAAATTATCACTTTGACTTCGTTTTTAATTAACGAGAAAAAGAAATACTTTTTTTTTCTCTTTATAAATGATGTTTTGACACGATTACATACCTAATGAATCTTAAATTTAAGATTAACTTTTTCTATTTTGTAGAAAATATCATTTTAATTTTAGAAATAGTAAAATTTTGATATGATTTGTATGGATACAACAAACAAACAAAAAATTGATGATGTAATTAATAGATATGGATGCATGCTGGTTGTTTTGGGTTTGGAGCATGTGTGTTCCTACTTGCTAGAGTGGTGTGTTGTGGTTAAAAGAGGTAGCTACGTACTACTAGTAGTTTAGCTGGCTTTTAATTTGTTGCCAACTTTGCTAGGCTGGAAAAGGTAAGCTGCCGCGGAGTCGAGGAAGAAGGTGGCCTTTCTTGGTCTTGTTCTTGTCGTTCCTTTCTTATCCACCTAACAAAGAACATGATGATGCAAAATGTGAAAATTAGTGGGCCACAAAAGGTTTTTTAAAATAACCTTAATTATTTATCACTCTTGCACGTTTTTGTTTTTGGTAATTAAAAGGTAAAGTTAGGGATAAATTAGTAAAACAACCAGTCATAGAAATATACATGAATTAGGGTTTTAAAAATAAATCACATACTCTAATAAGCTTAGCACATTTTTTTTGTTTTTTTAGATGAAAAATCTGACTTTGACAATCATAGCACATGAAAGAATGTGTCAAACTTTTATATTATGATGAGTTACGAAACTTTGTTTTAAAACATTTGATGAGTTAATAAACTTGAAAACTAATTCATCGGTTCAATTATTATATATAAATTAATTATATATTGATAATGCGAACAAAATTTATTATTCTCTCCATATTTTATAAAAAAATATTACTAAATTATAAATTCGTAAATTTGATGACAAGGGAGGAAGAAAGAAACAAAATACAGTAAGTTAGAGAGTAGTAATATCTTAGAAGCTACACAAACCTCGGATCAAATGAAAAAGGGCAAAAACTAAATCCTTACACTCAACGTGTTACAGCAATATCATGTAATGTACCAGGAAAGATGAATCGATGCCCAAAAAAGAGGCGAAAATGAAGAAAAATGTGGTGACAGTTTGATCAAAATAATTAAATAATTCTCTTTTCCAAAGTCTTGGTAATTAGCTATTTTTCTAGATACTGCTAGGCGCTAGCTATCACGCAACGACCTGACTCTCTTTTCTCTCTTTCTTGAATAAAAATCAAAGAAAAAAGAGTCCATGGAAAGAAGAAGATAGGATCCAGTTCTGGGCGAGAACGAGAACTGTTTTACAACTCATATTCTCTGTAAAGCTTACATTTGGTCCACCTTCAAACTTTCCTATCGTTCCTTCCCATTAATTACCAACCAAGTCACCAGCTATTTCCATTCTACGGAGTATTAATTTATTCCTGACCAAGAATCAGACCCAACCCTCCGTGTCATGCTCCGCTAATTATGCTAGATTGCCTTCTACTATGCAACTATTAGTAACGTCGTATCGATATTCGCATTTCTTAAGTAAGAAGTTACACATTCGATAATTGAGAAACAAAAACAAAAACAATATTTATTCTATGTTATCGTATATACGTGCAATTTATGTATGACAACGATAATTTGGATGTTACCTAAGAACAGCAAAATCAAGCACAATTTCTCCACAAAAATTCACCTCTAAAATACTTGGTGATGTGGACAATGCTGCATTATTATTTCTTGTAGAATCTATAAAAAAAAGATAGATAAGGAAATTGCTATTTTTTATTGGTGGATATATAAGAGAAAAATGTTCTTTGGACCTTTTCTTCTTTCAAATGTCAAGTCCTTATAAATTCTAGACGTGCTTTCAACAAACTGGTTGTTGTTTGGTGCATATGCATATAATAATGGCATTGGCCATTGGTAATTATGTCCCAATTAAATTGTTCTTTTTTATTTTAAATCTTTTAAAATAATTAGATTCTTTTTTAGGTCTCGAATTAGGTACCTTTTAGTTTCTTGGACTACATCTAATCATATTCGTGCTTGATTGATGTATTAAGATATAAAGTTCTGTCGCCAAATGATTTCTTCATAGACAATGATTGAACCAACGATTTTTACCTGAAAGGTAAGAGTGTTGAACCAATCACACCGATCAACTGTTAATTTTTTATATTAAAAAAAACAATAATTTACCATAGATATTTTTTGTTTTGTTTTGTTTTGTTTCTGTCATCATCATTGTTTCTAACAAAATGCTTACTGGTAATGGTGGCATTTGGTAATATGTTGCTTGCATGTTGGCTTCCTTTGTCTCACTAATTTGTTTCAACCAAGCGTCGTCCGTCTACTTTGTAGCAAAAGAATTTCATCGGCATTTCAAGATCAATTAACAATTTTTAAAATTCTTAAATATTTTAAGTTATGAGTTGGATGGTTAGTATTATAATAATATAATCAATTAAAAACCCTATAATTATTAGTTTTGTAATTAAGTGAGGCTATAGAAAATTCTTGGCCTCGCAGCCGTTGAAAAGCAAAGTCTTCTTTTGCCACGGTGTAATTTATTGGGTTCCATAAACATTGTCGTTTTAATCAACTCTTAAGAAATTCTAATATAAGGAAGAAAGTGGCATATATTAGTTGTAATTTTAAATATTGATAAATTTAATGTGGAATAAAAAATTATTTTAAATCATGAAAAAATAGGAAAGATAAGATTTTATGTGGCCAATTTTAAATACTATCTGCCGTAATAATTTAAGATGAGTCAGTCATGTTGGTGGCAAATGCATTAGGAGCTTGAATCACAGGGTCAAATTCACTTGTCACCTCCATCTCTGAAAAAAGGAAAAGAAAATTGAGATGCGGTGGGGGGATCAGTGGATGATTTTGTTGTCATGTCCTCGTTAATGCTCAGGCAACATCACTCGCACCGGGCACATAACCATAGGCAAGCCATGGGTTTCTTTTTTTACTTCCCTTCTCTGGTTTTTTCTCAGTAGAGAATCGGAAATGAATCACCGCATGAGGGGTATGACTGACGTAGACACCCAGCCCACTACAGCAGACGCGGCGGCTTTGGCTAAGATCAAAACTTCCATTCCTTCTCCTTGGATTCCTAAACTCTGTTCAAAAGAAGTTAGGATTAACCATGACTGCTCCCCAAATTGTAGCATGTTTTATACCAAGATTTTTGAATTTGGGCTTCAAATTCCTTGCGGCCCTTTCATCCCAAATCTTCTTGGGTCTCTTCACCTCGCTCCCTCCCAATTGACACCTAATGCTTGGGCTTATCTGCTTGTTCGTCTCTGCAATTTGGTGTCAAAACCCAAACTTGTCAATGTCTTCCTCTTCTTTTTTGAAGTTGGGCCTATAACCCGTGGAATACTCCCATGTTTTTACCTTTTCCTTCTAGGAAAGGAATGAAGAAGATACTTCCTGGGTCTGATTCTGCAATTCATGAATGGAAGAAACCCTTCTTCAGTATCAAACAGCCTGCATCTTACCCAAACAAGTTTTCCTCCAAGTGGGGAATAGTTCCTGATGAGTTCCTGCAAAACCCTACTCTTTCCAAGGAAGATCAAGCAGTTGTGGAGTCCATACTTGACATTAACAACTCCTTCTTGAAAAATAACAGGTCTCTCGTAGGCAAAAAGTAACTTTTTTTCATTTTTTAAATATTATTTTTTACTCAGATCCACTTTCATCAATTTTATTCATTTTTTTTATATTATTTATGACGTGAAGCCACGTTATTTTAATTTATGTGATTCGTGAGTTCGCGTCAAGTATTTTTTGACGGAGGGAGTATTAATTTGCGGTTATCCTGTTCGTGAGATGGTGAGTTAGTAATTGGTCTTTGATGCAGCTGCTAAGGAATTTCTTGAAAGAACTCAGAAGGGAAAAGCTGCTGCGAAGGCGGTGCCCAGCAAGAGAAAAACTCATGCTGAGACGATGAAGGAGTTAGCACATAAATTGGCTATGAAAGATGAGCAAGGTCATGATAATGAAGCTAGTGATGAGCAGGAAGAGGAGGAGGAATACCTGAGTCCGGAAAAGAAACCAAGAGCTCCAAAGATGAGTACTTTGTCGCTACCCTCTTCAAGTACTGACCATGTTGCTTCCGGGACAGAAGTGGATGATGACAGTTTCCGAAGCCAATTATATGAGCAAGTGACTGTTGCTATTGATGCTACTCTATCTCGGTTAGTTAACATAATGAAGGCTGTTGTTCTGCGATTGCTCAGGCAGACAAACTCAATTTTTTGTGCAAAAGATAAACATCAGAGGGGCGGTGGCGCAGTTGGCTAGCGCGTAGGTCTCATAGCTTCTGAGTGATCCTGAGGTCGAGAGTTCGAGCCTCTCTCGCCCCATTACATCTTTTTCTTCGTTTTTAATACTCTCTAACTTGTCTATTTAGTTAGAGAATTCTCAAGACATTATAAACTTCTCCTACATCGATTTAATTTTATTTATTTATTTACCAAACTCTATGTGAAAAGTCATTAATTTTTATAATTAGCATTATTAATTAATAAAACCTAACCACTTCACTTATATATTTAGGTTATAAGTTCGATCTCTATTATAATAACAATTAATAATATAATCAATATATTTAATTAATTTAGAAAAGAAAACAACGTCATGAGAAGTAGTTGACATTTCCATAGCACATGAGAATAGATGAGTGGTTTAATAGGGTTCAATTCTACTATATAAATAGTGTGTAAGGAATGTGTTAGCTCAGTTATACTAGGCAAAAAAAGAAAAAAACTTCTCGGAGTATCCATTAGTAACATCACAGGCCTTCTCTTGCAAAACGTTCCTGCTGGAACAAGAATTATCTGGTCTACCAAAAACAAAAAAGCGTACTATAGTTATGAAACAGAATTTTCACTTTTGCAAAATTTTCTACTGTTTTGCAAAAACAACGCAGCCAAAAAGTTCTAAATATCCTTTCTTTTTATTTAATCTCCCTTAAAATGAAATTTGAATTTCAAAATAATCATTGAATAAATAAATGCATTTTTGTTATAAAAAAAATATCTAGCAATATTGTCCTTTATAAAATAAAATAAAATAAGAAAGAGAGGAAAAGAACCCAACCCATCATTACTCTGTTTCCACAAATAGATTAGACCAATTAATTAAAGAGACAATAGTAGAAAGTCCATTAATGAGAACTTTCCCCGTATTTAATTTCTCCAACGTTCCCATACTCGCCGCGTGCATCTAACATTCTTCTCTTCTTCAGCAAAAATATACTTATGAGATGCATATAATTTATTCTCATCCAACGACTTAAATTCAATTTTATAAATTTTAATACAACTACATATATATTCAGGACTCAAACTTCTAACCTTTGGTTACGTTATAACATTTCCATACTAGTCCGCTTCGTAGATTTTAATTACAAATAATATAAATTGCGTGTTTGCCTTGAAGAATTAATTCATTCGGCAAAATTAGCCAATTCCTTGAAGAAAACCAAATATGTTTATCACTACTAAAAATTTCTTTCAGCTGATTTACCAAACAAAACCAACCAAAACGCATGATTCTTTCTTGCTGATTGACGCCATTTTTCATAGTTGGATTGAATGGTAGATATCTGTCATCTGGACCATACTTGTACTTTTTATTTCAAACAAGTACTTGTGTAAGTGAGATATGGTCAAATAGTTAATAATGTCATGTCATCTAATTAATTACATTAGTTGGTATACTACTACCACCAAAAATCGATCCATGGTTTTAATCGGATAAATCTGTATGCATACTTTGTCTATATATATATAATGATCATACATTAGTTGATACTTGATAGTCCCATGCCATAACACTCCGGCAAAGATAGATGAATTCTAAATCTCTCTAGCTCTAGCTTGCTACTTGTCTTAATAGCTTGATGCTCCGGCTACATTGTCAAATCTGACTCGGACAATACAATCAAATGGCTGAACAAGAATACAGGTAGACCGGGATTCGAAGATGAATTCAGACGCATTGATAAGCTGCTGGAAACACTACATCAGGTGGTCTTCGCTCATACATGTATTATAACTTATACAAATTACTAAATCATGGACGACCATCATCATAATAATTTGCCTAGCTGGAGAGCAAGATTAAGTTTCTTGAAGTGTAGAACTTTCATCATCATCACTGGAAGAGAAGAAGCGTTGGCGAGTGGCCAATAGCAGCACTACGGTCGAGCTCACTTGATAGGTTTGATTCATTAGCATTATGATCAGTACCAACATCTCCTTGTTTATCAATATGATCAGTTTGTAAGATCAAGATTTAGGTCAGGCAAGGCTGGTACTGATGATGATAGATCATGATTATTATCCTCCAAGCAGCTTCCGGCATCGGATACTTGCTCATCGTCATCAACATGACCATGGCTAATTCCTTTCGTGGCATTTTTGGTTTTGTAGAAAGAGTTATTAGTATACTTGATATTGATGGCAGTGGAGGATGTTGCACTAGCTGAATTTTGCGGGTTTTGAGTAATATTGCGACCTAATCGGTGATTATTTGGATCAATTCCCATGTTTATAAGCTTTCTCCTTATGTGAGAATTATAGTAATTTTTTACTTCATTGTCGGTCCGTCCGGGCAATCTCCCTGCAATTAGTGACCACCTGAAAAAAAAGTGAATTAAGTCTTGAGTTGAACATTATTATTGGATCCTTATATACATTTTGTTGCATTATTATTCTTACGTATGATAAACAGGAAGATTACACCATAGTGTAAAGAACTTCTTTTATACAAAAAGGATGGGAAAACTACATATATAAAAAAAGCGCCTAGAACCTATACGAGATTCCAAACTAAGTCATGAGCGAGACAAACACCGTATCCCTCCGAGATCGCATCAAGAACATCAAGGACTGGAAAAAAAATTAATTAATGTCGTTCTAAAGTAGTTTTCAAAGGAGAATCGATTTATCTTAATTTTATGGAGAAAAGAGGGGGAAATAGTTTTTGTTGTTGTTTTCCCTCGATCTTTTATTTAAAAGGAAAAAAAAAAAAAATTATGAATCAACTCTAACTCTGATCAGTTTATTTTGCTCTGTTGCCATTTCTTATTATCACTTAGGTTAATTTAAGTGTTTTGTGTTTTGAACTGCTATAAAAAATAAAAATGAAACCATAGATATACGATATACTTAAGAGTAATGATGTATATAACCCACCGGTTTCCAAGGAGGGCATGGAGCTTGATAATGAGATCTTCTTCATCTTCACCAAATTTGCCTCTTTTAAGGTCTGGCCTTAAATAGTTTATCCATCTCAATCTACAGCTTTTGCCGCACCGTAGTAGACCTGTTCATGCAAACAAGAATTTTTTTAAAATAAAATAATTATAATTAATCCATCACAAAGTAATTAATTAAACACAAGGTAGCTAGGAAAATATGATAATTATAACTATGAGATCGGGTTATCATCTCTTAAAACTTGCGCTCTTGTTAATTAATGCCGGTCTTAGCTTATTGTATACTTCTTGTAACTAACCTGCAGCTTGAGGGAGAGTGCGCCAACAACCTTCGCCATGTTTTCTAATGTAAGCACTGAGCTTCTCGTCTTCTTGCTTGGACCAAGCTCCTTTGTTGTTGCTGTCTTGCTTAACAGTAACACAACAAGGTTTTCTCATTTCCTTATCCCTAAAAAACCAGAAGACAAGAAAAACCCCAAGAAAAGATCGATGTTGGATAAGAGTGGAATGGAAGAAGAAGTATATTAATTTAGGGAGAGAGGGATATTATACCTATTATATATATGACCAGTAGGTACCACCAAGGACACAAAGATCAGATGGAGCAGGGGAGATGGAGGGATATATATAGAATTTTTTTAAGGTTTATCTCAAAACTTAATACATTAAAGTTTTACAGCAAATAATTATTTCATGTGTAAATTAAATGGTCGAAAAAAATGATAGTTTCATTTCGTTTCATATATTACCTCCGGTTCCAAACAAACGTCGTTTTAGGATTTGTTTTTACTGTAGCTTTTACTTATATTTTTAGTGTTAAAGCTACTGAACATTGAGATGTAAGGAAGTTATTTGTTTGGAACTAGAGAGAGTATAAAAATAATTGAATTGGTGACGTTTTATTTATTATGTGAGAGTATTTAATTGCTGAAACCGATAATATGGAAGGGTATATATTATGTTTAATGGAAAAGGATAAAAGAAATGAAATGAAAAGGTTGGGTTGACTTGGACCGGTGGTTTGGTTTGGCGATGCGTGACTGCATGCGGGGGTGGTTTGTGTACGTTTTCGCAGAAGGGACTGATGTTTGGTTTTGTTGCCGTTAAGTAAGGGTCAATCCCATGCACATACCGACATACGCAGTATAAACAGTGGTCAAATGATAGTATTTATAATTTGATCATGTCATGATCTGTGGTAGCTTTGATGAAGGACCAAATTAAATACAAATAAATTAACATAATTATCATAAGAACTAGGTTTTGCTAAGATTACCAAACGTTACAGAGTACAGCAACATGCTGGAATAGCTCAGTTGGTTAGAGCGTGTGGCTGTTAACCACAAGGTCGGAGGTTCGACCCCTCCTTCTAGCGTGGTTTAATGTTTTCTATATTTTTATATAATCAAAATTATTTCTAGTATATGGGCTGGGCCCAGTTATGCTGCAATATTTAATTTTGTTATTTGGGCCTAGGTTTTGTTTGTAGAGAGCTTATAAGCCTTGGGTTTAGTTTGGCCCATGTACCTGTTTTCCCCAGTTGAAATACTCTGATCAACAAACTTCACATTCGGTCCGACGTTTGTTAACATTCTCTGATTCAAAGTGCCGGACATTCTAGGGACCAGACCAGGAATGTTGAATTACAAAATCTTTAATTAATTCTTATGATAGTCAAATGTTTTTAACAATTACTGTTTTTCTCGCAAGACCCTTACTTTGCATTTTTCTGGCACACTCACTCACACATGTTCTCAGTTCGCCTCCTCCTGGTCCTTTTCTGTACTGATTAGCTTCAAGGGCCGCATCATCACATTGTCTTCATGATCCAAAATCTGAAATTAAGAAACGAATTCACCAAATTTATAGAAAGAAGAAGAAAGGTGATCGAAAAAAGGCAAAGAGCCCAGAGCTTCAATATACAACCAAACCAGAAAAAAACAAAAGGCTGATGCAAAGAAATTCGAAAAAATGGGCCCAAAACCTGGCAGGCAAAGGGACACATTACAGTAGAACTTCAGCTAACCCGTGATTAATACTCTGTTATGAATTATCAATTTATCACGTGAATCCCAAAAATAATTTAAAATTTGGGTTTCAAAGAATTAATTTTAATTTTAATTTTTTCTCAAAATCTAAACTACGCGTATTCTAGTAAAAAAAGATTTGGAGACTTACGTGGCAATGGTACACGTAGCCAGGCTCAGCAGTTGCATCGAAAGGGTATGACGCATTGGAATGTATGTAACCAAACTTGACCAGTATTTTCGTCACATATCCGGGAGCCATCTTGTACACGTTCTTCCACCCTTTCTCGTGCGCCACCACCTCTGTTTTCCTGCCACGTGCATACTTGTGGATCTTGCAAGTCAACGCATTGTTGAATTTCGTCATACAAGCCGTGAATTTCTCCAAGTTCACCAGCTCCGTTTGATCCATCACCACAAACAAACCCAAGTGGATGTGCAGCGGATGATTGTCCTCCGTCAGATTGATCACGTACCACACCTCACTGGTCCCCACTTTCGGAGTCTCGGTCGCTGGGTCATCGTACGATTTGCCATTGATGTAGAGATGGGTCGGCTCATCGATGGCACTGGCGTATTCGTACATGGCAATGTACCGTGTGTGCGATGCACTGGATACATCCGGAGAAACATGCTTGGTTAGCTTGCTGGGTACCCGACCCGAATCCATTTCACGGTGCTTTTTTATCATAAACTTCATGACTTTTCCGTTAAATTCGTTGACCGGGTCTCCTGACGGGTAAGGATACCGTGCATCGTTGGCTAAGATAACAGTGTTTGACTTTGACTTTGAAAAGTCAACTATCACGTCAGCGATCTCTGATGGGGCAAGGAGCGTTTCGTTGCTCATCACCGGCGCTGCGAGATATGCTGAGTCAGATCCCACGTGGATGAATCTCAGACCGTTGGTGAAAAAAAATCGGAAGAATCTAGCATTGCTGGTGTTGATGATGCGAAACCTGTATTTACGACGTCGTACAATCATACGTGGCCATGCTTTTCCATTGACTATGATCGCGTCGCCAAAATATTCAGGCTGCCACTGAGGATGTATAGAAGGGTTGTTTCCGGTGGAATTCATGTATATGGAACCGTCGGTGCGGAAACCACGATCGAACACGACCAATGTCCGATCGAACTCATCACCGGATGGAAGTCCAAGCGGGTGTTCCACATCAGCATGGCGGATGATGTAGGCCCCAAGCAAACCTGCTAAAAGGTTGACTCTGGTCAACCCCATGGCATGATCATGGTACCATAAGTTGCCAGGCTGTTGATTGTTGTGGTAGTGGTATGTTTTCTTGGTCCAAGTGGGTCCTTTGTATTTGAATCCACGGGTGAACCATGAATGTGCGTGCCCATCACTCTCGGGCTCACTGATACTACCGTGGAGGTGCACCACCGTAGGAACGCCCTTCTTCGCGGTGGGAACGGGGATTGTTGGGTCCCACGGGAGGATGTGCTTGTTTGGGAGGTGATTTCGCCATGTGATGTAAGAGTCAACACCATGGACGGCTTCGATTGTTGGACCAGGAATTGTTGCTGTGCTCTTGGATGCACCGTAAGCAAATACCGGAGTTGGAGGTAAGTCCCTGTGGAATTTCTGCAGAAAGCAATCGTCTTTAAAGGATAATAATAGAAAAAGTTAATAATAAGTATTTTACTGATAAAATTAATTTTAAATAATATAAAATTAAAAATTGAAGGAAAAAGAAAACATCTAAGAAAAAACGGGAGAATAATTTGTTTACAGAAGGAAAGGAAAGCAAGGCACTTAATTAGCCAAAACCTTTCGCGAATATTTCCTTATAGGAGTGGGAAATAGAGGGGGGGAAATGATTTTTTGGTAATGAGAATTAAAGTTAAGAATTAAAGTTAGAATCTTATTAGGTCAAGACTCATTGTGACTCGAGTTAATATAGTAAGAAATTAAGTGCTTTTAATAAGTAATTAATGGATGTTTAACTATATGCAATGAGTTGGGTACACCATTTGCTTTTTATTTTGGGGTCCTTTACGATGGTATTGATCCTAACTTTTGAGCTGGCTCAGATGATAATAGAAAAAGTTATTATAACAGTTATGTTCAAATAGTAAAAAAATTGTTCATTTTTAACTAAAATTTTAAGTTCGTCTCTTATAAATAAATAAAAAAATTATATTGGTAGAGTCACCATCTTTCAAAGGACTGATAAATCTGAAACAAAGTTGATTTAAAGAGAGAAGACACCCAAAAATATACTGTATAAAATAAAATTCTCTTATCTTTTATTTGAAGACCAATTAAAATAAGTTATGTAAAGCAAAAAGGCCCACAGGATACATTCTTAGAACATCCTAGAGAGTATAAAATTCCCATAATCCATTGGCAATCCATTTCTTTTACTTTTTAAAACTTTTTTAGTATAAAAACTTAAGAATACCAATTCAAAATAAGATCTATTCAATTTTTGCCACGTTAACTACAATTGAGAGACCAACAAGTCACATAAACACATTTTAGATCGATGCGATATACACTTCATGTTTTCAATAGTTTCTTTTATTCATATTCGGAAGAGACAGAGAGAATATTCGATATAAATATCTAAAAAGTTTGAAAAAAAGAATACAAACAAAGCTTTGTAACGATCAAATTTAAAGAACAGCAATTGGAACTTTTTTCCATTTGTACTCTAGCGCTTCTTGACCAGCAAAGTCCTATACGGTTTTTGTCTATTCTTATACACGATATTTTTTTGGTTTCCATATTAATTCACAACCTCAATATTACATTAAAGTTAAAGACTTTCTTTTAATGTATTTTATTCTTGTAAATTCTTTTTTTCCTTCAATTTCTTGATATATTTGATGACGTGTTGACATCAAGTCCAATAGCATATATGGATAGCCAGCCTTTTCTACATATCCTATTCCTAGAATCTATACCCCCACCTACATCCTCATCCTCATACAATTCAAACAAATTGGAAACATAAACTAAAATCTTCAAAATTGGAAATAATGCAAGTCATTGATTGGATATAGAGCATCTCTTTAATTTCCACAATATATGTTTTCATGTACCAGTCTACAGTAATCTCGATGCCATAATGTCCCACAAATGGTTCTTGACTGTGAAGTTGTTAAATTGAGTTAGTGGTGAAGGATGAGAAAATCTTACACCGGAGCTACCGTAACTTTTCCATTTTTATAACATAAACAACTATCGCAAGTACTCTATGTTATAAAATGGAAGGAAATACAGTATCTAAAGTACCGACGGTGACGGAGAGGTCCTTAGGTTAGTTTAATCATTTATTAAGAAAAAAAAGAATTCTTTTGCATGTTTGAATTAAAGGATTAAAATTAATTTTCTTAGTATTGGTTACAACCACTAAAGAGTAAATTTTTGTAGTCATTGGGAACGTGAGAATTTCTAATTTTTAGGTTATTGACTAGACCACATTGATTTTTTTCTGCTCTTAGAAAGACTAGAAGTCTAGAATTTGGAGCTAGGCCACAAAGTTCCTTCCTAGAAGAGAAATGAGGCAAAAACCACGAAAAACTAGTACTTAGCTTGACAAATTCCACCAAACACTTAGAGCTTGATTATAGAAAAATTGAACAAGAAATTTAAAAAAGGAAAAATCATACATACCCATTTTTTCTGGTACATGCCGATGTTGAGCGACTTAGATGTAGGAACACCATCCACAACTTTGAAGCTGTGGATTCTGGGCATGTCTGGAAGATCATCGACAAACATCTCCAACTTGGACGGATTCAACAGTTTGTCTTCTCCACATGTTGTGGTAATCAATCCAATAAGCAGAACCAAACACCACAAAACCAAACTTCTTTCCATAACCTCGATGACCGGACACCGAACGGTCATGAAAGAAAAAAAGAATTTATCTGTCGAAGGTTATTGGTGGGAACGGAGAAAAAGAGGAGAGGTGTGGTTTTGGTTTGGCTTAGTTTTTGATTGAAATTTGTAGGTGGTGGGGATATAGGTGTCTGCTGCCGAAAAGAAATTATGATTGGAATTCTCACACTATGACAAGTTTTGTCTTCTTGCTTAGTTTTTGAAAGGAAGTGTTGTTATTTTCTCAGTGTCTCCATTACTTGACACCAAAAAACAAAAGAGAAGTTGGGTGTTAATGGCTAAGAAAAAAGATCTGAAAGAATAGAAAGAGCCGGATATGGAGAGAACAAATTAGGGTCTTAGCTCTGATTAATTAGAGAGGCATTAAGGAAATTAAGAGAGCAATTAAGGGGGTCTTACGTTTATATAGGGAATCGTAGTTAGAAAACTAAAATAAGTAATTAAAATTTTAAATTCGAGTTTTAAAAATATAACGAATCGTAGTTAGAAAACTATCTTTTGGTCTCATGCTTGAAAAAAATAAAATAAAATCCAACTCATAATACACTAACAATTAATAGATTCTATATAAAGAAAAAGAAAAGATACGTACACTATGGCCGCCAAGTACACGAGTGTCCATCCCTGTGGAGTGTGGACGATCATTTTTTTAATATTTTCTTAGGTATCATCGATCCCTCTCAAACTATGAACTGTCATTTTTTAACAAAACCCAATTCTTTTTCCAAATATTTAGAATAAGAAACCTTGTATGCATGTCTAGTTGACCCGGTTCATAGATTTTTGTCCATTTATTACCAATTTCGTGCTAATCCAAAATAGTTTAAATATTGTTTTTTAGTTTAGACACTAACACCCATACAATGTATAAATGATATTAGCCGGGACCAAATTAACACACAAACTAAGTTTTATATATATGTGCTCTCCATCGTGTAAACCACATTCTCTTTAAGTGGTGAGCATCTGGGTCGTTAAGCATGATTTTATCACATGATGTAACATGATGCTATGATTAGTTAACTAGTATATTGTAAAATTTACAATAATGCCATACCCATGAAGTGGTGCTTTGTATGAAGATGTCTGTGTGCTGGAGGAAAATCAGCAAGTATACTTGGGTGAGGTGACTTTTGAGTATTTTCCCCTGGAAATCCATCAGGAATTCGTCGTAAATCCGTTGGAAATTCAATCGGTAATGCTGGTCAGGTTTGTAGTAACTAGTGAGTGTTCTAATCACCTTGTAATCATCAACGGATTTGTATTTTGTCCCAACCAAATCCGAACTGCTCACCCCAGCCCAAAGTGCTCTAACAACTATAGTTCCCCTGTTGATGGGTTCCTAGTTCAGATTTCTAGTTCATGGGCTGAATAGCCCATTGTTTTTAGCTTGATATGGGCCTGGATACATAGATAGGCCTTCATTGTTCGTGGAGTCCATCCGAGGGGCTTTAATACTCGGAGCTGTTTCTTTCTAACCATCCGTACAAGTCAAACCTCGGTATTTTAATTCGGTCAAACACACTGTGGCTGAGTAAGATCATTATTTGTTGGTTAATTAGTGACGGCCTGTTCACATTTAACTAACATGCGAGTTCATACTCTATACTCTAAGGTAGCGTTTAGTTTACGAAATGTTATTTTTCTTTTTGAAATAACTCTCTCAGGAGACTGATACCCAAGAGAGTGTGAGAAAAATGTTAGTTTTTTGTGTTTTGTTAGGTTTTAAGATTCCTGGAAAAGTAATATTATTGTGTTTGTTTTGTACTTGAAAATACTCGAGCAAAATAAAAAAAATAACTACTTTATCATTTTCTATACTTGTGTGTTTTGTTATATTGTTAGATGTCTAATTATTTTTTTCTATATATACCGTGCTACACAGTTTCCTTTTTATTGAGCTATCTATCTTTCAACAATCAAAATATCAAATGAGTTTGCTTTATGGCTATGGTTTTTTTTTTTGTAGGTTAAGAACATGACAAATGACATAACTTTCAAATTAGAATCTTTGAAAATTATAGCAAAGTATGACACGTATTGTTCTAATAATGCAAAAAAACATAACTGTAACAATAGACAAGTCTTTAAAATTTAAAGTACAATAAGATGATCTATTTCATCTAATCGATCAATTATCTTGTGGATCGAAATCAAATACTGTTTTTTAAGAAGATGCTTTATTATGTTATTTTCTATAATTATTTTTGGACAAATATGTCATTTAATAAAAAAAAAATAGTTTTCCTTGTATCAGGAAATCACTATCCCCATCCCCTAGCCAAAGAATTACTTTCCCCCATTTTTTGGAAAGTTAAGCAGGTCAAGGAAAGTTGGATTTCGAGGGAGAGTGATTCCTTGTCGTAAGTAAACGTAATAAAATTCAAAATCTCGGATTCCCGAGTCACTTTTCTTCCTGATTCCACCAACCAAACGCACCCTAAATTTCTAAAATTAATCTATATCGCTCTTTTTTTTCTTCTTTTTAATTAATAATTGATCTAGTGATGTATTAAGTTGATGCTCATGTGATCTTAGAGTTTCTCAGTATTACTGATATTAGCTGTGTGTTTGAGTGTTAGAATAACTTTTTTTTTAAAATTTAAACTATAAATATTTTTAAATTTATTGAAAAAGACTAATTTAGTCGCATTAAATTAACCCACTAAATAATAATATGCTCATGAGTCACTACATATCATGTTTCTATAAACAAGGGGTGAACCTTTGAACTCTTATAGCTACTCTTGGGAGTTTATCAAACATATATAATAAGTTGTATTTTCATCATGTCATGTCAGAACGGAATTATCTAACAAAAGAAACGAATCAACAATATTTTATTTGAAAAGTAAGAGTATAAAATGATCGAACTAAAATCAGTAGACATTTTAATGAATCAATCTTACAAATGAGTTATAGAAAAGAAAAAGAAAAGGCTCAGCTAGGTTGGAACTTGGGAAATGGTATAACAAGTTGTTGTACTCCCTCCGGTACGTTTTATATGACATTTTAGTATTTACTTTTACTGTTTCGGAATGTATCTTAAGACGGCCGGAACATTCACTATTTGAGATAATTTTGCCCCGGTTTTTTTCTCGAAAGTACGTTAAAGATTAACGTACGTTCGAAAAAAAGTACAGAATTTTTTGGGGTCAAATAGTGCCTCATCCGACCTCCTCGATATGCGTTCCCTACTGAATATTGAGATGCGAAGAAGTCATATAATTCATGCCAGAGAGAGTAGTAGACAATGGTGATGACGGTACTGTTCAATCAACCATTCTTGGCTCATTTGCAATAACCCTAGTGGCCAGCAAAAGCCTATATGCCTTTGTCGGTAAGAAGTAAAAAACCCAATACAGAAATTCCACGGGTGAGAATGAGATGCACGTGAAGAAACCTACTACCTAACGTGCACAACACAACATTAAATTCGATAGTGTATATATATGTATGACCCACTTCATCAAAACCAACTACCCTTCTGCATTTTGGACCATCATGTCTCTAACCATAGGGGAAAAAATTCAATTATCCAATGTCACAGTGTCTGTCATATGAGAATATACTTCAATTGTTAATTCAAATTGACCCTTGATGGATAATGGTTCAACTGGAAGATGCATTTTTGTTTATTTTACTTTGTCAGGGTTGTCTACTGTCCGATCAATACATCAAATGCTGACTACTGTTTTAAATTCAAGTTGGTAGAATTATAAATTATGTCCAAATTTTTCTTTATAAATTTTAACATAATTATATATATCCAAAGCTCAAATCCACTGTTTGTGGGTATTTTTTTTTGTTTGTTTATTGGTTCTCACATTCCACAGACCAAAGAGTCTGTCTTCTGAAATAAAAGGAGACAGAAACTAGACAACAAAAAAAGAAGCAAGAAAAGCAAACAAAGCCATCATTCATCTAAGAGCAACAAATCCTACCATTACTAGTTTTACTACTACTACTATACTACACAAAATACATCTGATATTAATTAAAGATTCACTGAAACATGCCCATCATCCCACAATCCCACTATCATCATCCTCAAGAGAATACTGTCAACAAAAGCAACTACTTACTTACTCCACTAAAATGATGACCTCTTTCCAAGTCAAACCGCCTAGTCAAACAACACCACCTTTACATCATTACATTATTGAACAGCTGCTTGTGTTCTGATCACTGAACATATGGGATGATGATCCAGCAGCAGAAGAGTTGTCAACACCATAGTAATTAGGTGGTGGTTCATTGTAGGAGTAAGGAGCAGGGCTGTAATTATTGTAGTAATAGCCAGTGCTAGGTGGAATAAAAGGAGACCTGTGATAACTCATTTGTGGTTGTGGCATTGGTTGCGATTGTTGCTGCTGCCTGTTCTGCAAATTCATCATCATTGCTGCTGCTGCTGGATGGTTGTAGCCGTTATTCATGTTCATCAGCATTGATGTTGGGTATTCATGACCAGAAGACCCTTGATGGTATCCATTAACATTAGGCTGAACTTGTAACCCTCCTAAACCATTTGGATTAAGATTCTGACCACCAAAAGCAGCAGCGTTGACCAAATTTGCACCATTTCCATGGACACCAGCAAGATTCATCATGGCACTGATGTCATTTCCCCTTTTGACTTCCCCATTATGATTAGGGTTTCCACCAACTAATTGGACATTATTCATTTTCAATGCTGCCATTGTTTTCTGATCCAACACACCTGGATTCATCACTTTCATGCCCATATTCTGATTTGGATTGTTCCCTTTTTTACCAGAATTATCATTCACATTGACAAGATTATTGGCCATCATCTTATTACCATTGTTAGAAGCTGCTGCTGCTTGAATAGCTGCAATGCCTTTCTTCGCATCGTTTGCGTTAATTGCTTGCTGCCTTAGAAGATTCAGTTGGTTTTCTGAGAGGAATTTGAACTCATCCTCATCCTCATCTTCATCATCCTCGTCAAAATAGTCATCATCATCCTCTTCGGAGCTGAACGGATGGAACTTCTGCTGGTGCTGCTGGTTCTTGAAGGCTTCATAATCCTTCATTAACCCTTGCTGCTGCTTTTGGCCCTTGTTCTTTTTGTCATCTTTGATGCAGCTGTTCTTCTGCTTCTGGTTATGGTTAAGATGGGACTTTTGGGACCAAACCTCAGCATGTTTACCAGCTCTGACTAGTTTCTTAATCAAAGTTGCAGAATCTACACTGCCTGATACTGTTACCTTCTGTTGCTCTGCGTCTATGCCTACTTGGTAAACACCTGTAGGAGAAAACAGAGCAATTGTTAGTATAAAAATAGACAAAACACAAAAGAAGAAACCCTTGTAAGTGTACAGATTAAGGGAAAGAAAACCCAAAATTCAAGTCAACATAACTTTGGTTTCCACACCATAGAAGGAAATGGGGAGGGTGAGGATAAATTAATCATTACATTGAATACTACTAATTGAGAGGGAAATGCACAAAAACTGAGTTTTCTACCACATTTTATCCAACCAAAACAGAAAAACTTGCTAAACTTGAGACATGATTATAGTACTGCATTTCACTTCAAGAAAAAATAGTACAGCCATCAAGTGAAGTACAGTGATAAATATATCACTACGATGAAAAAGGAAATGCCATGCTTCAATTCTTCAAGCAAGATTAAAAAATGAGAGTGGAAAGAAATTAGAGAGTTATATATCAAATCAGAAGAGTATTTTTTTTTTGTCATTTCCAGGAAAATGGGAACAGATCAGATAAACAAAGAGGGAATGAGAGCAAGCCACAATGTCCAAATTTCAACACCTAGAAGAGAAAATAGAGAATATAGTAATAATAATGTAAAAAGTAAAGGCAAGAAAGTTGCGCCGATTTCACCTTCAATCCTCTGCAGTAATTTCTTAACTTTCTGCTTACACCCATCACAATGTATGTTCACTTTGAGGACGCAAGTCTGTAGAGAAGAAAATAAGAAGAAACAGAGCAAACAACAAAAACAAACAAGAAAGATTCTTGAGAGAAAAGAGTAAGAAATTAAATGAAAGGAGTAGACTTTAGTGAAAAAAGACAGGAAGAAAGAGAAAGAGAGGAGGGGACCTGGATCTTGAGGAGCTTATAGTCTTCATCTTTAGTCATTTCTTCAGTGCTGTTTGGCTGTTTGGAATGAAAGAAAGAGTCTCTCCACACAAAATCAGCTAGAAAAGAGGAGAGGGAAAAGGAGAATCCTTTTTTATATGGGAAATGGAAAAAAAGACGAATGTTTTGAGCACACAATGACTAAAGATATAATTTTCAAAGTGGGTTTTTAGTTAGACAGCCAATTATAGAATTCACCGAACAAGTTCTTTGTTTTTAAAAAAATTCAGCTGCTACTGTTCTTTTCTTCCAGTTTCTCAAAAGAAAACAAAAGAAAAGCACATGGGTGTTTTGTTTATACTTTATAGGCTTCAAAGTTTCAAACTTTAAAGTAAGAATTGAAAAATTGGAACAAACCAACAAAGAACACAGGGACCCAAAAACAGATAGCCAAGCCAAGGAAGGGAAAGGAAGATACAGTGAGAGAAGGGAGGAGAGAGGGAAATGAGAATGAAGAAAAGTCAGTGAAGAGAGTACATTACATTGGAGATTGGAGATGTCAGTGAAGAGAGTACATTACATTGGAGATCGGAGATGGAGAGAGTAAAAAAAGATTAAAGAAATATAAAGAGTTTTGCTGGTTTTTCTTCTTTCTGTGATGATGTGATTTAACGTTAAATGCTGAAGGGGGAGAAAACAGCGACTTGACAGGCCGACTTCTATCTGATCTATCTACACTTTGATTATTTCGTTAATTTCCAGTGAACAACGAGAGAGAAACATTAAAAAATCCAAATGGGAGTTATTTGTTTGTGCTGTTTTTGTTTTGTTTTATTGCTCTGTTTCCTGATTCAGTGATGGATGAATGTTTTTGATTGATCTCTGAAATTACAAAATGTCAATTCTGTATCTGGATACTTGACGGGAACGATTAATATGAATTAAAATAAAAATCGAAATGGTACATTCTTTATCCCGTTTAGTTACTCAGATCATTGATTGTTGGACCCAACGGCTGTTTTTTGGCTCTAATTTGTGAATTGTTATGAAAAACACTGTCATCTGTTTGTGTTCTGCAATTTGGGGATCTTTGTACTGTGTTTTGTGGATTTCCTTTATCCTCCTCATGTTTGGACTTTTTTTGAAAAGTCTAGCTTTTATTTTTCTAGGATAAACTTTTAGAACAAAAAGGTGGGCATTCTGGGCCTTGACTATTTAAAGCCCAGTTGAGGGAGACCGTGCTTGCTGTGGAAAAGTAAAAAGAGTTGGATAATCACGTGACGCAAATATCCTCGTGACTGACTGGCTATTACGACAAATGGGCCCAATCAGTTTTTTTTCTTTTTAAAAAAAATGATCAATCACATCTAAACTGGGTGAAATTAAATTAACACATTTTTCATATTTTTTCTGATTTTAAAAAAAATGGTGCTACCTATGAAGCTTGGATACTTTAAAAATGGATTCGTATCTATATGAGCAAGTATCGGATACGTCCAAATATAAGAGGTAATTTAACGTAAAACTGGTGGCATGCACACAACCCAATGACAGATATGTTTTTCTTATTATACGACTCTCTCTTTAGCCAAGTAATCAGTGATGAGTTTCTATTGAGGAGAACTCATGGCTTCGAGTGAAGGCTCCTCCTACACACTTGACACGAAAGTTAATGTGCCAAAATGAAACAAAATTCTCCTCTATTCTAAAATATTACTCCCTCCGGATTATATTAAATGACGTCCGCACTGTAGATACGCATATCGTGGAGGCCGGATGACGTACTATTTGACCCCAAAAAATTTCGTACTTTTTTTTTGAACGTACATTAATCCTTAACGTACATTAATCCTTAACGTACATTAATCCTCCTACACACTTGACACGAAAGTTTTGGATCCCATGCCTTGTGCCAGAGTTATGATCGTTTCTACTTCCTAACCTCATGGTGGGACCCATACTTGATCTTCTTTCCATTCAAGGATAAGGGCAAGATCATCAAATTACCGGTCAAATTTAGACGCTTAAGATGGCCCATGGGCCACAGTTAATAGTCAGTTCCCACGGGGCATTTTTTTAATGAAAGTTCATACGGCCCATGGGCCGAACTATAGAACTTCCCATGGGATGTCGAGCGTACGAAACGATATCCTGAAAAGTTATAGTTGAAATTACAAATGAAATAAAATTTAAAAGTAATGAGAAATGAATTTGATCAAAACTCTGGTTCAAGTGAGTTTTTTACTGTTATTTCTGAATTTGACCAGCTTTTGCAGCTACATAAAAAGGAATTTTAAGGGTCAATTAATTCAAATTAGTGGTCTAGTTGTTCGTTCTTTAAAAAAATCTGTTTGTTTTTGCAACGAAAGTGCAAAAACTTCACAAAGTAGATATTTTGGGATAGATTTTAGTTCAGTTTAGGATCGATTTATAATTTTAGGTCCAACCCAAATTATTTTTGCACACATTTTGTGTAACTCTTTTAATACATTGCCATTTTATTAAAAGAAAAACAAAGTACACATGGATTCTTTTTCCATTCTCGTTAATGACATAATAATAATTAACAACAATCAATCTACATAATCAATCCTTTAATCATGTAGTAATTACAAATTACAATGAAGGCGAATATGATCTCTCCCTTTACTTAGTGACACCATTTTCATGCGTATATTATTCCTCTATTCATTCTCCTTTCCGTAGCTCCTAAAAGAGAAGCCTAACTAACGTCCCTTTTCCCTTTCTTTTGGACTTTTTACAAAGAGAATAATTAAAATGAAATAAAGCTCTTATGTTTCTCTTCTTTTTGAACGAAAAGAAAGTGTCACGGAGCTAAGTTATAGTGACACAAGTTCCTTCACGTGTGACCTGACTTATTTTTAGGGTTTCTCGATCATATATACGAACGTTTGTGTAAATTTTAAGCGATATTTTGATCAATTTTAATATTTTATCTTTTTACTATATGACATCATCAAACTTATTCGATGGCTAATTAAACATTCATACTACCTTAAGATGGTTGTTAAACTTTAAAAAAATAATTTGATGATAATTTAATTTAATTGAATATGAGACAGATGGAGTAATGGACTAGTAGTGGGTGGCCTTGACATCTTTGCTAAATTTACTATGGATACGAATTCGAATATAAATTGTTTTTTTCCCCTAACTTCTCTAACAATAAAAGTCAAAAAAAGTCACTTATTCTGTTTTGGATAAAGCTTTCATCTTAGCAATTCTTCTTTGTTATTATTGTCTATTGATTACCAATTACTTCTCCACAAGTTTCCACATTTTTGGGGGATTACATTTTTTTTTTTATATTCGAATTTAATTCCGAGTCATTATTAATATTTTGTTCGGTTATAAGACAAATAATGAGCTAGTAGATAACTATGAATTAAACAATATAAATAGCAGTCCAGATATTTTTTCGAGCAAGATTAATCTACATTTTACTATGTTAGAACTTAAAAATCAACTTAAGTGGTACCTCTGAAATTTTAAATTAGCTACTTATTCTAAATCTCAAACATGAGACTTTAGAGTGCCCACACGAGTTTTAAATCAATTCCTACGTGCCCTCTTGATAGTTTGCGTATGGCTCGTTTATGCTTATTTCTTACAATAAGATTCCTGCTGCAACTAAAGACAGTTCAGTGAAAATCTTTTGGCAAAATCCATGGAACGTTTATGATCATGATGCAATTAATTTAAGGAATCCTCTTTCCTTTCAGCAACTCACTCGCCAACAAACCCCAGCGAAAAATAAACCAAATTACGTAAGCCTCTATCTCCAAAATCTAAATGCAAAAACCAATCAATTGCTGAATCATGCACGTTTCTGTGGCTAGTATTCGATCACCTCATATTTTACGCGCGGGTATATATCATAAAATACCGTACTCAAAATTTTTGATTTGTGAATGAATCCTGTTTTAAATATCGCATGTTTCGATTTGTAACGTAATTTTAGTTTTCCATTACCATTATTTCTGTTATATTACGTGTGAGTTCCGTTTTGCATAGTATCACCTATTATCGTTACCTTTTTCTATTATAAGTCGTTATAGATTATATCCTAATAAAAAAATCACTAATATTTTATAAATTTATATGACTGTGGTGTCACTAATCTATTGAGTTGAAATAAAATAAAATAAGTCTAATAGTCACGGTATCTATAATAAGTGTGTAACTTAACTAGTAGTGTACTAGTAAAATAAACTAATGGGTCAAGTGTACATTATTTCATTTTTAGGTTTTAATTAAGTTATTTTTTTTTAACTAGTAAGTAAAGTATTAATAAATGGTTAATAATAATAGATTGATAATTTACGTGTTTATTTGATGAATAATATTTCCTCCGGGGCAAAATAATAGTCGTTTTAGGATTTGCTTTTATTGTTCCGGCACGTATCTTAAAGCGGCCGGAACAATCACTATTTAAGATAATTTTGCCCCTAATTTTTTCTCGGAAGTACGTTAAGGATTAACGTACGTTCGAAAAAAAGTACGGAATTTTTTGGGGTTAAATAGTGAATTATCCGGCCTCTTTGATATGCGTTCCCTACTAAATATTAGGATACGAGGAAATTATTTATTTTGCCCCAGAGGGAGTATTAGATGAGCAAATTAATGTCATTGAATTGGTTAGTCCACATTTAGAAAAAAAGTAGTAAGTTAAAAAAATATGGGCCGTGGAAGAAAGTAACATGAAACTTATCCCGTTGGGATCAAACCTTAGCTTCTTATTATTGATTATTGGGTGCTTATCTCTAACACGTGTCAAACGCCCAGATGGGTTGGTCGTCACTATCTTGAGTTAGTACAAAGTACCAACATCCCGGACATGAATTCAATTATGTGATCCATAACATTAAAATATGTTAGCTAGGCAGACTATAAACTAGCGATATGCGATATGCCATATGCCATATGCATGCGTTTTGGTCAATGTGGTAAGCTATTATATTCAATTTGATAATTATGGTAAGAACTTCTTGAACAAAACGACAGGAGATCCCCGAATTAATGTGCCTTAATTAGAGGACCTAATCCCTAACCATGGGTTATATAATGAACTAAGTGCATGTCATTTTCCTTAAAATTGTTTTTACACAACCAAATCTATGATCAAATCCCAAAATCTACTTTTTGTTTCTTAACAAAACGATAATGCGGATTGTTTACAATTAAAAATTAATTATATATATGTTAATTAACATTAATCATATACCTCTAAGTTTTCTTTGTTTACTATCTGCATTTTTAGAGGAAGCTTCTCCTCAAGTGATGGGCGCCTTGTCCGACCACCAATTATTCTTCCATATTCAGCGGAGACTTTTTCTTTTAATTATTATTCTCCAAAAAAATAACTCTCGAATCCGACACACAAAAATTAAAAAATAATAATTTATTACTATTTTTGATGTATTTTTAACAAATTATTTTGAAATATAAGAGTACGTATCTTTATTAACGAATAAAGTAATTATAACAAATAAACGATCGAATGGTATAGCAAATAAAGAAAACCAATGAAATATAATCAACACACATTAATATCCATACATAATACCTCTCCTTTACAAACCAGAAACAAGAAAGACTCATCAAGTCAAATCAAACCATCCAAAAACTACTACTAATTAATATAATTAAGGAATAAACTCTGACTAAACTACTTGTGATCCTTCTAATTAACTTAAACACCACCAAGTCTTGTGTATCAAATACTATAGATTAACAAAACTCAATTAATTAACTAACTCAAACACCATTTTAATTATCTTTTCTAGCTAATTAGTTACATGATGGAACATGCATTTGGGTTTTCATCACTGAACATGGATGCGAATTTTTCTTCTGCTGCATTTGGGTTAGGCAGAGCTTGGACCGCATTCTTCACATAACCAGAAGGTGCTTTCTTGTCATAGGCCTGTGCAACATAAGGGTATGCCACTAAATTGTAGGGCACATATGGCCAAAACTCTGCTCTCTTCCCTGTACTCTTCACTTTCTTCAACACCTTGTTTGGCTCCACGTATCCGGTCACCGTTACCTTGCTCTGCTTCCTGTTTACATCCACCCATTTCGCACCTGCAAAACCATATTAATTAACACATAAGTAATTAATTACGAGGTAATTAACAGAAAATACAACATTGTATTTACCACTTAAGCACATATAGTTGAAAGCTAGCTGGTCCATTCGCTACTAGGTGTGTATGGTTTGGGACAGTGACATGTATTATGACTATAATTAATGCTTCTTCCAATGATCTTGTGGAACCAGAAAAAAAAAATTCAAATCTACTAAAATATTATCTTTAATTAGATTCGATTGAAATTTGAGCACACGGTTTTTAAATCTACTTAATCATGACGCAGTTACACATAAATTAAATAAGTAACTTTTTATCGACCAGAGAGTATTGAATAACTCGTATCAATCGAATCAATAAAATTAATCATAATATTACTTTATTTTGACTTGAGTTGATTACCAACTTATGTAATTACTTGTTAATCATTGTTAAAGAAAGGAAAAAGAGGTTAATAATTGGTTAACAAAAGAGGAAAAGAGTTTAAAAAGAGGTGAGTTTTGCTGATGAATCAAAAAGGGAAGTTAGCAAAAGAGGGTGTGAGGGGAAAACAGAGCTTTTATTTATGTAGGAAATTGATTGATGAGGAGAGTGTCAGAATTGTCAGAGTACTTGAGAAAAAAAACAGAGTCAAACAAAACAAGAAATCCAAACCCTTGTAATAATACTTCCAGTTCCCAATACGAGGATCCTCAGGAAAAGGAAAGACACTTACACTCCATCTCTCTGCTCATCTTTGACCCTTTCTTTTCTTTTCTTTTCACTTTAATTTAAAATTTTCTCATGCTATGAATTTCTTGCAAGAATTGTAAAAGGAAAGATTGAATCTAACCTTTCATGGAGGAAACAGAGTTTTTAACCCTTCTTTCACACCCATCACAGTCCATCTTCACTTTGATTTCAACTGTCTGCAAAAGAAAAGAAAGAGAAACATTTGGGATTAATTTCTGCAAACTTTTAAAAGTACCCAAGAAAGATAACACCAGAAAACAGAGTAGGGAAAGAAATGGTTAATTACCTGCATTGGCTTTCGTTTTCTTCTCTTCTTGGCAGTCGTAAACAGATCAGAGAGGTAATCTGAGAGATTATCAAGAGCACCCATTTTGGTTTTCTTTCAGATTTTAAGGTAAAATGCAAGAGTCTGTTTGTTGCTGTTGTTTCTTGATTCTTGAAAGAGAGGGGCAGAGCAGAGAAAGAGAGGAGGATTTAATGCAAAGATGGAAGTATATGTTGAGTGGAGCCATTGGTCCATATTTATAATAAGGTTAAAAAACTATATAATATAATACTATTCTTAATAGTAATTATTAAGGTTATGGAATTTGAATTTGTGTTTAATTAATTGTGCAAGTTGTCCTCTTGAAATTCCAAGAAAATATCTGACATTAATTTATTGTATTAAGACAATGACTTGTGTCTCAAAAACAAAACAAAAATTAAAAAAAATATAGTGCCCTGATCCCCAAGAAAATACGTAATTAAATTACTAATAACAACACCCTACTTACTGATTAAGCACAACAAATTAACAATTGAGAACCCAGATTAATACGTAATTAAATTACTAATCAAGAAGTCTCCAAAATGATACGTTTGTACCATAAATCGAACCGTGATTCGCCAATATTAAGCACAACCCTTTTACCAAATGATACGTTTCTACAAATTTAATTTTGGTTGCTAGTTCCCTTAACTCAGTTTGGTATCATATATAAAATTGGGAACTTGAGGAAGTACTTTCACATTTTTATGAAACCTACTATGATATGTACAGCTGCAATCATCAATGTCTATCTGATGGAGAAATGAGTTCTTATGTTTATTTAAGGGTATACTGTAAATGTAGAAATTGGGTTTTTTAAAGTGTAATTAAGAGGTTAATTAAGTGTAATTAATGATCTGGTGCTCATCTGTCTATCATCATTTGCGAGAACCAAAGAAAAAGGTGGATCCAGGCAGGCCACGCAAAACTGTACGCGGCTATTAGTTGTATCATGGTCGCTGTTTATTTGGAGAAGCACTACTCCCCCTCTACAAATATTCTATACACAAATCAATTTCCCCCCCCAGACATTGAAGAAGTGCAACCGGCCTTAGAGAAAATATGAACATAAATCAATCCTATAGCTATTTTTAGTCCTTATATTTTATTATTTTTCAAAAGGATCCCTATATAGTATATACACCCACTGGAAAAGATCCATTATTAGCTTGATCTACTAAATGTTTTTGACTAAGCCCACCACTCAACCACTCCGCCTTTGAGGTGTTAGTTCATGAATGGTAAACGCTAGCTAGATACTCAAGTTGAATACGCTTACGGTTACGGTATAAAGTACGAGAAACTCAATAAATTTCATCGAGATTTAACCTTAATTAACCTAATATACGACGACCCATTATGGATCTCTCTTAGGTTTGCGGTAATGATTGATCTCAGCACAATTAACGAAGTACTGCTTCCAGTTCTTCCATATGCTAATCACAGTACTGTTGTTTGTTTTTTTCGGGGCGGACGTATTTAAGGAGATGGGGTCTATTGCCCAAGAATTTAAGGGGACACCGCCATCCTAAGATGGCAACCTTTCATAAAATAATATATTTTTATTATAAAGTCGATGGACAAATATGCATATGGTTTGCGTTATATTCTACCCCTCCATTACAAGTTATAGTATTTGTAATATTTGTAGGTTGGGTTGAAAAAAATCTACTTCCATCCAGGTGGGTTGCACATTCTTATGGACAGCAACATAACTTGTGAAACAAAGTGAATTGCTGCCTTAGATTTTGCATTAGTCATTGGAGCCTTTGGCCATCAAAGTCTTGAATAATTGATTGAATGGGTAGGTAGGCCAGCTGGGTATTCTAATTCGTTGGATTTTTTGGTAAATGTCACTCTACACAATCCTGTTTTTCTACTCTGTTCATCTAACACATCATATTCCGATTTTAAAAAAGAAACTCAAAATATAAGACGATACTTTACTCCCAAGTGTCACATCATTTGAGGAATGGCGTGTCTTCTTCCCTAAACATTGGGTTAACTAAAAACTTAATCAAATACTTAAAATTTTCCATCTGGACATAACAAGTTGAAGGGGAAAATGTTATATAAATAATAATTTTATGCATTTTTCAAATTTTCAAAATGAATGTAACAAATCAGTGATGAACACAGCATGTTGAATCATATAATGAGAAAAACACTAAGCCACGTATAGCAAAACTAATGATTAGCATCGGCTAAGTGTGGAACACTACTATGTCACCGTCATGATTCATGAACATATATCTAAACAAGGAAATTTCAAGCATCAGTTTCCTGACTTCCACAAACAAGTCTCGAATTCCAGCTAGAAAAATGAAGCTAACCACTTTGGGAAAGCCAATCCACTTCAAAAGCATGTAGGAAGGGTAGAAAGAATACTCGGAGATATATAAACACTTCAATTGAATTAACTATTGGATGCTAGAAAAATACGTGTTCATGTAAGCTTACACCGATACTTTCAAATTCTACCCTGGTTCCAACAAACATACGTGGATCATTTGATATTTGACAAATGACGCGCGAAAAACATGGTCAATCATATGGATCGTATATTGGATCTCACAGAAAAGAGTAAACAAAAATGCCTTCCCCCAAGAACCAGGATAGGTTTATTTCCTATAGTAAGCCAAAGTATTTCTCAAGTAAGTAGTTCTAGATGGGGGCCGATTCTATTTTGTAATACAGGTATTTTGAAAGTACCTGCTTGCTAAATCCCTCATTGCCTTTCTGATTGTCGCTTTTCTTTCAGAACCGATTCCTTGTTGTTGCTTGAATGCTCAAATAGAGTTAACTGAGTCCTCATCACTGGCATCACTGTCACTACTGCTGCTGCTCCCACTACCACTTCCACTGCTGCTCCCACTTCCACTGCTACTGCTAGAACTAGAAGTATGCTCATTCTTCTCCTCCGCGTTAACCTGTGCTCTAAGGGCTTCTGCAGCATTGCGTCCCTTGTCCACTTCATCCCCACTGTCATCCACGTCAGCAATCTCATCATCTGTGTCATTTTGATGAGGAAGATTGATATCAAATCCTCCAGCTTCTTTTTGTTCAGCACCGTTATCATCAACAGGTGAAGAAGAACCAAAAATGTCCTCTATGTCTATATCTTGATGTTCTTCAACTTCATCATTCTTGGGACTCGGTGAGAAAGTGGATAAGTTTGGTGGATCAGCTTGATGCTCAGGAATCGCCTTTCCAGCAACTTTAGAAACTAGGATAGTTAATAACAATATCAGAATGCATGCAAATAGGTGTTGGAAAATGGCACACAACAGGAAGCTGCAGCTATAACCATCAATAAGAATTATCAAAGACTAGTCACAAGAACCCCTCCTGAAGGTAGCACTTTTCTCCTTATATTCTCAACAAACACTAACTCCTGGATATGAAGAGTAATTAGAAACCAAGACTTGCAACAGCAATCATAAAAATGTAACCAGCCAGAAATACTGAAACACAATTAAGGCATCGATAGATCTGTGATGAATCATCTTGGGGATAAAAGGGACTTCAGGACAACGAGGAATATATTTTTATTGGTTTTGTCCATGATAGAGAGGAATTGAAAAGACAGATCTACATGGCTCTAAGTAATAAGGATGAAGGCTTAGTCAATGTTGAGTCTTAATATTGGAAGTTCTACTTTAGTTACGTGCTTTGAAGAGGGGTCTGATCCCTTAAAAGTTGAAATAAAAATAAACACAAATCTGATGCATAAACCAAGACTGAAAAGACTAGAACCCATAAACAGTATTGGTAGCATCTTATCCACTTCTACAACTTCTATTTTAAATCAACTTAAAATGGCTGGTCCCCTATGCTTCACTACAAAGCCAAAAGGCACACAATAAAAGGATATTGAGGCAAAACAAATAAACAGTCTAAAATCAGATGATTAAGAAAAAGAGCATAGATAACAATTTCTACCATTATAAAGTTATAATTGCTTATCCTTTTCTCAATAGCAGGATAACTACTGGCCAAACATTAGAGTATATAGAGCTAAGCAACAAATGTGCACTGTAAATACCTGTCATCTGTGGTTCACCGATGTCTATCCGTTCCACCTCAACCTGCACAAATACAAAACAGAGTCATCTTGTAACAACAGGAAAGAAGAGTACTTCACTAAAACAACCAAGGGACATAGCAAACAGATAAAGAGTCGAAGCATTGATCAAGTGGAACAACCCAAATAGTTCAGGAAGCACCACAAATCATTGACCAAATATATACATAAAGCATTTTTCTTTTATGACAAAATTAAGTGACAATACCGGCACAGCAGGAAATGTTGAGCTGCTTTTCCCCATATGCACAGGCTTCATACCAGTCTTCCCAACTGGGGACAGCCGAGGCTCAATACCCGGGCCAGATGGAGATGCTGCTGCAGCTGAAGCAGCTGCAGACTCACCAGGTAATCGAATATGCCGGAGCTGCTTGACAGCACGACGCAGCCGCTCCAAACGGAATGTTTGGCCGTCAAAGAACAAAACAGCATCATTGTCCTTGTAGTCCTCGCTGCTCCCTTCAAATGTGACTCTGGGTTTCCCTATTTGATTATTCTGAAATTCCACCGATACTCTGTTATCTTTATTCCTGTGCATTGATCCCGGCTTTTTCTTATCAATCGATGCCGGCTTAAACTCATCTGATCAAGAAAACTAGTCAATTCCAAACCCAAGAAAAAGAACTCAAACACAAACAAAATACAGCAGTTTCATGATCCCCACTTACAACGTAGCGTGCAGTACTTATTGGATGCATGGTTCTTGAAAGAAGGGCCAAGCTTGAGATTGTACCACTGATCAGGTTGCGGGGCAGTTCTGGGCTCTTCCTTAGAGTTGTTCGCCATTACTCTTATTCAAGTGCTAGAGGGAAGAGTCTATCAGGGGAATCTCGGTGGTGAGTTATAGGAGGATGAGACGGTCCAACCTATTGATGACATGGCAGATCAGTGTTTGGAGCCTCAACCCAAATGGAAAAAGGACTGGTTGGGATGATAAATCAAACACCTACACGCCCATTACCTAGAACAGTACTGGTTGGGTCAGTCACATTAAACATTGAAGACTATTGCAGTCCAAGGATAAACCGAAACAAACACTGAGAGACAATGGGGAAGCACTCTAAGGCGTTTTAACTCACCATCCCGGCCTCAAATAAAACAACACTGCACAAGACAATTGCACACCCACAGGCATAATCATTCCAGTATTGTCATGGCAATGTAATCAATTTGATGTGCAAGTCTAAGCAAAAGGGGTAAAAAAAGAACTGAAATAGACAGTGATGAATAGTGATACTAAGACAGTCTATTACATACGGTTTCCTTAAAAATCTTTTTATTTTCCTTCACTCTACTTCATTGAGCACGATACAAGTCTCCCATCAGAGAATTGAGCACAGAATGGTCAATTATTCAGCAGTGTTCGATTGTTATTCAACAAAAATCGAATTGAAAATTTACAACCAATATAATTTTTGAAATGGTACAAGTAAACCCTAACAGGTAAGTGGATCGATCTGATGGGAGATTCTAAAAAGTATGAAAATCATTAATCAAAAATCAAATGATATTAACATTACCGAGAGATAATAAAAAAGGGGAAAAGAAAATACCTCTGAATTTGAGGAGAAGCTGAAAGAATTGGGTGAAGGGTTTTGTATTTTGCTTTTGAACCAGAAGGAATAGGCTTTTTTTCAGATTAAACAAGAGAGAGAGCAGGCGCAAAAGAAAGAAGAGAAAGAAGCGCAAAAACATAGCGGAGCCAGGTTTCGATCCTGGGACCTGTGGGTTATGGGCCCACCACGCTTCCGCTGCGCCACTCCGCTTTGGTGATATGTAATCAACACATATATATATATAATCATTTCTACCTATAATGGTAATAATGCTTAGATTGTTAGAAAAGCCATACCAGAAGGCAGAAGGAATATGAAAAAGGAAAATTACACTGGTCCATCTACAAGGAACAATCAAACAACGAATCTAAGAAGGCAGCAAGAAAACAAAACATGAACTGTGCACATCAACATGATAGCTGAACTCAATAATTGACATATCAAATAATAAAATCACTAAATAACAAAGAAAATCAAGCTAGCAGGCAATGGAAGAAACATACCTCATCTAACAATGAAATCAGCCTAGACTTCTTTCTCCTGCTTTCACTTCCATCACCAGAGCTAAGCGGATCATCAGAAGAACCACTAGTTGCATTAAAACACTCAATTGGAGGATCCATGATAGAAGCATCCACACCCATCTTTTGACTGAAAATTCCTCTACCACCCACATCACAGAATTCTTCAAGCAACTGTTGGGCAGGCTTTAAAAATCTTGATCCTTTCAAAACTGTAGCATACCCAGTAAAGGGTCCAAGAGGGACAGAGCTTCTAGAAACCTCATTAGAGGTGGAACCACCACCTGCTCCTCCTCCTCCTCCAACGATGGAGGCAGGAACCATGTAACCACCAGCAGCTGTAATTGCAGAGCTGTATCTTTGTAAATTGAGCTCTAACAATCTAAGCATTATTACCAATATTGACAATTCAAGAATATTGTTCAATTTCTTCCACTTCTGTCAATATACGCCAACCTTTTCAAAATTAAATTCAAGTGGAGAAAAAAAAAACTCTTTTCATTAAGGAAACATCTCATGATCTACAAAATTGACAATCTTCAGAATCTACAATAGTTGGGAAAAAAAGCGTTGAGACATTTTGGAACTTCAAATCCTCCATCAAGCAAAAGTATCATTTAGCTGTGAATTTGTTCTGGACCTTGAGATGTATAGATTTAACTATGGTGACTCCTACCCTCCTTTTCTGGTTTCAGCCAACTAATGGATTTCTCCTAAGCTTATCGATCTTCCGCTCCAAACTAACAACGGTCTCCTTCTTGCCCTCATCAAGAAGAGCTTGTTTCAGATGACTGAACATGGATGCCGGTGGCCGAATACCCACATCCAGCATCTCCCCAAAGTACTTGCAAGCCTCATCTAGCTTAGTCTCATGGCACAAACGACTAATAAGAGTGGAGAACATGTGCATCCCAGGAAGGATTCCCTGCCCCTTCATCCGATCCCAGACTTTTATCGCCATGTCCACTCTCCCCTCGTTGCAAAACATTCTCACAATAATCTCGTAAGTACTCACTGTTGGCTCACATCCCTTCCCGCTGCTCATCTTCTGCAAAACTTCATAAGCTTCTTTTGTTTTTCGGGCCTTTATCAGATGATGGAGAATTATATCGTAAGTTCTGGAGTTTGGACCAACCCCACATTCCCTCATCTCATCGACAATCCTATACGCATCATGCATCCTATCGGACCAGCAATACGCCCCGACAAGAGCATTGTAAGTTGGTGCCTCGAGGGGAAAACCGCTAGCCTTCGATTGCTCGAAAAACGCAAGGGCTTCACTCAACCTCTTGGCAGACCCCAATCCATTAACCAGACTGCAGAAAATGTGAGGACTAGGCTTGCATTTCTTCTCCTCCATATCATGGAAGACACCGATTGCATCATCATACTTCCCAACCTTGCAATAAGCGTTGATAACAATGCCATAAGTCACAACATCAGGATGAAAGCCTTCATCTTTCATTTCCCTATAGATTTCATTCAACCTCAACAAGTTTTTCTCTTGACCCCAACCTTCAAGCAATATCGTGTACGACTTGATATCCGGCTTGAAACTTCTGTTTTTCATTTTATCAAACACCTCCTGTGCTCTCTCCACATGCCGCGACTTGCTCAAAATATCAATCAATCTATTATAATCCGATGATTCAAGCTTCAATCCAAACTTCCCCATACTCCTAAAACCATCTATTGCTTCTTTAATTTTCCTACCTCTGGCATATCTCCTAGCAATCAATGCGAAAGTATCTTTACTCAACAACTGTTTTTTCTTCATGTCATTAACAAAACTCCATATCAGCTTAAACTGCTTAATCTTCCCCAGAGATTCAATCAACTCATTGTAGATCTCTGTGGTGTGCTGAAACCCTTTTTGCTTCTCTGCCCATCTAAAAAATGACAATGCAATAAAACCAGCATTGCTCATCTTGTTTAGTACCTCAAACACCAGACATGGAGACACCTGAATTGAAGCCTTATTAAGCAAGGTCTCAATGTCACCATTGTTGGGTTTTGAGAAAAGTTTGCAGATTTCCTCTGCCTGAAAAACTTCTGGGTTTTGGTTATTGCCATTGACAAGGGATTGGGTTTGCTTCAAATTAGTATGTAGTGATCTGTAAAGGCTAAAATGAGGGTTAGAGAGAGACCCTGGTATGTTTTCCTTATTGGATGTGGAGATTGGAAAGAAATTTTGGGTTTTGCTATTCTTATGCCAAGAACTAAGTGATCTGTTAAGCAAGAATTGGGGATTGAGAGGAGGAACGGAGGGTAGATTGGAATGTTTCGGCGTTTTTGATAGGAGATTGAAGAATCTAGGCAGACCCATTTTCACGAAATGGGCCAAGTTTATAAGAACTGTCAAGCAGAGATGTGCAGAGATGTTGGAAGCATAAATTGTTTAGGGTTTTGGTTTGGCGGGAGGAGGCCAAGCACAAGGGGACGAGACGATGCTGCAGCACCTTTCCTTTAACAAATAATAAGAAGAAGAAAATTAGGAGCAGCTTTGTTTTTCTTTTCCTTACTGATAAAAGCAATTTTTGTTTTTGAAGGATCATTAATGAACTTACTGTTCTGGTAAAAAAATAGAATTTGAAATTCTAATTTTGGAACCTTTTTTTCTTTCGATGAATAAGTAAAAACACAATTTAGAAAATTCGAATTGAAAATTTAAGTTTTCTTAACATAAATATTACCAAATTATAAACTTAACAGTGAAACAGTTAGAATCGGTAAATAAGGAAACATTTACAATAAAGTTCTTTCATGGATTAATTAATTATATATTATCTTCTAATCAGAGAGACACAAGTTTTAATATTTCAATGTTTACCTGATACATAACTAGTTGAACAACAAACTAAAATGATTGAAGGATTTGTGAGGCATATTAGAAGAAGTTTGCTTTGCTCTTTGACCAATCTGTGGTGGATTGTTTTTATAACTTCCCTCCATTTTCTGATTGTTCAAAGGACTGACTTCTTCAATTTGCATCAGTTCATCAAAGTAAGAGGGTGGGAGGGAGAGGTGAAAACAATACAACAAATGAGATTATAATGAATGAGTTTCTGTTACAACATTGGAAGAATGCTAAAGAACATAAATATGTTAAACATACAACAACTGTGCTATATGGCAGCAGAAGTTCCTCTGACTCGTACACTGGTTCGAACCAAACTCGCCCGTTTCCCTTCTACTCTGCCAGCCCTATAAAATATTATCATACCGAACCTGAGAAGCCCCAAAAATATGACCTAAATACCAAAGAATCAACCTCATGCTGTTCCCACCATCCTTCAAATTGATAAATAAAATTCACATTCAAAGGATCATACCGTGGATGATACAACATCAACAACTTGTGCTTTCATTTGCACTGATTCATCTGCGAATTCCATTCATCGAGAAGGTTGGAAATGGTCCTTTCAAATTTCTTCGCCTGGGGTCCAGGCTTCACAACATTGACATCACCCCATTGGGAGCAAGGATCCATCCAACGCCTCCGGCCAGTGCACCATGCACCTGGAGCAGCTTGGTTATGTCCACGCTTAAGGATCTTCTCATCAATAATGTCCAGTACAGGATCATCCTTCTGGAACTGTCTTGCAAAAGCAGCACCACTTTGTACCATTTGATCAAAATCAGATCTGTTCAAGAAATGTGGCTCCATCTTGGGAGGATTATCCCACACCATATACCGTAGATCACTGTTTACAGTTGAGTTCTTAAACTCTGGCGCATTGCAAATAACAGAATGGAAATAACTTTCTTCAGCAAAAACCACATTGTTGAAGTACATAAGAAGGGTTCGAGGAAGATTATCCCAACCAACAATGCAAAATTCAAGAAACGATCTGCTCAAGATGACCCATGGGGAACCTGCATGTAGCATTTCAACAAAAGTAAGCATAGCCAAAGATGGACAGAAATCACATAGAGAGATAGACTTTACCTGTGAATAATTTGAAAGCATCAGGTGTTGGCCGCTTCTCCGTGGCATGAAAAATCTGGGTTCTCCTGGCTAAGTAAATCCCCGGATCCACAACAATAGGATGAAATCTTTGATCTCTGCAACAAAGTTGGAACAATAGATATTTAGATTCCTCTAACATATGACCCCCGAAATGTAATCAAATTTTCACGACAAAAAGTTTCCTACTCTTTCCACCCAAGGTCACTGGTGTGGTCTATAAAATTGAGGTATCTACTCGTGGAGGAAAATGCATGGGACAAATCTGCAAGATGACAGAAGCAAAAGACTGAAATGTTAGTACACTATTAGAAAGGAATATGTACAACACACTGGAACCATACACAAAAGCCCATGAAAAGTCCTCCAACTTCCAACAATTTGACAACAATAGACGTCAAAAGCTCATAGATAAAAGGAAAAGAAAAAAGAGGAGCAAATTGGATATTAGATAGAAGACATTATAATACTAAGCCTGCATCAATAAAAATGCAAATTGTAGCAAAGAAGACAGCAATATGTGCTGATTGTGGAAAAATAAAGACGGAGCAAGGAAATAATCGTAAGGATGGGCTAATGACACACAAAATATGGAACTAGTGTTCGGCATGAGCAAAATGTTAGTGGAGGAAACTAAGCAGTATCGACAAGAGTGCAGGGGCAAGGAAGCAGATAGTCAGGACAATTACACAATTGTCCAGAATGAAGGGTAACTCTAGATGTGTTTGATAATGAAGAGAAAGAGCAATTTGGGAAGCTATCTATGATGGTTAGGGGAAAAAAAGACATTGATGTTTATCCAATTCAAGAGGATGCCTATGTCGTGCCAACATTGATGAGTTCAATAAGAAAAGGAGCAATATATTTCTGACAAAGACAGCTCAACGTTACAGACACAATAGTCACGAAATGTTATGTTAATTCTTCTTCATGATGATTTTGACAATGAACGCTCATTCAGAGTTGTGTAAATGTGGAATGGATTGCCAGCCAACCTATGATGTTCATCCCCATCATGACGCTATTATGTCAATAAACAGTGAGAGGCGGAGTAAAGGGTTGTACTCGCAGTCATCATGTCATAGAAGCAGGGAGATGTACTGAATGAGTAACATCTGCAGCTGTTGCATGCATGAATTGTTAGGAGCTGTGAGCAAGTAATCTCAATTAAATAGCATAATTAGTTTCAGCACTAGTTTCAGCACTACAGGAGAAAAGTGTTTGTGGGGCAACAAAACTAATCATTGTCAATGACGAAGGTGTTCAAACTAACTGAAGCATGTGAATTAACTTATGAAAGCATTAGACTACAAAGCAAAGTTGATGAGACCATTGACATTTATAACTTTGTTTCCTTGATAAGCAGATACTACATCAAAACACCTATGATGCTTCTGTCTTAATTTCATTGAAAAGAGCTCTTGGTTACAAAAAGAACCCATAACGATGCCCTTCATTCCTCTATTAGCTAAGCACCTAATATTTGCACTAGCCAATTTTCCAGAGAATGATGCAACAGCTACTAACACTTTCTTACATTATTTACCAACTCTCATGGCAACATATGAAGTTATGAAATTGATTTAGTTACGTCGATAATTTCCAAATGAGTAAGTGACTACCATGCATCAAACAAGGATGGCCTCATTTAAAGTCAGAAAGAAATTTAGTAAAAAGGTTCAGTAATTCTAGCATTATTGACATGCATACAAATGCATTTGAAGCATAATTCGACCCATCACAGAATTGATGTAGTTCATTTGTCAAGTCAAACCCCATGTGAATGATAAAAAACCCTTTGCCCAATTCTAGTTATAGCATTCATATTTTACCATATCTAGTATATACCAGGTAAAGAACATAACGTGATGCACACATGAAAGTTTGACTTCATGGTAAAATTAATGTTCCGCAGCTGTTAAAGTCTACCTTCATCCAAAACGTCCTACAACCCCAAGACTAAATCAAGTAAGATTCTAAGGTTACTACTGTACAGATCAAAAAGAACACATGACCCAGAACTTTTCTAAGTAAACTTACAAAGGTAGGATTTCAGAACAACCAAGAAAAAACAAACGCCTTCCTTCTATGACTTTCAACCCATTGCCAACAACTCCACAAGGCAGGTACATCAGCAAGTGGACACACTGTTACATATTTAGACTAACAATATGTTGAAACTCGTAATAGTCGTCTGCAATTACATCCATTTTCTACTACATCTTTGTGATTCATAAGTGGGAAGGTTGAACTGGCAGCTAATAAGCCAAGAAACGAATCATACTTTCAAGAAAAACATAATCTGGTGAACAAGGCTTATTTATGTTAAGGAGCTAGCTTATTGAAAACTTGTTCCTCCAACTGCCTAATCTTACTCAACCATAATAAGCATGCTTCAAGATTCATCAATTCTGAAGTCTTGCCCTGAATAGCAAGTAGAAATTACTAAGTGATTACTTGCAAGAAATAAGGCCGTTGCAGAATCTGATCACAACACAAAAATATATGAAGAGAAATTCAATTTAAGTGCTACAAAACTTTGTTTACACGTGTGCAGGTCAATTCATTATCCCCCACCCTCAAATTATTAGTGGTTGAACAGAAAATTCAGTGATATAGAAAGTTTACAACGCACAATAAGATAGACATCTAAAAATCTTTGCCACGATAGACCAATTTATGAAAAGTTATCCTCCCATCCCTTCTCCAAACTAGAGAATCAAAGCATAAGAAGCTACATCAAAAGTGCTCTGACTAAAAAAATAAAACTAGCCTAGATAACAATCACACAGAGTTTATGTTAAGAACTGAAGAATATCTATCATGCATCTGTCAAGTACCAGAGTCACCTAAGGGCATACGAAAGAGGTGTCGACTTGACATCAACTAGTAAGAAACCATTTTACCACAGAAAAATATAGTGTAAATTGCAATGGATGCCGAGAGAATCAAGAATTAATGAAGAGTTAAGAGAGTGCTACACCGACGAAAATGAAGCATGTACATAAATAGAACTTTAAAACCATTTAATAAAATTAAATGCTCCCAAAAGAAAAGTTAGGTCTACATTTTCATACAGCCTTTCCATCATAAGGTAATCCCTCTAAGCTTCAGCCAGAGTAATCCCTAAACAGAGAAACTTCAAAATCATAAACCACTACTACCCCTCCTAGACCAAACGCATCACCATCAACAATAGATTCATACTATGATCAAAGACCAACCAAAGAAATTGAAACAAACAAATCAAATTGAAAAACAACCAGAACCACGTACCATCTTGAGTCACCAGTGGATAATCTAAAGCACTCAATGGCACAAACCAATTCCACTCTACATCCACCCTCATCAAAATGGCAGCAGCATGCAAAGTCGCAGCCAGATTAGATGAACCCGTAGAGCTAAGCCGACTAGGTTTCCCTATAACATCTACATTCCCAAAGGCACTGATTGCAGGCACCCTATTTACCGCTCCAGCAAGTTTCATTCTCTCCTCATCCGGTGAATCAACATTCAAATGCAACAAGTAACGGTTCCTTGGATGATAGACTGCAAGCAATAACCGGAAGATCCGGTCCCCATCCCCCCTTCCACCGAAGATATAGTATGCAAAAGCAGGTGGGTAATGGATTCCATGGTGGACCGTAGAAGGGAAAGGTTTTGGTGAGCTGAGAGCAGAGATTGAGTAAAGTAAGAGAAAGAGGAGAGATAGGAATGCTGTTGATAAGAGAGTGAAAAACCATCTTTTCTCTGCTCCCATAATCCTGACTATAACACCAATGTCGAATCCTCTTCTTGCTTTCGCTGATCAACTAGCAGATGGAGCAATATGGAGGTTCCAATCAAATAAAGTGCAAGCTTATAAGCTGAATTTGTAGCATTGAGATGGCGTGGACAAATGGGTACACTTCAAAATCAAAAAAATTCGATACTACCATTTAGATTCTGGAAACAAAAAGATAGGTTCCGATAAAACTTCAATCTTTTCTATACAAATTTTAGATTTTCAGGGGAAAAGAAGATATCGTGGGTTGAAGTACGGATTTGAGAGGAAATGGAGAAATGGGTACGTTGAGATCTTGTGGATTGTCTCTAAAACACTGCTGGAACTAAATATTACAGAAAACGGTACAGAGGCAAAACAATTAGATGAGTAAAGTTGCGATTTTTTACCTCTCATACCAATTTACTCCCCTGTATCAGTATGCAATACCATTTCTTGTGTCTGAGGAGCAAGGGTTAGGTTTTCTTTCACAGTTAAAAATGCTGCTTTTTGCGAGGAAGAAACAAGTAAAAATTGAATCTCTCTTGCTTGCGAATGATGATTTCGATTTTCTGATCAAAAGTGCTTAACTTTACGTGCAAAATGTAAATACTTCCGGCTTACATGTTAAATCATTGGGGAATGGAGTCACGCGCCGCATCTGAGAGACACGCGAGGGAAGGGGGAAAGAAGGCCTTGATAGATCCCGGAAGTGAAATGTACGCGCTCTGACAAAATGTGTAGGTGGGTGGAGATAACTGATAATGACGGGATCTTATTTGTTTTTTTTTTGTTTTATCTTCGCCGACGAGACGACTGATGTTTTTACTGAATCAGGAAACTGTTGCTTTCACTAATTGTAATCTGCTTTCACTAGTAGTACTCTGTTCTCTCCTCAGATGACTCCAGATATTAAATTATTTTCCTTAAAACGTATTCTAAAATTAGAGCGTTTTTAATATAATTTGCTCATTTTTTAATCTAAACTCAAAACTAAGGGAACATTACCGATAATCATTTAACAAATTCTATAAAAACACTGATTACTTCTTTCCTTAGATAAAGCATGATGGTATTATTAAAAATAAAATTAAAGACTATAGTCAATAGCTTCTCTATGGTAGGTATACGTTAATTACAAGGGATTTTTGTCACCTAGATATTCTAGTGTGGAAGGGAGTACGTCGCTAATGTGGTCCACTAATCATAGATTAACGGTTGGCATTAGCATTATTTATTTTTTTACCCGGATAGATTTAGAAAGGTAGATAGAGAGACTTAAATTGGAAACTTGAATTGAATATTTTGTCTTTCCTACTTTATAAAAATACCACCCACTGGTATATCTAATAATCATAAAATGTAATATCTATTTTTTTTCCAATTTGCCATTGATGAAAAAGGTGAGATCAGTCATTATATGTATTAATGTTCTTGGCATGTTTTAATTTTTGAAGGGATGAATATGACCCCTACTAAAAGACAGCACACAACGACTTTGCAAATACAGATCGTATCGAAATTACCGTAATACTGTACTGAAGTTTACTTTATTCGGTCGGTATTTTTTTTGAATTTTTTACTATGCGGTATACCGAATTATTAACCGAACTTTGTTCGGTATGGTATGGTATTTGATTAGAAGTTCTTTTTACTATCCTTCCTAGTTCCTATGGGCCAGCTCAGTTGTATAATTGTATTTTTGAGTAATTAATGGTTAACCCCAGCTGCCCAGCTCACCCACAAAACTAATTTGCACAACCGACCAAACCACCCAAATCCCTAATTATAGAAACTAATTTGGCTTCCTCCTCCTCTTCTCCATGTATCTGTCTGATTCATCATCACCATAAGTCCATAACCCGTTCCTAATCACCATCACCTAACCCCATTCCAAAATCGACCATCGACATTCGACAGTGTTACCAACCAAAACCTCACCATCTCTTCCGCCTAACACCAAAACCCTAACCTTTGATTTTTCAATTTGGATTCATCGATGTCCACCACCATCAAGTAATTTGTTTCTTTTATCAATTAAATTAGGGTTTAGTGAAATTTGAAATCAATTTAGGACTGTGTTATTGTTGATTTTATTTGCTATTGATGTTTATATTTTTTTTTTCATACAGATTCCTTATAATGGAGGCCATACCAAACAACACTGATGATGGCCAGATCGGGAGTAGTATTTCAGCAATAAATTGTTGGGTTGTTCTGCATTTGTTGGTCAGTAGTCCACATATCTTTCCCTTTCCTTTTCAATTAGGTTTACCCAGTTGGTTCTAACTTGGTTATTGCTGTGCATTTTTTCAGTAGGAAATATTGCTAATTTTTTAAAGTTGTTTCTCCTGCCATTATGATACTGCATATATTACTTCATCTCGTTAGTTGTTATGTTGTTTGTTTATTTGCAAAGCAGCTTGTTCTTCTGTTTTGAGATTGTAATTCGGTATTACCCATAGTTTTCAGAACCGGACCGGACAGCGAACCGTTTTCGTCAATTTGGTGGTTCAACCGGGTTCGACCGGATTGTAGATGCTGGTCCGTCCGGAACCGTTTACACATTAAACCGGTAAATCTTAGACGAAAAAACCGGATTAAACCGGATTGAACCGGCTGGTTTTTACTGTAGCATTTTATAATATATCAAAAAATATTATTAAAATTGAAAAAGTCCAAAAACGACGTCGTTTTGGTTGCCTCTCTGATGGGCTGACCCATGTCTGTAATGGGCCGACCCATCAAAATTTTTTTTTTTTTTTAAAAAAAAAAAAACCAAACCAAAACGGCGTCGTTTTGGTTTGGATCATCAAACCGGCCGGTTTAACCCGGTTCAATCTGGTTCGCCGGTTACGTAAAAATCGGCCGGTTCGTCCGGTCCGACCCGGGTCAGATGGCAATCCGGTCCGAAAGGTGAATCGGACCGGAAACGTGAAAATGGCCGGTTGAACCGGACGGACCGGCCGTTCCGGTCCGGTTCTGAAAACATGGGTATTACCGTAATACCGTACCGAAATTATTTCGGTAATATGGTAACGGTACCGATCAATAAAAACTATGGTACGATATCTAATTTTTTTAATTCGGTATACCGAATACCGAAATATTTATACCGAAAAATTATGGTACCCACCGATAAACACCCCCTAACGACTACTAATATAAATGTCTAATAATAATCATAAATTTGTGAATAACGTTTTGTTTTTCATTAGAATTTGAAAATTAAACATTTATTGGTTTATTTATTTTATTTATTGTATATGAAGTGAGAGAGAATCTAAAGCTGGGTTGCTATTACCCATCCCGCTGACTGACTTTCTTTCCATGGGAGATCAGCTTGCTTTTCCAATACGAGTAGCGAATGTGTGCACCTCTTTTAGATCTTTTTCTGAAGTGGATGAATCGATTTATGAATAAGCACTCGTGATACGATTGCACCGATCGCATCGCGTACGCGAAGCCAACGCCAAAATCTCGTGGCGCTTATGTTTCGACATTTACGCTACGAAGAAGCGCACCTAAAGTTCAAGGACCAAAGGAGGACATGTTTGCAAATCCAAGGACCAAAGGGGAACTTGGTCCGGCCCAAGCCCAGCTTCGCCCACACGACGTCGCACAACGCCAGCAGCTCCCTCGTCCACACGACGCCGTTTGGGTTGTCTTCCCCACGCACGACCCGGTCGTGTGCAGCGCCCCCCAACCCGCAAGATCCGGCCCACGCCCACAACCGCTCGCTCTCGTCCTCGCCCGCGAGACTCGGTCCACGCACAACCACGTCCCACGCTCGCACCAGCCCACCCTCGATCTCGCCTGGCCACCCGCAAGGCTCGGTCCACGCTGCACCTGCCTCCCACGCCCGACGCGCACGGCCGAGTTCCACGCCAGCAACGTCTGCCGCACGACCAAGTCACGGCTAGCTGGCGCCCTCCCAAGCGTCCACGACAACCGAAATTAAATCCCCACGTCCAAATTAAATCCAATTAATTGCCACCCAATTAATTGGTAAATTACCCTTCTCACCCTTAAGATTTTAGCTATAAATAGGAGCCTTTGTTTCCTTTAGAAATCACTTTTTGATTACCAATTGATTATTCAATCTTAAAGTCAATTTTAGCTTAAATTTCTAGCTTTGTTTTCTTTCAAATTCTTGTAATTAATTCGGTTTCAAACTAGCATTTCAATTGCAAGTTTGAACTCGATCTTTTCAAGTTATTCAATATAGAAAGGTTGCTCGTTCTTCGTTAACGAGAGGGTTTTCTCGAATCACTCGTTTATCCAATTTTCCATCTTTCACTTCAAAATTCCTGATTCAAGAATCATTAATCTTGAATCAAAACCCTCCACAATTACAACATTATCCGCTGCGCATCTATCCGAACATCATCAAATCCGCCAAGAACGCCTTCATCCTTCATCAATCGGAGCATCCACAATCGAGACTAGTTCCTTGCAAATTCAATATCGAAGGATCCTAACACGTGGTAGCGAATCCAAGCCGTCTCGAAGGTTGCTCGTTCTTCATTAACGAGAGGGTTTTCTCGAATCACTTGTTCATCCAATTTTCCATCTTTCACTTCAAAATTCCTGATTCAAGAATCATTAATCTTGAATCAAAACCCTCCGCAATTACAACATTATCCGCTGCGCATCTATCCGAACATCATCAATTCCGCCAAGAACGCCTTCATCCTTCATCAATCGGACCATCCACAATCGAGACTAGTTCCTTGCAAATTCAACATCGAAGGATCCTAACACGTGGTAGCGGAGCCAAGCCGTCTCGAAGGTTGGTAAAAGTTCCAAAATCTCACTCATCAATTTATTTCAATTTCTTTGATATTCATCATTCCTTCCACTCGTCCATTTTGTAATTTTCTCCACTAACATTTTATTTCCTTTTTTTTTTTTTTTTTTTTGCGATCCGAGCGTCCCTTCACTTGTGAATCAAAAAAAAAAAAGAGGAAAGAAAAGAAAAGAAAAGACAAGTCAAAAATAAGGGACAAGATCGCTAGGTAAGCTTTTCGACACTTGACGTGGACTACCATTGGACGAGTCAAGCTTTCTTTCAGCTTCCGAAACACAAATCCTTTTGCGCCATTCTTCATTTGTGTCTTTGTAAGTTTTCATTATTGTTTCTCATATCTCTTCCATTCCAAATTAAGGTAATTGCACAATCTCATTTTGTTCGTGTTATTTACCTTAATTTTTCCATACCTTATTTGAGTACCCAGTTTTCATTGTGTGTCACCAAAGTGCTCATCATTCTTTGAGTCATATTTTTTAAAACTAAAATTGGCTTTAAGTTTATTTGTTTATTTTTGTGTGATTTTGGTGAGAACAATAGAGAGAAGAGTGTAAACACGTGAGGGAGGGTACTAACAAACACCTTTTAGTTCTCCTTTGTGTTTATTTTCTTTGTGCAGGTACACATCATGTCCAACGACCCTACCATTACCGAAGAACATTCGGAAGTACCACCCCCACCACCCGATCCAAACATGAGCCACATTAGCTCCATATTGGAGAAAATGATGGCTAGACTCGAGGCCATCGAAACTCGACAAGCCCAAACACCCCCACCACTACCACAAAGGACCCCTACATTTCCCCACTTTCAACAAAGAACCCGACCCACCGACCCACGAAGTCATTCCTTCTATGGTAACACCGAAGGAGTCTATGCTCGCTCCGATAGTAGCAATAATGAGGAAGATCGCCACTCCCGCAACCGACCACCTCACCATACGAATCCGATATCTCCACCACTAAATCAACTTACCATCAGACACAATCGGAACCGGGGTCCCGATATTCCACTACACCAAGCCAACTCCTATGTGCCGCCACCAAGCCACTCATTCGCAACCGAACCGACCCTTCCTCGGCTATATGATCAAACACGGCACGAACCTCTGCGAGAGGCTCGAAGGAATCCTTCACTCGAGGGACGGTATGACAACTTTAATAACATCAAGTTAACTATCCCATCTTTTGAGGGTCGTGAGAACCCTGATATGTATTATGAATGGGAAAGTAAGATGGAAAGGATATTTGCATGTTATAACTATTCAGAAGAAAAGAAGTGTCGTTTGGCTGTTGTTGAGTTTACAGGTTTAGCCATACAGTGGTGGGAGCGAGTCTTGATTAATCGGAGGTTGGATCATGAACCACCAATCACCACTTGGGCTGAGCTTGTGGAGGAGATGCGATCACGATTTGTGCCGGTTTACTACCTCCGAGATCTGCACCAAAAACTCCAACGATTATATCAAGGGAGTCAGAGTGTCACGGAGTACTATCATGAAATGCTCTCCATGTTGACACGGTTGGATGTCCGCGAGAGTAGTGAGGCAACCATGGCCAGTTTCCTGGGCGACCTTCGCAAGGATATTTCCCAACAGTTGGACTTCCTCCCTTACAACACAATCGAGGAAATGTATCATCTAGCTCTCAAACTAGAACGGCAAGTAAGCTCCAAAATCAAACCCTTTGTCAATACCACTTCTTCTACTCCACAATCTTTGTCCAGTAACAGGAAACCATGGCAACCAAGCACCACTAAGCCAACAGAGTCCCAGCCAAACACCACCAAGCCAACCGAGTCCAAGCCATACACCTCCTCGACCACGCCCAACCCAACCATGACCCAAAGAACACCTAGCCGAACCATTGAATGTTTCAAATGTGGCGGTAAGGGACACATGAGGGCAGAGTGTCCAAACCGCTGCATCATCCTAATCAGGGAAGGAGGAGAGATAATTTCTGAGGATGAGTAAGAAAATGGGGAAAATGAGGCGGAAAGTGAGGAAGAAGGAGAGTATACCCCTTTGGAGATTCCTCGCAGTTTAGTGATCAGACGGACCTTGAGTATGCAAGCCCGAGCAGATGATGAGGTTCTAGGACAGAGGAAAAACTTGTTTCATACCCGGGGAACAGTTGATGGGATGGTCCTCTCGATCATCATTGATAGTGGGAGTTGTGCAGATGTGGCGAGCACCTTACTAGTCCACTCACTTGGACTCTCGACCACCAAGCATCCGCACTCCTATGTTCTGAACTGGTTCAATGACGGCAGCATCATCAAAGTGGTGAAACAGGTGTAGATCAAGTTTCAGATTGGGGAGTACCAGGATGAGCGCGTTTGTGATGTTGCCCCCATGCAAGCCACCCACCTTCTCCTTGGTCGTCCGTGGCAATTTGATCGCCACGCCATCCATGATGGATTCCGCAACACATACCGCATCACTCACACCGGCCGGAAGTTCATGATTCCACCACTTGCACCTAGTCAGGTATACGAAGACCAAATCAAGCTTGAAAAAGCGAGTGCGGTCTTTGATATTTCAATTGCTTTAAATAAAAAAGAGGAAAATAGTGGAGTGAAAAATGTAAGCGGTGAGAGCATTAAAAACAACTCGCAAGAAAAAAATGAGCTTGCGAAGAGAGAAGAGAAAAAGGAAGGAAAGAGTGGAAACACACGGCTAGAAAAAAATGAGCTAGATAGCGAGGTTCCGAGGGGAACGAGGGAAGAGAAAAAAGTGAGTCTCATGGGAAGATCTCGGGATGTGAGGCGTGCACTTCTTGCACAAAAACTCATCATTTTTCTCCGTTTTCGTGCCTTGAGCGCGGAAACATCTAACACTAACCCCGATTCCTCTTCTCCTGCTTTTGTGTCTTTGATGTCAGATTTCCAAGATGTGTTTCCGGACGAGTTGCCCGAAGGACTACCACCAATCCGCGGAATCGAGCACAAGATCGATTTGATTCCCGACGCACCTATACCCAACCGACCCGTCTACCGGTGCAACGCGATGGAAACCAAAGAGTTGGAGGCTCAAATCGAGGCCCTCCTCGCCAAAGGCTACGCCCGAGAAAGCCTTTCCCCGTGTGCAGTCCCGGTGATCCTTGTTCCAAAGAAAGATGGATCATGACGCATGTGCATGGACTATCGAGCAGTCAATAAGGTAACCATTAAATACTCGCACCCCATACCTAGACTTGATGATATGCTAGATGAACTTAGCCATGCTACAATATTTTCAAAAATTGATTTAACTAGTGGATATCATCAAATCCGTATGCATGAAGGAGACCAATGGAAAACAACTTTCAAAACTAAATTTGGTCTTTATGAATGGCTAGTTATGCCTTTTGGGTTAACAAATGCTCCTAGCACATTTATGCGATTAATGAACCATGTGTTGCGTGACTTTATTGGAAAATTTATTGTTGTTTATTTCGATGACATCTTGATATATAGTTCCTCACATGATTCCCATTTTGAGCATTTGAGACTTGTATTTCTAACCCTTCGCGAACATAAGCTTTACGCTAAACTCGAGAAGTGCGAGTTCTGTTTGGACGAAGTCCACTTTCTTGGCTTTCTTGTAGGAACAGATGGACTCAAGGTTGATCAAGCCAAGATCAAGGCGATTGCGGATTGGCCCACCCCGCAAAATGTGAGCGAGGTGCGCTCATTTCATGGTTTGGCCGGTTTCTATCGGTGTTTCGTGAAGGACTTTTCAACGATTGCTGCGCCCCTCAACGCACTCACCAAGAAGGACATTCCATTCATATGGGGGCCCGAGCAAGAGGAGGCCTTCAAAACCCTTAAGGAACGCCTTGTATCCAGCCCGGTTCTCGCACTACCTGACTTCGACAAGACATTCGAGGTCCAATGCGATGCAAGTGGAATCGGGATTGGAGCAGTGCTATTACAAGGAGGGCGATCGATCGCTTATTTCAGTGAGAAATTGAAGGACGTCTAGCTCAATTACTGTATGATCGGGAGCTGTACGCCTTAATTCGAACCCTCACTGTTTGGGAGCACTACCTCGTCCCGAAGGAGTTCATTGTTCACACCGACCATCTATCCCTTCGCTACCTCAAAGGACAAGGTAAGCTGAATCGTCGCCATGCTGTTTGGTTGGAGTTCATTGAGCGATTTCCATATGTGATCAAGTATCTGAAAGGAAAGGAGAACACGGTCGCCGACGCCCTTTCCCGAAGGTATGTACTCATTACTTCTTTGCAACCTAAATTATTGGGATTTTCGCATATCATTGAACTGTATGAAAATGATAATGATTTTCATGTTGCGTATGATGCATGCTTGAATGGACCTTTTGAAAATTATTCTTTACATGATGGATTCCTGTTTTGTAAAGGTCGATTATGTGTGCCCAAATGTAGCATGCGTGAACTTCTCATTAAAGAAGCTCACGGTGGTGGACTTAGCAGTCATTTCGGTATTAACAAAACTTTGAGTACGTTAAAGGAACATTTTTATTGGCCGCATATGTGTCCTATGATAACTCGTATTGTTAATGCATGCATTGAATGCCATCGTGCTAAATCTACATCTCATGATCATGGTCGTTACATGCCACTACCTGTTGCTTCGCACCCTTGGTGCGATATTTCCATGGATTTTGTACTAAGATTGCCCAAAACCAGTAATGGAAAAGATGCTATCTTTGTTGTTGTTGATCGATTTTCTAAGATGACACATTTTATTCCTTGCAAATCCACTGCTGATGCTTCTCATGTAGCTAACTTGTTTTTCCGTGAGATTGTCCGCCTCCACGGCATGCCACGTACAATTGTAAGTGATCGAGACTCAAAATTTTTGAGTCACTTTTGGCGTGTCTTATGGGCCAAATTGGGAACTAAACTCCTGTTTTCCACATCCTACCACCCCCAAACAGATGGTCAAACAGAGGTAGTAAATTGAACCCTTGGGAATTTACTTAGAATTATGGTACCAACGTATGCAAAGAATTGGGATCAATGTCTTCCGTTTGTTGAATTTGCATATAATCGTGCCATGCATTCTACCACTTTATCCTCTCCATTCGAGCTTGTCTATGGGTTCAATCCACTCACCCCCATAGACTTGCTCCCTTTACCTGTTTCTCATGTATCCAGCCTAGATGGAGACGAACGAGCGGCCACAATCAAGGAATTACATACGAAAGCAAAACAAAGGATGGAAAAACTGAATGCTAAACTCGAGGAGAAGCACAATGCCGGCAAAAGAGTCAAATCCTTTGAAGTTGGAGATTGGGTTTGGGTGCACCTACGCAAAGAACGCTTCCCGCACCTCAGGAAGTCTAAATTGAGCCAAAAATGGGCTGGTCCTTTCCTTATTGTTAATAAAATTAACGAAAATGCTTATGTTTTGGACATTCCTACATCTTTTGTTGTTTCCTCTACCACTTTTAACATTACTGACTTATCTCCGTATTTTGTAGCCGATTCCTACATCAAAGTTTGCATGTCCTCAGCATCCTCGTCATCGGAATCGGCTACAAAATACGGAGATAAGTCAGTAATGTTAAAAGTGGTAGAGGAAACAGCAAAAGATGTAGGAATGTCCAAAACATAAGCATTTTCGTTAATTTTATTAACAATAAGGAAAGGACCAACCCCTTTTTGGCTCAAACTAGCATTTCAATTGCAAGTTTGAATTTGATCTTTTCAAGTTATTCAATATAGAAAGGTTGCTCATTCTTCGTTAACGAGAGGGTTTTCTCGAATCACTTGTTTATCCAATTTTCCATCTTTCACTTCAAAATTCCTGATTAAAGAATCATTAATCTTGAATCAAAACCCTCCGCAATTACAACATTATCCGTTGCGCATCTATCCGAACATCATCAAATCCGCCAAGAACGCCTTCATCCATCATTAATCCGACATGCAATTTTCCATCGGAATCCACTCGAAGGGGGAGGAGATGATACGATCGCATCGCGTATGCGAAGCCAACGCCAAAATCTCGTGGCGCTTATGTTCCGACATTTACGCTACGAAGAAGCGCACCTAAAGTTCAAGGACCAAGGGAGGACATGTTTGCAAATCAAAGGACCAAAGGGGAACTTGGTCCGGCCCAAGCCCAACTTCGCCCACACGACGTCGCACAACGCCAACAGCTCCTTTGCCCACATGACGCCGTTTGGGTTGTCTTCCCCACGTACGACCCGGTCGTGTGCAGTGCCCCCCAACCCGCAAGATCCGGCCCACGCCTACAACCGCTCGCCCTCATCCTCGCCCGCGAGACTCGATCCACGCACGACCGCGTCCCACTCTCGCACCAGTCCACCCTCTATCTCGCCTGGCCACCCGCAAGGCTCGGTCCACGCTGCACCTGCCTCCCACACCCGACGCGCACGACCGCGTTCCACGCCCCCAACGTCTGCCGCACGACCAAGTCACGGCCAGCTGGCGCCCTCCCAAGCGTCCACGACAACCGAAATTAAATCCCCACGTCCAAATTAAATCCAATTAATTGCCACCCAATTAATTGGTAAATTACCCTTCTCACCCTTAAGATTTTAGCTATAAATAGGAGCCTTTGTTTCCTTTAGAAAGCACTTTTTGATTACCAATTGATTATTCAATCTTAAAGTCAATTTTAGCTTAAATTTCTAGCTTTGTTTTCTTTCAAATTCTTGTAATTAATTCGGTTTCAAACTAGCATTTCAATTGCAAGTTTGAACTCGATCTTTTCAAGTTATTCAATATAGAAAGGTTGCTCATTCTTCGTTAACGAGAGGGTTTTCTCGAATCACTTGTTTATCCAATTTTCCATCTTTCACTTCAAAATTCCTGATTCAAGAATCATTAATCTTGAATCAAAACCCTCCGCAATTACAACATTATCCGTTGCGCATCTATCCGAACATCATCAAATCCGCCAAGAACGCCTTCATCCTTCATCAATCAGACCATCCACAATCGAGACTAGTTCCTTGCAAATTCAACATCGAAGGATCCTAACAACTCGCCCCGTCAATCCTCTCGGGCCCAAATAAGTCGATTTTCTCCCATGAACTCTTTGTGGCAATGGATTAGTTCAATCCAAAACTTGAGATAATGGGTGCAATCTGAAAAAAAGATTCATAAGTGGTTGTTAATGGAGTTGAGCGAAATAGTAAACGAAAGATGTCGAGTTTTATAAGTTGGGTAAATTTACTTTTTTTTGATTATAGTGAGCCGATCCGCCTATCAGGATTTTAAACTATCCCGGCGTATTTCAACATTACCAACTACTATTAATTTACATTTATGTTATGGAAAAATATGAAAAAATTATATAAAAATACCTTAAAGTTTATAAAATATACACTTCATTTTTTATAGTTTCAAAATTTTCAATAAAATTCTTAAATTTTTTTAAAAATTACTCCCTCTGGCCCAAATTAAACGTCGTTTTGACTTTGGGCACTCATATTAAGGAGGCCAGATGACTCACTATTTGAGACAATTTTGCCCCTTACTTTTTCTCGAACGTACGAGCGGTATAAAACTACGTTCGAGAAAAAATAAGGGGCAAAATTGTCTCAAACACTGAGTCATCCGGCCTTCTTAATATGCGTGCCCAAAGTCAAAGTGACGTTTAATTTGAGCCGGAGGGAGTACGAGTTAAAAAATTTAAATAAAAGAATAAAAAATTTCAACAAATTATGAAATTTGAACAAAATACATAACAAATGTAATAAGACCGAAGACAATGAAATAAACAGAGGTTGACGGTAAAGTTTATTTTTTTGTCCTTTAGAATTTAACTTTGGTTAGTTGTGGAGTGAAATGAACTTGACTTATACTGGATCTTTTGTTTTTAGCAGAGGTCATCGCTACCATCGGGCTGCTTTAAGGTAGGTTAGGATCTTGTATATTTATCGTCGAATAGAAGAACAAATTTATTAATTTTGGTATTAGAGTTTTTCTCTTTATTTTTCTGATGTTTGTTTAACAATAGAAATAGGGATCATAACAAACTTTCTAATTATTATTTTTAGTTTAAATATGAGAATATGACATGTACATGAAAGGATGGTTTAACTTAATGCGAGAACCAGTTATGGAAGATCTACCTTCAATGTCATTGAACGAGTGGGAGAAGGGCTCCGCCAGTGAGGAAGCATCAGAGGACGAGGATGAGGAGTCAGGAGATGAGATTGAGGATATTGATTGGAGTCAACAAGATTTGAGCCGCGTAAACATGACTCTAAGAAGAATGGTAAGAGGGGATCACATTGATGTTGTCAAAGATTCAAGGGAAGTTGAGGAGTCTTGGGATTTGGGGGGGGGGTTTACAATTTCAACGTGTTTGCTAATAAGTCAAGCATGGACGTGTTTACTGTTGAGCGGGTTGCCTCTGATCGCCAAAATGTTTGTTCTGAGGGGGGTGCAACTACAGTGTAACGTTTAGTCTCATCTTATGGAGCATGCGAGGATCAACGTCAATTGATCCTCCAAAAAAATTGACGTTGAACAAATGGTGTAGAGAAGTGGGAGTTGTGTTTGTGTGTTTCCAGGAAACCAAAGCAAAGAAAGTGGATGACTCGTTTGTCGTTCAACTGTGGGGAATCTCGGGTATTAAGCGGGCTGTCATCCCGACTCAAGGTGATAACCTTGGATCGGGGTGAGGGCGATTATGTAATCTAGCAAGTTGGAGAAGATGGGTCCCCGCTCCTAAGCCACCTGCAAGCGCCGAAGGGGGTTTTCGGTATAGAGGTTTCGACGATCAAATCAGTAAACTTGGTTGAAATGAGTGAAAAGGGAATCTATCGAGTGAGAGGTAGGGCATCGGTAGGTGAGTAGTGATGAGGGCAGTACTTATGTATGCTCGTGTGTACCTACCCCTGAACTAGGGGTGAAAGGGGTATTTACAGTGTCACCCTCATGGGTAAGTTATTATTGACACGTGTCACTTTGCACTCAAATTACCAGTACTTACCCCTTCTTCCCGATAGTTTACCCGATATATAATATGAATGACAGATGTACCTGACGAGGCTAGTACCCATAAAATCTTGCATACCGGGTGTGGACATATACCGGGACCCCTGTTGATTATGAAAAGTCGAAAACACCCTTAGTGTATTTATTTGTATCACTAAGGGATTGTTAACGATGTGGGATTCACCCTTTTTAAGATGGAGTCGGTGGATTTTCAGGACCGTTTCATTTCTCTCTGGGGAGTGTATGATGGGATTACTTACAAAATTATTAATATCTATGCATATAATGATGACACCCCGGATGGGGAGCTTATTGACAGAATTTCATAAAATCAAATACTTTTTTATGAAAGATCAAACCGTACTTAGTTATCCAAATTATTATCGAAATGAAAATATATCAGCTTAATTATTCAAAATACATCATTATAAATTGAGAAATAATATTTCAAATTCTGGTCCCGACGAAATGACTAATATGAAAATATATAAAGACTAGGGACCAAAATTTACCATCTTAATAAATTAAATGACTAGCATGTAAATATTTTTCTATATTTTTCAAAATTTCCAGAATTGTTCTTTTACACTGCCGGACTGTACCAGCAACATTTCTTCTTAATTATTTTTCTTATAGTCTTTTAATATCTCAAAGCTGTTAGTTTCCATAATAATCGTCCTCTAAAATTCATATCAAATCAACTACCAATTTCTCATAATTTCAGCTATTCTAGCAAATATATTACCAATTATCATCACCTAGCTAAGAATACTTGACATGCATGTTCTTAAACCAACAATCCATACCAATTTCAACCAATTAAACTGAAATTCTCATCTCAAAACACAATACTTCCAAGAAGTGAATTCAAATAGAGGATGAGGAGAACAATTTAAAGGATAAGATTTAGGAAATGAAACCTTTAAATTTGAGCAGCACGCCTCTCCCTTTCCCTCATCTTTCCTTCGGCCAAGCAACCAAACCACACAAGCAAGAATTTGTTTTCTTTTTACACTAAGGCCGGGAGAAAAGAGATGAAGAAGAAGTCCCCTTTTGTTGTCCAACACCATTTATTAATATATATAGTTTGCTGATATCACTCTTATTTTAGTGATGATTCTGAAGACGGCGTTCTGAATATTAAAAGAGTTTTATGATGGTTTGACGCGTTCTCGGGTTGGGGGTGAATTATCAGAAGAGCTCATTCATTGGAATTCATATGGAGGGGACGGAGGCGATTAATATGGCGAACATGTTGTGTTGTAAATTGGAATACTTACCGGTTCGGTACCTTGGGGTTCCTTTGGGAGCTAACCCGTGGAGGAAAGGCATGTGGCAGCCTATGTTGGATAGAATTCGGGTCGTTTTTTTGTCCACTGCTGGGCTATACATGCTTATAAAATCAGTTCTGAGTTCTCTCCCAATTTACTTTTTAGCTCTATTTCGCATGCCTCAAGGAGTAGCTAAAGCTTTCGACAAGATTATTAGAGATTTTTTCTAGAAAGGTTGCCAAGAAGGGCTCTTCCTTGCGAAAGTTAAATGGGAGATCATGACTCGTAATAGAAAGTGGGGTGGTATGGGTTTGGGCTCAGTCTTGAGCAGGAATCTTGCTCTCTTGTTTAAATGGAATTGGAAATGGAGGTCCGACAAGCGTGGTTTATGGGGGTCGATTGTGGGCAGAGAATATGGCTAAACTCCTCACTCTTTTAAGCCTTCTGTGCCTGCACATCGGATGTCTCCTCAATATCCTATTTTTGGAATGACCGTACAGAGATTCGTATTAGGGATGACAGCTAGACTTTATTTTGGCACTCGAAATGGGTTTCAAATAGAGTTCTTGCTGATGACTTTCCAGTTCTCTACTCTATTTCTTCCAACCCAGCTGCGGTGGTTGCCCCATATGGGTTTTTGGGATCAGGAATGGAGGTGGGCGCTTCATTGGGTTCGTCAATTAAGTGCAGAGGAGCAAGCTTATCAGCAGCGTTTGTTTGAATTGCTTAGTTTGCAAAGGTTGAGGCATGGGGAGCGTGACAGTGTTGCTTGGCAACTCGAAGCCAGTGGCACGTTTACAGGCAGCTTGGGTGTTGATTTACTCGATATTAGGAACCTAATCGGCCAAACATCCATTGACAGTCGCGAACTGCACACGTGTCCTCTCAAATCCCAGGGAAATCTAAACTACATGAGAATTTACGGAACACCTAATAATTTCTCCATCCACAGCCGGGTGTTAAATTTGACACTTCTCTCCTGTCACATCAGTTTAACACCCAACTAAATTATCAAATAACATCTTTTTTTTTTTAACTTCACAGCAGGGTATTTTTCAGAGTGTTATTCACTTTCTCTCCCTTCCACATCATTTAATCATATACCCCACCATATTTTTCATTTCTTTTTCTTATTAAATTTATAATTACTATAATATTTATTTTTTATAATATAATAAATAATATTTTTTAATATAAATTAATTAAATTTCATAATTTCTTTTCAGATTTCAAAAAATCTATACTTTTTTAATACAATAAATAATATAATATTTTTTAAGAGTAACATACGATATTATTTATCACTCAGTAAATCAAACATATATAGATTATTGCAAATGAACAAGAAAATACACACAAAATAAACTGGTAAACTTGAGAAATATTTTTTTTAAATATAATCGAGGGTTATTCCAAATTTATTCCAGATGTGCTCGACGAGATCCTTTTTCAACTGAATATATTGTTCTCTTCCGTGCTCCAAGTGCCGTAACCTGATCTCTTGGCTGATTGTTGGGTTGGACCAAGAAAACTGAGAGGGGTATTCCCATCAACATTTCCTATAGATATTTGTGTGGAAAATTCTGGGAAATCACTTGATCCACTACTGAAACGGGGTGTGTTTGGCTCATTAGTTTGTTCACTGTTTGGATAGCGCATAGGAGCGGGAACATAGCTGTTTCCAGGAACAGGTTGATAGTCATAAGGCATATAAGAATGATTATATGGGTATTGCATGCCAAAATTTAGGGGCATCATATGCTACGATCCAAAATTAGATTGCATCCCCGTATTCTGAAGATTTTCTGGGTATTGAATGTTTGGGTTCGAAGGTCGCATATTTGGATTTTGAGCTTAGTTAGCGAAGTTGTAATTTGGAAAAAAATTATAATTTTGTGAAAGATCCATGAAAGACCTTGAAGATTGTAAAAAATTCAGATTTTTTTTGGTGTCTAAATGACACAAACACAACATCTATTTATAGATCTCAAAAAATTAAAATAATGGTATATTTTTTAAAATTATTTTGAGTAATTATTATGAAAAAAGGCATTTAAAAAAGAAGAAAATGAAAAAAAAATGTAAAAAATTCCGATTTTTTGTAGTGTCTAAATAATACAAACCTAGTCTCAATTTATAGATCTCAAAAAATTAAAAATAATTGTATATTTTTTATAAAATTATTTTCAATATTTATTATAAAAAAACTCATTTAAAAAATGAGGGAAAAAAAAAGAAATAATGCGGTGGCCAATGACAGCCCGCTACGCATGCGCGTGGCGGGTTGTTATTGGTCCACCGCATTATTATTTTTTTTTATAAAAAAAAACTGACAGTGATGGGTTCCACTATTAGAAAAATTCGGTACCAAATTTTGGTACCCTCTTTATCCTACGTTCCAATTGATACGAGAAAGTCTCCTACTGGAGCCAAAAGTCCCTCCAAACATCCCCTCCTGCTGATGGTCTTAGATGGGCTCTTTTTTTCCGGTTGTTTACCGCGAACGGTTACGACTCAAAATCCACGAATAAACGACATTAGTGTGAAACGTCATCGTTTTTCTGAACGTTTTAGTTTTAGGAAAATAAATAAATAAATAAATAAATTATCTTCCCCAGCTCAGTAGACAGTTGGCTACCCCTCCCTCATTTATTATCCACTTCACTTCAACTCAGCGAGAAGACTCGTAGCAGACGAGGATGGTGCGTTTCGGCGGGAAAATGGCGGGCCAGGTAGTGAGTTTTGGAGGAAGCGGCTTGGGCCAGGTCCTGACAGCCGCTGCCGTTGCTCTTCTCGTCCGACTCTTCACCGGACCTGGCCCAGGTCTGTTACCGGAGGACGAGTTCGGCGACGATGATAAAAATGACGCCGCAGGAGGTGACGACGAAGCTCCGGTGAATGGTAAAGTTGTTCCGGTGACTATTCGGTGGCGCAACATCACCTGTTCGTTGTCCGATAAATCGGTTAGTAATCGTTTGTTTGCTTCCAATTATTGATTAAATTTGCATGTTAATTTGACATTGAGTAGTTTAGAATCTACTAATTTCCACTATACTATTTTCTGTAGGTGCGGTTTCTGCTTAAAAACGTGAGCGGAGAAGCTAAGCCGGGAAGATTATTGGCAATAATGGGGCCTTCAGGCTCCGGCAAAACGACGTTGCTTAATGTACTGGCAGGACAGCTATTGGCCACGACGCGGTTGCACTTGTCAGGCCGTTTGGAAGTAAATGGGAGGATCCCTACTTCCAGAAGAGGTTATAAGTATGTCATGCTTCTGTTCTTAACTGAAGAAAAAAATGCCATATGTTTTTTTCCTAATTACGTGGGTTTGTTATTGTTATTTCTGCTGTAGGTTTGCTTATGTGAGGCAGGAAGATCTTTTCTTCTCACAGCTTACAGTGAGGGAGACATTATCTCTTGCTGCTGAGCTTCAGCTGCCAGAGATATCTTCAGTGGAAGAGAGACAGGAGTACGTGAACAATTTATTGTTCAAGATAGGCTTGGTATGGTGGCGGAAACTATGATTTTCTTGAATTGTTGTTTACTTGTTGACTTATGTGATTTGATTGACCTTGTCTTTGATTTGATTTCAAGGTCAGTTGTGCTGATTCTATTGTTGGTGATGCGAAAGTTCGTGGGATAAGCGGTGGTGAAAAAAAGCGTTTGTCATTGGCATGTGAACTTATGGCTAGCCCCTCTGTTATTTTCGCTGATGAACCCACAACTGGTATGTGTGCTTAACACAATTCCGGACCCATTTTGTCTTTTGATATGCTTGTTTTGGAAACATTTTATGTTTTTGAAGTCATGTAGGATATCAGTGATAAAATGCCTATGGTTGGGATGTTGAACTTTTGTTCCTTGTTGATGCTTACCAGTTCAGAGAAAACATATGACATGAGAATATCCATTTCATAGTTTAACTAGCAATTCCTACTTTGTTGGTGTGAAGTGTGCCATGACAATGTTAATTAGACTGAATCGTGGGTCATTTTGAAACTCAATGAAGCTTGTACATCATTTAAGTATGCGAAACTCATGTGCCCCATGTATAGCAGAACAAGATGGAAAATTGTAGCATTTGTATAGTATGGTCCGTGGTCATTAGGAGCATGAATGTGCCAGTGACCATCAGGGAAATGCGTGATGCATTTTGGTGCTTTTCTTTGCTGATTAATATCCTGTCATAATGTGATTTTTTTCACAGGGACAAGACTTAAAGTTTGTAGGGTTAGTCCTGCTGTTTTCTGTTAGAGATTTTTATCAACTCTTTGGGAATGTCTTAGTACTACTCTAAATTTGAAGAGAAACTATAATAAATTTCCATGATCCATTGATTACTGACGCATATAGTTGACTGGTGACGTATTGTTACCTTCTTCACACTGTTGTGAATTCTGTGCGGTGTTTCCAGGACTTGATGCTTTCCAGGCAGAGAGAGTAATGGAAACACTTCGGCAACTTGCTCAGGATGGACATACTGTAATATGCTCCATACACCAGCCTAGAAGTTCAGTTTACAGCAAATTTGACGACATTGTGTTGCTAACAGAGGGTTCACTTGTTTATTCTGGTCCTGCACGTAATGAGCCACTGGCTTATTTCTCAAAATTGGGGTTAGAAGTCAAAACTTACTTAGCATATACAAATTATCTCAGTTCTAGATATGTTACTTACTGTGGATGGATTGTCATTGTTTAAGAACCATCCTTTGAATTTTGGCATCTGGTAAACAAGCATATCTTATGGCACCAAGGCATGCTATAAATTTAGGTAAGAACCGGATAGAAACGTTTGCCAACACTGTAAGGGTCAGGTAGCTGTGAGGTGGTCACTGAAGCTCTTCTGAAATGTGTTGCAATCACGTAAGTGTATCTACTTGTTATAGAGTCTCTGGTGTCAATTGTTTGATATGCCATAGAGAGAGGGAGGGAGGGAGGGGAGGGGGGGGGGGGGGGGGAGGATCAACACTTAACAGATGTTATTGGTGGTGCATTTAGTGATAATTGTTAATGAAAAAGAGCACACAGGTTATGTTTTGATATAAAGACGTTGATATATCTGTTGATTTGTTCAACAGGTATCGCTGTCCAGATCTTGTCAATCCTGCCGAATTCTTGGCTGATCTCATATCCATTGATTACAGTTCTGCTGAAAGTGTCTACTCTTCGCAGAAAAGGATAGATGTCCTTGTTGAAGCATTTTCTCAACAGCTATCCCTAATGCTTTATGCAACCCCAATTACTCTAAGGGGGGACTCCATAAAAAGTGTGAAGTTTAGCAAGCAAACTATTAGCAAGGGGAAAAGGGGGTGGTGGGGGCAATTCCGGTTGCTCCTCAAGCGTGCATGGATGCAAGTAGGCTTTTTGACTGGCACTGTGTTAGCTTTTTTTTCCCAATACTTTGACCAGTCTCATCGTATGGCGCATGATAGGATGCTAAATAATTCCTTTATTTCTGGAAAGAATTTCTCCTTGCAAGAAGCTGTCTTATACGTGGGGTAGAATTACCATTTTGGCATTACCTTATTTTGCTTTTCCTTGTCATTCATCTAAGTAGGCTTATTTGGCACCTCCTTTGTAATCAGTGAAGAGATGCCTGCTAGGATCACTTGTTATCCTCCACTCAATTTTAATTGGCAAATTCACCTCTTAGGGAAGGAATCATAACCACTGAAATATGCATGGAAGTTGTTTAATTGACATAATATAGTGCCTTGTTACAATTGATGAAATCATTTTTTGATGTTGTGTTTGAAATGATTGTAATTCTCCCACTGCTTCCTAATTGGCGCATTCTAATGAGGTACTAGGCTTCTCGTGATGCACCAACAAACAAAGTTCGGGCAAGAATGTCAATTGCATCAGCTTTAATATTTGGATCAGTTTTTTGGAGAATGGGAAGATCTCAAACGTCAATACAAGACAGGATGGGATTACTTCAGGTATGCTGCATTCTTGGTTCCCAATGTCCAGAACATTAAGAGAAATAATTCAAGATTTCCCATCATAAGTTTATGCCCCAGTCATGAATGGTTTGGAATTATGGACTAATCTTTGACTAAATTGGTAAGAGCTTATATGTTTAGAATTTGTGAATGATTGTACTCTATTGCTCCTTTACTATCTTTAAATTCTGGTTTATTTTTATTCTTTACATTTGCTGGTTTAGTTTCACTTGTAAGTGATTAGAGATGAAAGATTAATTGTGATATGTCTCCTAAGGTTGCTGAAAACTGGAGGGTGGAAAGAGTTGTCTTTTTTCCTGGCTATAATGTCTTTTGAGTTAGCACAAAATCAAAGAAATTTGGATCCTTTGTAAGCCTCAATCTGAGAGCCATGGCATGCCAAATAACATAGGCAATAATCTGTTAAACTGCTTCAATTTGTCTCCTAGTTGTCGCTTTAGTAATGACATACTGGCAATTCATGTGATTAGTTTGTTTTGACAATTTTATACATTTGCCAACTTTTAGCATGGCTGTCGCCTGAGACATGGTCTAAGCATTTCTCGTAGTTGTGACCTCATGGATTATCCATGAATGGATTATGACAGTAAGCCATTCTGGATTTTTATTGCAAATGCCTTTGACTAGTTAAACTATTCTTGATAATATGTATATATGTATCTGTCAGGTGGCAGCAATAAACACAGCAATGGCAGCCCTAACAAAAACTGTGGGTGTGTTTCCGAAGGAACGTGCGATTGTAGATAGAGAGCGTGCAAAGGAGTCTTACTCCTTGGGACCCTATCTACTTTCTAAATTGATAGCTGAGATGCCTATTGGAGCAGCATTTCCATTAATGTTTGGTGCTGTGCTGTATCCTATGGCTCGTCTTCATCCTAGCCTTTCAAGGTGTGTTCTTTAAGATTTTTATATTTGATTTCAATTATAAGCTTTGTCCCTAGCTTTGAATCCAGGATTTGACATGTAAAATTCTGAGGCAGTTGGGCTTGTTCATGTCACAAATACGTGATTTTTTCAATTGAAAATTGTTTGAAGCTGTGCAGAGTTTTGAAATGTTGTCTGCAAACATGCAAATACTGAACAGAAAGAGCATGGGAAGTTAGATCAATGTGCTTCTAGAAAAAAGACAACCCAATGGAGATGAAACATTGGAAAGAGTAAAAGAAAAACTAACGGCAGAAAGTAATATTAACACAAACGTTATGGATTAGAAAAAAGATTTGGAAGTTGGATAGATGTTTGTTCTTAGAAAAGAAGCCCAAGTATTAGTGGAATAACTCACCAGATAGGAGTCAAGAAGTAATGAGTGAAAAATAGTATTAATAAATTTGAAAGGAACATCTGTTTGACTTATCTGTGCTGATCCTCTAGATATATTGGCACCAGCTCCTTGATTTTACACCAAAATACTAACTTCTTGAAGTAGACAACAGAGTATCAGTTCCTTGATTTAATTGCAGCCTTCTCTGTGAACGGAATGGAATCATCATAAATTCGAGACTTTTACAGACCGGGTATATATGTTTTGTAGTGTGTTTAACATGTCAGGAGATGAGTATGCTTAGCTACACAAGATTGAGAACTGAAAGATGCTTACCTTAGATCATCTGAATGACTAGTTCAGAAAGAAGCTAGACTGGAGGCAGTTGAGTTCTATAATCACAGTCACACTCTTAGTTGTTCTTTTTGACCACTTCACTGCAATTTAAATGTGTTAAAAGTGGTTTTTGGAAAACTGTTACTAGAATGATTGTAAGAATTAAAATTCACATTAGTCAATTGTCTTATTAAAGTCTTTTGTCCTACTTGCTACTACGTACAGTTCGGTTCGCTCATTCCCTTTTGCTCTCTTCATAATTTTGCAAATGATTTTTGGTCATTGTAAGCAATGAGTTTTGTAGAGATTATGTTTATTAACCAGATGAATATTCTCGTTGGAGTTACTACCAGTCACCACAATTTTGATAGTTACTGCTAAATTTGGCTGGTCTTAATTTTTCTAAGGATTAATTCAGGTAGCCCAACAAAGCCTTTATGATACCTGCCAAAGGATGGTAGTTGAGCTTATGTTTATTCCAATCCTATAGCATAAAGATACTGAATTGGAACTGTGCGTTGCAGGTTTGGACAGTTCTGCGGTATTATCACTGCAGAATCATTTGCTGCATCTGCAATGGGTCTAACTGTGGGAGCTATGGTTCCAACCACTGAAGCAGCAATGGCCCTTGGGCCGTCTCTTATGACAGTTTTTATCGTATTTGGAGGCTATTATGTCAATGCAGATAATACCCCAATTATCTTCCGATGGATTCCTCGTGTCTCTTTAATAAGATGGTATGATGAGTTTTATTCCGATCAAAAACAAATTCCACATTCCTTATTTTATCCCTAGATAGTAGCTTTTCTTTGTGATGCACCAGATCGTTGGTTATGGATTCTCTTCCTGTATGACGCCCTTATTTCTTCAAATGCATTCAGGGCCTTTGAAGGACTTTCTGTCAATGAATTTAGAGGGCTTCAGTTTGATCGTCAGACTTCATTTGATATTGAAACTGGAGAGCAGGTAATATGATGCTGTCAACTCCTACCCTGTACTTAGCTAGTAGTTCGGTTATATGGAGAACTGACCAAAACTGGTTTTACAAGGTTTAGAGAATAATGCCAATATTATAATTGAAGCTTACGAAGTTTGCACTCTTACTAATTGAGTACTAGAAGTGGTATTTCATGCCTTCCTAAACATTTAGTTTAGTTAGAAACCGCAGTTGTTGTATTTATGGGGTTTTGATGTTGGTATAGAGAAGAAGCTGTGGTATAACTTATCACGTCTTTCTATCCTCCACATGTATTCTCAGATTTTTTTTAGCTTACAATTTAGTGAAACATCAGTCTGTGAGACTGTGTGGATGTAGAATTTCAGTACATTTGCCACAAATTATAAGTTTTCAGATTACTAGAATGGCTGCAAAGTTGTGTATTATTTTCCTTTGTTGAAACTGGGCAAGCAATCTCGGGGACAGCTGCAATAACGACTTGAATCTACTGATGGACATTGTCAAAATGGCTAACATAGATGTGTTTCTAGTTCATTTTCTTGGTCTCTTTTCAGCCGTTAATGGTCTCTTTTCTTTGTTTGCAGGCACTTGAGCGGCTTTCCTTCGGAGGAAGTCGAATTAAGGACACAGTAGTAGCACAGAGTAGAATTGTGTTGTTTTGGTATGGCACTACTTACCTCCTCCTCCAGAAAAACAAACCCAAATACCAACAGCTTGAGCTGCCACCTGTTGAACAAACTCAACCAGCGATGGAACTCGAACCTCTGGAACTTCAGTCTCTGAGCCTTGACCAAGCTAAAGAACTCCTGGAAGTCGATCCTTCTCCGATCAAACAAGATGAGTTGAACCTGCAGCTCGAATCATCTCCTCTGGGCCCATTTATCTTAGAAGGTTTGTAGAATCCTTTAGGCATTAGTACTATAAAATTCTTAGATTTACCATTATTTATTAATTTATCTCATACAGGTGCTACTAAGTAAAGAAGCTGTCCTTGCCATTAAAAAGGAGAACCCATAATCCCATTTCTGACCTAATCCGCTGCTTTTATCGAACTTGACAACAATCATTTCTGTACATCTGAAGCATGCATATTAATTACCAGTAATTAAGTTGTAACGAATTTTATGTTGTCAATTAGAGTCATCTTTTTGTCACCCCTAAGGAGTTGTAGGAGACAAAACGTGATTCATGACAACAAAATACTGATGCTCACTTTTCTTTTATGGTTATTGTTTCTTTACGAAATTGAACTCGTGGGACATGAAAAATGTTATTTTTATTGTGTATAGAAGAAAATATTCGCTAGGAGCATTTTACTTGGTAGGGGTTGATTGCAACATTGCAAGTCGACACGCCGCAATCTATTTGGTTTTTCGACGCGTGCGCCGTGCGGGCATATGTGAAGGAAATGCGACGGAAGCTGATGCGTAGCCCTTTGTCGACGTAATCCCTCCGCAAATGCAACTTATTGGCGTTGACGGCACTACCTGGCGATGGCGTCTTTGCAAAGTTAAATTTTGTTTTGTCACCGTCAGCCGCTCTCTTCTTAGAACTTTTCTAGGAGGATGGCTTGGTTGGCTCCCCGGGTGGCGGAGGAGAAACTTTTGTCTCTACCCTAAAAAGAGAAATCTTCTTCACCCTTAAGTAATTAATTCCTAATTATTGTCGCAAAATCCAACTTTCCACGAATCAGAAACTCAATCATACGCGCAATGCCACGCGTCTTGTCACCAGCAATTCATGCACAACACAAGCTAGCCTATAAATAGAAGACAATCACCTATGGTACCTTCCAAAATATTTTCACAATCATAATCATAGATAAAGCAAATTCATCTTTCTTCTAATCCTTTGCGAATATGGAACCAGCTGTGTTATGTTCTTCATCTTCATGCCCCGTTCTACACCCGGTTAGCAACAAATTCTTGCATTCAAAGACAAGGTTCAACTTTAACACACAAAAGAAACGTTCTTGCACCAAGATTTCGGCTGCGAATAAAGATTACGATGGCCAATTGATCGATGAGAACATGATCGTTTTGAGGAAGCGCATCCACGAGGTGAAGATGGAAGAAAAGATTGACGAGGTCCCTAGCGAGTGGATGGAATGGGAGAAGCAATATGTGGAACATGGGAACTATGATAGGGATGTTTGTGAAGCAGTGGGGATATTGCAAAGGTTGCTGATGAACACAAGACCCAGTTTGGCTGTAGGAATGGTGGGACTTGTTTTGTTGAGCTTGCCAACATCTAGTGTGGTGGTTATGTCACATTTGGTGGAGTTGGCCAAATGGGTTGCAAGTACGATTCATGTAAATTGACAGAATAAGAAGAAAAAAAACGTAAATGTAGTTTACCATTTAAGCTTGTATGAAAATGAAACAATATGAGTGAGGAGTGTTTTTTTTATAATTTTTTTTAAGAGTTATAAATTTTACCAACTCCACAACAATACCGGCTAAACCTACTACAACTCTATCTGCTAACAAAAAGAAGTTAAACCTTTATGAGGCCTATCCTAAAACAAAGTTGGGAAAATGCAATGCAAGGTAATGTAGCCATCATGTGCCACACTTTTCAACTACCATTAGGTTAGATGAGGCTGTTATATACAAACAGTGACAAACCAACCCCTTGGCTTCTGCGATAGCGTTTCTGATTTCTCCATACATGGATTACAATTACATAGACGTCGATTGCACGATTAGTTGCAGCAGTGGGGTGAGGTGGCGTATTGGATGCCTACCCTGACTACGATGCTATTATTGCCTCCAGCCACCAACTTCCTTCTTCTTCTTCCTCTCCTCCGTTGATGATAAGATGTTCCATATCAAATTTCAGGTTCTGGATCTTGCGAATCCGCCGGTAGACGCTGATAAGATGAAGCCAATTGACGAGAAGTCA